>OY796660.1:14883031-15483031 GCA_963680705.1 Rhagium mordax | reverse complement strand
GATGATGACATTCCTTATATAGAGGACGTTGACAACGCCAGACAGCAAATTACTGTTGGAGTTGTCCGAACGCCAACTGCTCCCCCTAGGCGAAGAAATCATTCAATAGGTAGTGATTCTTCTGTAGCATCAAATATTCAACCTATTACTGGTTCCATTTCCTTAGTTCAAGGTTACGACTCAGCTGTTGGATCATCAGCAACTTATTCCAGCCCGGTTCAGAATACTCCCACTTCAGTTTCTAGCAGTATTGCCGATGCAGGAATGTACAGTTCTCCACCTTCCTGGGCATCCACTCCACCAACGTCACCGGATAGCGTCCACACTTCTGTCAATTATATACCCGATGATATACAATTACCAAGATCTCTATCGAAGACTTCTAAAAGTACCAATTTAACAAAAGAACCAGCTCCAACACTACAGAAGGTTTCTTTCTCCTCAGTGCAAGAAATACAGCAATTAAAAGAAACTAAAGATCATTCGAGGACCTACCAAAGGGAGTTATCCTACACTAAACAAAAAGTTGGTTCAAGTAGCTCATCAGATATGTATAGAGGCGCAAGTTCTTCTGAACCTAGCAAGCCAGTGGAGCCAAAGTTTACACCAAGTATTTCTAATATTGGAAATGCAGTGTTAAGATCCAAGACAGCTGATTTTGAAAGAATTATTAAAGTAGATACCAATAAACCAAAATCACCAGTCCAGAGTCCAGCAGAGAGGGAGAAGAAAAAGTACACAAAGAGACGGTATACAGATTCCAGACATCAAACTAGGCACATACCAGACGCAGAGGCATTAGAAGCGGCATCCGTACAGGCAAAAAGTGAGGACAAGGCGAGTAATTCCCAGGCTGGACCAGTTTACAAGAGGCGAGAGCTTATATCCAGTGTACCGTCAAAATAAATAAAAAATGAGATATTTTGAATCTCAATGTGTTCAGAACTGATGTACATAATAAAGTGATAAGTGTTTTAGATCTAGTCTTATCTAGTGTTTACTGTCCCAAAGAATTGTTATTTATTTTTTAAGAATGCATGTAAAAAAGTGTGTCGATGTATAATTTAAAATTAAAATTAATTAAATTGTATAATTTACCAGATCTTTTGTTTTTCATTAAATGTAATATTGTATTGTCAGCGCCATTAAAGTAATATAAAGTAAATAGATAAATAAGGTCACTGGATTGGGCTCGATAGTTAATTAGGTTTTTTCGCTTATAGGGTAACAAACTAGTTACCGTGGTCGGAGCATGGTTGAATCTTTTATATCCAATTTTCGTAAACTAATTTTTACTCGTAAGCCTAGGGTGCTCTTAAAACAAATGTGTAAGACATATCGTTTACATAATCACTGGTGATGTTTTCTTTTATAAAATTTTCAGATGGGTATTAGGATATGTGCTAAAAGAAGACTGTAAGAACATATAAAAAATTGTAAAGTAATCGATAACTGAATAAACTGAGTATCTTTTAGAAAACTGGTAGAGATAAAATTAGAGTACAGTAATAACTTTGACTACTTAATATATTTTTCGTTAATTGTCACTACCTAATGTTATGTTATTTGTTTATTATATTATTTAAGGTAGTACCGATTTATCATGATTTGTTTACTACGAAACTTTTACCAATGTTGTGTCCAAAGTTACCTTAAAGAGTTTCTAATGGAAGATAATTAAATTACATTTCATAATTAAGGTTTCTCGTGTCTTTGCTGAATTCTTCGTTAATTTAATGACTTGTCGTGGTATTTCAAAACGTCTACAGTTTTAGTGTATGTGGTGGTGTATTTAAATTTAATTGAAGAAAAAATGTATTGTTAATATAAAAAAGCAGAATTATAATTGTCACAGTTTAATCTAATAAATTTTTCGTAAGGTTTTTTCAGTAACTTGGATTCTATAAATATTTATTACAAAAATGTATCATATTTGATATTGACACATTTTTCAAATACTATGGAGTCGTATTAGCGGAAAATTTCGGGACTAATAAGGAACATGGAGTGATTTTTTGTTCTGGATATCATTAGAAACAACCATTCCTATTGGTCGGGCTGGAATTTTTTTTATTTACACTTCGTACATAAATTATGGAATAGGTAAAAAAATGAGTTAAGTTTATACATTCATATTTTTGTTAATATTGAAGCAATTTCAATAATTTTTTTACTGCGGATAGGTCATTTCTTCTGCAGTTTAATACCGTATGTTCGACTTAACTACGAGTTTTGTTATATAGGGAAACGCGAAAAGTATGAGGGAATGTAAATTCCCTAAAATATCAATTTGATCTGTGGCAATTAGGAGCCTATGAAAATTTATTTTTATAAGTGTTTCAGTTATGGCCTATTCTATTGTACTCACTGCGTCAAGCAATTTGCCATACGGTTCTTGGTAAATAAAAAATTGGCAATTCTTTGAAAATTGTTCTACAGGGAAACGCGAAAAGTATGAGGGAATGTAAATTCCCTAAAATATCAATTTGATCTGTGGCAATTAGGAGCCTATGAAAATTTATTTTTATAAGTGTTTCAGTTATGGCCTATTCTATTGTACTCACTGCGTCAAGCAATTTGCCATACGGTTCTTGGTAAATAAAAAATTGGCAATTCTTTGAAAATTGTTCTGTTGCCAATAACTGTTAAAAAACAATGATTTTAGTGGATTTTGTTTCATTATCCTCTCATTAAAGAGTAATGAAACCAATATCGAGGTTAATAATACGAGTTGGAATAAAAATAACTTTATAAATGTATTTAACAGGAAAAAGAACGATAGCAATAACAAAAATCTAAGCAATAATGCAAACTAATAACGGTTATTACCTCCCATGGCATTCACTACAGTTTGGCATCGATTGGACATACTTAAAATTAAATCTGGAATGAACGTTTGATCGACATTTTTGAAGGCTTCTAACACAATTAGTCTTTTAACACGCAACAAAAAAATTTTCAAAGAATTACCAATTTTTTATTTACCAAGAACCGTATGGCAAATTGCTTGGCGCAGTGAGTACAATAGGAGAGGCCGTAACCGAAACACTTATAAAAATAAATTTTTATAGGCTCCTAATTGCCACAGATCATTTTGAAATTTTAGGGAATTTACATGAACTCATACTTTTCGCGTTTCCCTGTATAACAAAACTCGTAGTTAAATCGAACATACGGTATTAAACTGCAGAAGAAATGACCTATCCGCAGTAAAAAAATTATTGAAATTGCTTTAATATTAACAAAAATATGAATGTATAAACTTGACTAATTTTTTGACCTATCCCATAATTTATGTGCGAAGTGTAATATTAATTTCCTTACAAAACTGCGAAGGTTGAAACCTCGTAAGTTTGTTACATACATTACTAAAAAAAAAACAAAACCCAAACAGTTTTTGGTAACTTTACAAATAATTGATGAATTTTATTAGAATTTGGGGAAAAGGTACTTTCTATGATGATATCTAAGTGGGCCACATTTCTGTTGAATAGCTGTAATACTTTTGTTTATTACCTATATGATAGGTGGACGTTATTATTCAATTTGTTGATATTTTAAATGCTTTTTTTATTTTAACTTTTAACGTATTTTATTTTTTTTAAATTAATTTAATTTAATTTTTAATTTTTGAGGATACAGTATAAAACATGCCAAAAACAAACAATTTTAAAAAACGTCAATTTTGCATAATTAAAATCCAAGACATTATTATTTTAATTTTAGACATTTAGGCCACAAACACCAAAACATCAACATTTTTTTTTATAATAAAAAAGGGTTTTGTAGGTCTTCAAATTTAAAAAACTCTAGGTACGTGTTCTTTATGATACCTAGCACATGATAAAAAGAATCATTGCTTCATTCAGTCCTTTATTTCCGAAAATTTTCACCAACATGGCTTAACTAATGTAGCAAAGTTATAAAAAAATAGTCACCTATTTTATATTCATAAAGAACCATCATACAGGGTGGTTCGGTGTTTTTGAGACGGTGATTCGATTCTTGTGATATCTTGGTATTTTTATAATACTGACCTTGGTTTCTACATTAACTTGGCGTCAATAATTAACCTAAATTGAAGTAAATTCATTAATATATTTTCTGTATTTCTACTTACCTGATACATAATTTTCTTTGAGTATCAACATTCTCCTTCCTTTTTTTCATATGCCCATTTTCGAATAAGCAGCAGAGATACCCAAAATTGTGCTCAAATTTGGACAGCCGTAACTTTCTAATTTTTGACAGATTTACAAATTCTTTGACTTTTATTTTGCTCACCCTTTTGAATATATTTAATATTACATGGTTGTGAATTTTTTACAGGATACTACATATATAAAGGTAGGTACATAATAAAAAGTTCAATTGTATTTTGAACTTCGTAAAACACAACATTATTTAAATTTCAGCCTTTGGATGTTACAAAATATTAATCTTAACTAAAACTGTGATTGTTAAACACGCCAGAAATCATAGAAAAAAATTATATTAATGAACAACTATTGAATATAAAATTTATTAAATATTCGGACACAGTCCAGGAACATAATGGTTAAAATTATCTAAAACAATATCTAGTTACACCTTCCCGAGTCCTAGTTGCTGTATGACAACGCCCTGGCATACCAGCAACACAGACAACTAATTAGTCAGAAAGTTTCCATTCTTCCGGAAGAGCCATTACCTAATCATTACTCAATATTATTAGAGATTCTTGCGACTCGCATTTACTGTAAGCTATAAATGGGGTTCAAATCTGGTGAGCATGAAGGCCACACCATATACTGATTATTATACTCATTCTACAAAAAAAAAAACAATTGCAACTCTGGGGGATTTTGCGTTATCATCGATGCAGGTAAATCCTGGATCACACACAACACAATAGATTCAAAAATTATTTTCAGTAAATTTCTTGATTTAACTTACTGTATCTCTTTAAACACTAAAATGGAAATAAATAAATAAAATAAAATGATACATTTTATATTTAGTATCACATAAATATAAATAAAGCTATAAATTTATATAATTTAGCAAATATAAAAAATGGACATTATTGATTTTAATATTACCATCTACTTATATACAAAATTACATTTAATTTTTGTCTTACGTTTACATTTTTACCAACAGAAATAAAGACGCACTAGAAATAAAAAACGAATAATTTTGGCATTTATAATGCAAATAAACCGGCATATATAACATTCAGATTTGGTCATACAATCTCTCAATTTTACACAACCCTAATTCCCCTATCTTAGCACAGCTTAGATTACGGTACTATAATAAAAATAACAATAATAATATATTTTCCCATTCTATGAACGGTTTTAATAAAATATATAGATGTGTTTAACACAAAATCAATAGCAACATTTCTTAATATAAACATGGACGGAATTTTACGAGTAAAAAAAAAGTAAATACAACAAATAAAAATATAAAATATTTTCCTTACATACAATCACTTTTTTATACAAATACATTAGGTATCAAAAGCGTGTTAGACTATAAAATTATGTCCTAAACAAAATGGTAATTTGGGTGTAAATTTGAAATTTCATCCAGCACCCTTATTTAATTTCATTCATAACAAAAGCTTTTAAAGCATTTAAATGTATAATATATAATGTTTGTACTATTTAATTTGCATATCGCATATTTTAAAGTACGTTTAATTGTAATAAGTACTTGCTATTAAAGCAATATAACAAAAAAAATTACAATTAAAATGTGTAAATTCTTATCGTTAAAATTTCACAAATACAACTTTTTTTAAAGTTTAGAAAGAATATAAAGCACTTAACGCCCTCTATACTAAATTACCTGCAAATATTTTTCTTTGCTTGAGCACATAGTAAAATTTCCTTTTACTACAGATAAAGCAGACAGTTGCTGAGCGGTGTATGAACTTTTAATAACTAACTTTAGCTCCCAAATGAAAGTGAATACATTACAGGTGTTTCCATACCAAATAGCAGTATTCATGGAGATTGTAAACTAGTTAATTTTAAATAGGCAAGAAATTTTATGGTTATCTAAAAAAATTATTCGTGTCGGAGGAATTTGTTAACAAAAAAATTATTCCTACAGATCTGGAAGAATATTAATTTTAAATTTGATCCATTGTGGCAAGATTTTTCAATCTTATGTTCATTGAATATCATTCGATTTGAAATTGTCTAAACTAGACAAGTAAAATTTAAAACTGCAATAGCCTCAACACATAAAATCTTTAATTTATCAAGAATCAATTTACCATTATTAATTATAACTGTTATACTGTTATTTTTGCAAATTCTGATACTAAAGCTTTCGCCCGACTGATGATTTGTAAAAGAGCGTCTGAGTTCTCTTCTACATTGTCGAGGTGTTTACTTTGCTGCAGAAGAAGACCATGACAAGATTGTTGAAATGTAAAGAATACAAGTTAATCAATACCGAAGAGGACTCGGAAGTTCTTTTACATGTTTTCTGTAAATATTAAAACTTGTAGTGAGTCCTCCGTTTGACGCATTAAAAGACTCATAAATAAGTAAGATTAAAGAGTCATTATCCAGTTCTCACTGAATTACTCTTGTTCTTGGACTAAATTAATTGATCTGGACACAAAATTTTCTTATATAAGTATATTTCTCTTAACAGCCTGTCCGTCTTGTATATGTATATACAGATTATAATGCCTTGATTGATATATTATGTTTTAAGTTCCAGTACTTTCTCAACAATTTTTACGTATTCCAGCTGCAAACGTTACTTAAATTTGACCCCGTAATACAATTGAATATTTTTGCTCGAGTGTAAATGGCCCTTGTAAGAACGTGAAAATTGATACATTTATCGCATCAACTGCTGTTTTCCTACAACTCCGACACAGCAAATGATAGCTAAAACCATTGTACGAGCAAAGCGAGTCTGCATTCTATTCCACCACCTTCGCAAGTATCACCATCACGTACAGGAACATCAAAAACAATTGACGGGACTAAAGCATTTATTTCTCCACTTACCAAAACCTTCATTCAGCAATATGGAGCTAATGATTTTTATTTTTCCAAATGACACTTTTTAAGTGCACTTATACAAAAACCTATGTTGCAATGCGTAAAATATTTGCAGATAAAATATACATTTCATTAAAAATTTACAATGTGTTATATATTACTAACTGATTGCACATAAGCCTAAACATACACAGTTATTGTGTTGCCTTGCATAATCTTTAGAATACAACCTGATGACATATATATTCAGTACAAAAAACTGTTTTCATATGTTTAAAAATGAGATATAATAATTGTAATCAATTAATTATATTTAACGCAAAATTGTCATCAAGTATGCTCTAGAATATCAAAAAAGGAAGAACAATACCTATAAAAAAAAATAGTGATTCTACGGGTATGTTAGCGAGGGTTAGGTATCCCCATTGCATTGCAAATTAACCTATTAAGTATATATTACAATTATTGGGTCATATACATTATACAACTTAATAAACTATATAAATATATAAATATCTTAGGTCCCCAAAAATAGAAGTTCTATCGTAGAAATACACAACGAATTTGGAATTTACACTTTTACCCCTGAATTGTGAAGTCTACTTCCTGTTACACTTCGGTACTATGAGTTTGTATTCTCACTTTTTTTACACTTCCATTCCTCGACATTGTAGGCGATGTTCCTGAAAATCCAGGATTCTGTATACCTAAACCCTCTTTGGGTTTTGGCTTCTTCAGACTGGATCGTAAAGGCGACGATGCCAAAGTTGAACCATTTGTTGATCCTACTGTAGTGGATGTTGTGTTCATGGAGGCCATGCTGCCATTTGAGGCCGTGGTATAGGGTTTGCCGCTGGCGTCCGTCATTGAAATACCACCACCTAGAAAGTAAATTTCTATAATCTGATTTTAAACAGATACAAATCTTTCACAAAAATAGGTAACGATGATTATTTTGATCATGAAATAATACAGAAGGATTACTGCGAATAACGTCAGCAAAATTTTTTGAAGCTTAACCTATTGTAGATGCAGGACCATGTTTTAGAAAGATTATCGCATAACCCTATTTTAAAATATATTCATTGGTTCAGTACATTTAGTACAATTCTAGCAATTTTTTTTCCAAAGGGTACTTGACAAAATTTTATTTATGATTTTAGCAAAATATACGTAATAAACAGTACTCTTCGTAGGCAACTGGTTAGTTTATTAATCTGGTAAAATGGCATTTTACAGTTACTTTTATTGATGATTCAGTAAAGTACACTTGAGGAGATAGTACACTTAATTTTAGGAACATAATAGAAGCAGGTAAATTTATATTTAAGCGGTCATACTTATAAAGCTGTGAGGGTTTAGTTAGATTAATTACGTGACACAAAACAGGTTTAGTGTTGCTTTTTGAAACATGTCACGTTATGTAGAGGATTTTGTTTTTAAAGGATAAGACACAAAAATAAATTAAGTAAATTACTGATTTTCTCGGGTGATTTAGCTAACAAAATTTGCGGTTGTTGAAAAAGTAATTAATTCAAGATGTATGTGTCATACATCTTAATAGAAAATTAATTCATTTTGTAGATACCTCTCATGTAAACCTATGAATATTAATGCCGACCTGAAAATTGCTAAATGTTCAAGAACTATCACCTTATTCTAATCTGTCAGTTTATATAACGTTGCTTTGAAAATGGAAACTTTGCTAATGACTTTGAGGAATAATAATTAAAGTGTTATTTTTTTTATTAATATGAGACTGAGTAAATATTTTCAAATAACTGAAGCACAAAATGTCTAAAATGGATAAACAATGTGTCGGTAGAATTTATCTTTTACGAAGGAAAATATGAATATTTTTACCATATTTTGATTGAAATATAACGCTTCTAACACAAACTACTAGAAAATGTAACAATATTCAATTTCCAAGAAATTTATCATCTTTTGTATCTAAAATTGGTCACAAAAAGCATGATAGAAATTAAAAATGCTTATTAAGAGAAAGAGATGTCCAAGCACTAAAGCTCTACATATTTTGATTACAAAGTAATATTTATTTTGTCAGCTATATGCGTCCGCAAAAAATGTGAAAAATTTAGAATTCTCTTGGGTTCTTACGTTGTATATAATCTATTATGAAAGCACATACTTCATTAGGTCCTTTCTTGCCCTTTCTCTTGTGGTAGATATATCCTGCTTTTAAATTATGTACATTAAACACGTCCACTGTCAGTTGGTGGAAATAACGAGTATCTTGAATAGGTTTGACTGGAAGTACAAGGTGTTGCATGTAATCAATGTAAATAACACATATATTTTCGTCCCATCTCGGGCAATTAGTTGAGTATAAGATATTTAACGTTTGTTAGTAATAATATTACTTTTATTAAAAAAAAAAACTGTTTAGGAATGGACGCTGTGTTATTTTATAATAACATAACACTGATATAAAAATAATTAACATAATAATAAAAACACTTTATAAAGTAATAAAATGATGTAATTATGCACAATACACGTCACATAATTCACAATAATTGATCATATATTTAACATAAATACTAAATAGCGAAAGCAAATTGATTTATAAATAAAAAATTCACAGTCCTTCGCAAAGATGCAACCGGAGGAGACATTGGAAATGACGAAGTAGAACGCAAATCTTGTGATATTTCGGATGTGATAAAAATGAAAATTTGGTGCAAAGTAGTAAATAGTTATTTCATTAACACAAAACATGTTCAAAAAGTAAAATCTTATTATCAGTTGTTTTATTTAGAAATTAAAATAAAAAGTTATTTTATTACCAAAAACATTCTCATAATGAAAACTGAAATGGTATTATACAAATTTTTTTCACTAACAAACATTTTTAATGTTAAAACTGAAATAATTTAACATAATTTCGGGAAGATGAAAAATGATTCCTAACAATTACAAATACCGATATCGATTAATCGCAAACTATTAAACGCAGCTAATAGTACAGGAAAAGTGTCCAAACTGAACAAGAACATAGTGAATTCGTTGAAACTTGACATACTTATACGTTTAAAAATATATACCTATGTTTCAAGAAACTGAATAGTCCTGAACCGTAAGGGGTATGTCGGAGCTGCCTACTTGAAAAATCGTGGGATGAACTAGGTTTTTCATATGCATAATAAAAATTGGCAATTAAACCATGAGAAATTTTCAAAAATAAGAATATTTTCATTTATAGAGAAATATAAATTTTTGACTTTTTTATTAAATATCTTTTACCAATTTTACGTTTGTTTCCTTCATTTTCTGCTTGCTTATCTGTGAGTATATTCTGCAAAATGAAAAAGTACATAATCATTGTACAAGTGAGGATTATCGAGTTGTTTAAAATTTTATATATATTGAATGAAACACACTTTGTATCTAAAGAAGATTGGAATCGATAGCATCTAAATCTTCTGCGTCGTTTAGATCCTCGATAATTCTATCCATGTATGAATTTAGACATCGCACTCCCTGACAATTTTCGTAAAGTTGTGAGCATCTTCAACCTGCTTTTCTGTTGCGGTTGCACGAGATAAGCTGCAATATTGATTCTGCTGTTGGCACAGAAAGAGTTGTCACAGTTTGTAAGGAGCCGTTAATTTTCTTCTATCCCCACTGTTGTGGATTTTTTTCATTGCCAAGCCATTTCTGAATTTTGTAGAATACTCCTAATGAATATTAAGCGACTGCCTCTGAAGTTGGTGGTAATAATTCCAACTTTGATTTTTGTTTGTGCAGCGATTTTTTGAATTAATTAAATCTGTATGAGTTGAGTGAGACATACAAGTAGGAAAATAGTTTCACCAGCCTATTTTACTTGTGAGGGGATTGAATTCTTGCCATTGAAAGTTCTTACTACATTAACCAACTGCATTTCTTTCTGAAGAAGTTTGATGACATTTAATTTTTCTTTCTGAAATATTCTAGACGTGGTAGCATAACCACTGAAGGCATGAGTCAGTAAAATTGTATTTTTCTACTACCGTCTATATAAATGAACTTTGCAACCCTAGCAACACGCGCGATAACGAAAGTAAACATTCGAGTTACCTGGTTGCTAAGGCGTTGCTATCTACGAAAGCAAAACTTATGCGGTCAGGACAGAAAAGTAGAAAAACAAATTTTAAACGAAATTAATTCGTTCTATTTGAACAAATTAATACAGCTAAACAATTTTGTATTTATAAAGAAAGGTCTTTCTAGGAAGTACGCCAACATTTTTGTCGGCACCTAGTACCTATCTACTCCATTTCAAAAACGCTTCAAAGTTTGCATATACCTTGCTTTGGATTTCTTGGGGTAAAACAAGGCACAAGCAATATTCCCATTTATATCGCCACAAAACATATATTATGTATTTGTTTATTTTAGTTTGAAACCACCAGAAATTAAAATGTGTAATATTTCGTTGCCATGGAAACAATTTTCACAGGCAGCCTCCTAAACTATAAAATTTATTATAAACGTCAATTAATTTCATGAAATAACTAGTTTTAAATTAGTAAATTCCATAAATTTCTTCGGTATAGTAGAAAAAATATGATACATTTCACGATGCGAAAACCCTTTTAAGTATTCGGTGTTTTTTGAAAGGTCTCGGCTTCGCCTCGACCATTCAAAAATCACCTCACACCTTAAAGTAACCTTTCGCATCTAGTAATGTAAATAACTATTTTTATATGTTCTTGTCATTTCTGGATTTCTGACGAAGAAAGAATTTTCCATATAATTTTTCCTGTTCCTGGCTTTATGAAAAATATATCATTTTCTTCTGGAGTCAAAGCGATTAATGGAACAAAAGGAGGGACGTCCTCATCGACTAGGTATAAATGTTCGTCTATTATTTAATATTTCAGTTGCTGTTTTAACAATATGTGAATCCACATCATCTACAGCTTGTTTTACAAACAATCCTTTGTTTTAAAGAATTTTTGGCAACATTGAAATTAATCGGAATTCGTTTATATCATTTGCCAAAAACTTTTCTTGAGGGAGGGCTACGATTACTGAATTTTGCCTAAATTTGGTTTTCACGTAGTTAACATACGTCGTACAAATGCGGATGCAATAAAAATTTACCTTCAAATTACATAAATAATAAGTATAGAGTTACAAAGATTTCGCAATTTTCTTGCTTATTTGATTAATTTTGGTACATTTTGCCTGTACTGTAACCGTGTGACATATCATTGGATCAGGCATTGAGAGAGGAGTTGGACATATACAGATTGCGAAAGTTCCCATCTTGACATAGCCAACCTCAAAATATATACGACGTGAAGTGCCGCTGTCTAGAAACAAGTGCTTTACTGCTCGTACATGTCCGTCCTTGGTCGCCGCATGATAGCGTCAAGATGAGGACTTTCGCATTCTGTATTTTATTTTCTTTCTAATCACCGCTATCTTTGTAAATTGCGAAAAACGACAAAATTTTAAGTTACATTTGGTTTTCGGCTATACATATTTCGACGAGACAAAAGGAAATAAGCTGTTCGACGTGCTTCTCGATGTTAAGTTGTCTTAGAGCTTGTTGGGCGTGACTTTTCTAACGCAGCGATAAATTCCCATGTAATAATTTTTTGTTTACTTTTGCTTAATCTACCTCATGTTAAAGTAATGGCACTCAAACCTCTAACACTCCGTAATACGTACAAATCAGGTATCGGCAACCTGCCAGAGCAACCCCGATCTTAAATCCACCCCTATGATTTGTCAAATTGCAAGTCATTGACAAAATTGAAAAAGTTGCAAAATCACGAAAACTTCAAATACTATTTCCAAACGAATTTCCGAGAGACTGTTTTGGTAAGAAATCCAAGGTAGAGGGTCGAACTTAGAACTACATCGTGAATTGCACGGTCACGCTCTGATTTTGGGCTCAATAGGAGTGAACGAAAAAGAGTAATTTTGACGCGTCTATCGTTTCGACCCCCTACTAGGAAACTAAAAACATTTGTTTAATCCTGCTCTTGAAACATGCAGTTTCTTACTTGGATACAATACTCGATACCATTAAATGTCAAAGTGAAGGAAAGGCACTATCGAGAAACAGAAAATTGTTTCGGGGTCCTGAAGTCGTCCCGAGTCCGAAACTGTACTCGGTTCCGTCCTAAGATCGATATTAAGAAATCATTAAATTTCGCTGGATCGACTATAAGGTGTAATCCATCGGACGCACTATGAATTTTTTGGCGAATTTTGCGAAAACACGAAAATTTTAAACCTTATTTCCAAACGAAAACAGGCCGCCGGGCCGCCGTTCTGGCAATAAATCCAAGCTCGAAAGTTCAACTTGAAAGTACATCGTAAATTGTGCGGTCCAGCTGCGATTTTGAGGTCAGCAGATCCTAACTAAAAAGTGACATTTGTGACGTTAACGAAACATTTTAAAGTTTTGGCAAGACCTGCATGCGCATGAAATTTGGAGGATTCTGCGCGCGCATTCGGCCTTTTTAATTTCGCAAAATTTACAAAACTCTTCGACATGGGATGAAACGCTAATAACTTTTTAAATATTCAAAGAATCGCAGCGAGATATAGCCGTTGGGATTTTCTCGACAAGAAGACGCCTATAAAAAAATAATAACATAACTGCCGGTACCACGTGATTTAGACAACCAATCAAAAATTGGTCACTCTGTTGTCGCCATGCACTCTTTCTATAAGTCATGCTTCATAATATGCAACATGAAACTGATTTTCAACCCCCTATACGAAAACAAAAACATTTCCAATGTTAAAATAAGTTATAGCAATCATTTTTATTCCATATTCTCTACATCACTACCTTATTTGGTACATCATGAAATCTTAAGAAATTATGCCTATTTTCTCTTGCTGTTATTATTATATTAACGTAGTGATACAATAAACGAGTTTGTTTGTCTTATCAAAGGACATGTTTACATTAGGAAGCAATATTACCCATTTAAATGTTGGAGCTTGATAAAAAGAAATATAAATAGTTTTTCACAAATGACATAAAAAAATAGAAACAATTTTGTTAGAATAGGGCAACGTTTAACATTCTCATCGACATTTTCTAACCTATTTTCAGCTATAATATCCCTAAGACATAGATCAACAAAGAAAGCCGTATAAAATACAATGGGCGTGTGTGTAAGGAGGATAACCTCAAAACCATAATGGGAATGTTTTGACTGAGCACTGCAGTCAAAGGCGTAGATATATAAAAGGGTTGAAAATATAAAAAATAATAAAATAATTGACTTCTTTTTATGAATTAATTTCAATAAATCAAAGGTAAAATATCTTGACTCAATAAGTTATATGAAAGTATAATTGGTATAAAAAATTATTGGAATAAATAAAACACAATTTGTGGTTCTACATTCATTTAATCTACCTAGCAGTACCAAAATTTAAACGACAAATGTTTAGTAACACAATAAGGCAAACTGTAAATTTAAATTTAACGTCACAGGCATTTAATAACCAGCCAGAAAGTAGCACTTTCGAGCTTATTTTCATGTCAGAAAATCGCATTTTGTCAAACTGCGGCTGCTAAAGTGATGGTTGCTATGTTGCTCATCCAGTAAAATGCGGTCTCCGTTGCTGAAGTGCCTATGTCTCTCGATTCTCCATTATCCATTGACCTGTGGAAAAAAAATACATATTTACATTATCTAAATTCTAAATTATGTTTGTTAAATTTTATGTAGATATTCAATAAATTATAAACTATAGTTAAAGAGCATCCTTCAATATACTGTAACGTACAATATAATGAGCATCCCTGATAAAACACCGAAATTATAAATATTCGAACATCAAACATAATTCAAATATATGGAAATTTATTTTGAAGAGATAGTGATAGGCCTCCTGACTTTTGGCAAAACATCGACACTTTTGCTGATTTTGAAATTTTTGGTCTCAACTGTTGCTTATGATATATGGTATATCCTAGTAAATAGTAAATCAATTTTATTTCACATACGGAGTTAATTATAATATTTAAATTACCTACCGCAAAAGCCAATATATTGCGAACTTGTACCAGCAAAACATTGTAAACCAATGTTGGCCAGCATAATATTGTCAGCGCCAAAAAAATATTATGTTGCTTATGATGAGTGTTTAACCACATGAGCTTCAGTAAAATGACATGAGTTGTTGTATGTGTATCTTAAGTAATGAGTTTATGTATGCATTTTTTTACTTGCTGAAACAACGTAGTAAGTACCTACCTAAATTGTGCAAAGAAATTATTTTAAACAAAAATAAATTACTAATATGAATTCATGATAATAAAAAAGAGCTGCACTACACATTTCAATATTGTAATTTATGAATAAATCTTTAATTCAAAAGTCAAAATTGATCACTTGTTGCTTCGACGTTTTGCCAAAATCCCATCGATATAATAATATAACTTACCCTTTATCCATATAAGCTGTGATCTGTTGAAAAGATGAACTAGATGTGCTTGTTCCAAAACAAAAAAAAAACTGGAACAAATGAGTAGCTTCCATATACAAGTAAACGCAAAGCTCTGTTAATTGTTAATAATAGCAGCTCAAACGGGTATTTCGCTAAAAATACTTGGAAAAGCACCAATTTTTAAAAATCGTTTTCCAGCTGGGGCCACATAAATATCTTCAAGCTTGAAATGATCTTAACATACGTAACCTACGGGATGATAGCATAATATTATATTAAAATCTGTATAGTTGCCTTCTTAAGTTTTTTACTTGATAGCGTAAAGGAAAGGTACAAAGAACAAAATTATCTTTATTCTTAAATCAAAAACCCTAATCTACGTCTATGTATAAAAACATACTTACATATGAAACGAACGAGATTCCTTCTTATTGTAGGAATTTAAACAAACTAAACAAATCTTAGTCATTTTTGAACAGTATAGAACTATAAAACCAACACAAATATTATTTATAACTATAAAGAATATTTAAAAACAGCGATTGAAACAATAAACAAATATGGCGGCACGAGAAAACAACTACTGTCAACAGCATCTGACGCAATGCCAACCGCCCGTGGAAGGGAACCAATGAAATCGTTGTTCCAATCAAAATATAAACAAAGTTATCTATATTACACGCAGACTTCCAGAGTAATTTATCTATGTTTCTTTCTTGATCTGAGGACGCAAGCAATGATAATGTACGAGATAATTTAATTATACTCTGTCTGTTCAAGACATAGAAATAGACTCCGCCCCAAAAATGCCCGCTAAATTTGAATGGAATTTCTCTATTGGTCGTATTTATAGAACCCGAATTACAAAGCAACCGTTAGATTTGACTGACAAAAGTCAACACTACAAGTACATATTAAACTTTTACGCATTTTGCAATAGACCAATCAGCATTATTTATTTATTAAAAGTTTATAGATTGAGAATTGGCATTGCCAAAACATGACATTTTGAAGTTTATTTGGCAGTTATTATGAAGTCGTCAAAGTTGAATAATTTTGTTGTCATAGTAATTGAAAATTTCCCTGGATGGTATTATCAGTGTAATCTTTAAATGATTGGGTGATTTGTGTCACATGACAAGAAATAACGAAATTTAATTAGTTGTTAGAACTGTCAAAAAATTTTCTTTTTAATTTTCAATGCACTAGAAGGTAGGGAATATTTTAAGTCTTAGTGTTACTAACAATACAAAAAAAGGAATATGTATGTGCTAGAAAATATTAATTATTTACCAATAGAAAATTCAGCAGTTTTTGAAAAAGTATAGGGTCTTGATTTGAATTTTCCTTCAATGATTTTTTTTAATTATTATCTCCCATAAAGGTTTTTAAAATATAAACGAAACTGGTGCCTAGTCAAGCATTTAAAAAATATATAAGTATATCTACAGGATAATATGTACCGGTTGCCCATAAATGGACCTTTCTCTACATTTTAAGTCCTCGATGAAAAAAATCGGTCAATCGGGAGAGGAGCTATACGTAATTACGTAATCATACAAAGCATCTTTTTGTCATTCTTAAGTTGTATTACTTAAATTGCACTTGTTTCATTGGCCAATGACTTTTTTGTTTATTGACCGATTTTAATGATCTTGGTGTAGTTGCTTACAGAAAAGAATGAACTATCGACTAAAGATCTCAAAATGGCCGAATTATTAAAATGAAAGATGGCGGACGCGTTTGAAAATTGTTTTTTTTTGGACCCATTCTCATTGAAGAAAAAATGTCGAAATGATACATCTAATACAGAAAAGCAATAAAATGGATATTCTTCTACATTTTAAGACCTCGATGGAAAAAAATGGGTATATCGGAAGCGGAACGTAATCATACAAAGCGTCTTGTTGTCATTCTTAAGCTATGGTTCTTAAATTGCTCTTTTTTTGGCCAATAGGTGTCTTTTTTGTTATAGGTAGGGAATTAATTAAATAATCTGAATTTTTAATTTACACATATAGGTAAGTTTTTAGGATGTGCTTCCGCCCACACAACTGGGAGTAAGCAGGTAGATACTGTTCAATATTTGACTAACAAGAATAATCAATTTGAGAGAATGGCCTTTGCGACTTCAAGTTAAGAAGTGGAGAGCGATGAGAGAGGTAGTGGTAATGTTAAGATGTGGAGATATCCATTGGTGTGAAAATCTTAAAGCCCTAAAAAATTATTTTTTATTTATTATTTTCCTATAGACACTTGTAGATAATTATTTAAAAAAATAATTAAAAAAAAATGGAGGACCTTAGGTATCTTCAAGATCTATCGAAGAAAAGGCTACTTTCAAACGCCGCCATCTTGAATTTTATATCAATACGTCATTTTTTTCTATAACCAACGACACTAAGCTCATAAAAGCAGTAAATAAACAAAAAAGAAGAAAATGCAATTTATCTAAGTATTACATCTTATGAATGACAAAAACAAGCGTTGTATGATTACGTATAGTTCCGCTCTTGATGGACCGATTTTTCTCATCGTGGTCTTAAAATGTAGAGAAAGGTCCATTTTATTGCTTTTTTCTATTGGATGTGCCATTTCGACATTTTTTCTTCAAAAAGAATTAGTCCAAAAAAGGGCTATTTTCAAACCCGACCGCCCTCTTGCATTTTGAAAAACGGCCATTTTTAAATTTTTCATCGATAGTCCATTCTTTTCTGTAAGCAACGACACCAAGATCTTTAAAATCGGTTTATAAACAAAAAAGTTATTGGCAAATGAAACATGTGCAATTTAAGTAATTCAGTTTAAGAGTGACAAAAACACGGTTTGTATGATTACGTATAGCTGCTTCCCCGATGCACCGATTTTTCTCATCGATGTTTTAAAATGTAGAAAAAAGTTAATTTTATTTCATTATTCTACGGGACTTGTCATTTCGACATTTTTCTTCAAAAAGAATTGGTTCAAATAAAGGGCTATTTTCAAACGAGGCCGCCATCCTTGCATTTTGAAACTTTTCGTCGATATTCCATTCTTTTGTCTAAGCAACGACACCTAGCTGATTAAAATCGGTTAATAAACAAAAAAGTTATAGACAAATGTAAAAAGTGGTAAATTTTTTGGCCCACCCGGTATATAAAAGAATATGGATTGCATCAGAAATTATTAAAAGGTAAGTTAAGATATTAGTGAATGAAATCGGGTGTGAGATATCAAGTAAATTATGGAATGGAACATTAGAAAAAATCGTGTCTTAGTTGATACATTAAGTGAGTTTTTTTAATAAAAAAAAGCACTTAAAGAATAATTTTTAAAAAATTTACCATTTGTTCGCTGATCCCTGAACCCTGAATTCCCATATGTGGTCGCTTCAACAGGTACTGATACTGTAGTAGGGTCGCCACCTTCCCTTCTTGCGAAAAACATGTCATATAACGACATGACGAATAATGCTGAATTTAATATAATTAGTATAATCTGTAACAAAAAAGTAATCCATTAGAATTATTGATAAATATTTCAAAAATTGGTTTTAATACACACTGTATTGCTTTAAATTATAAAGTAAAGTAGTGTGCTATACAATTAAAAGTAAAATAAGTCTGGTAATATTATTTTTCCGGCAAGAAATATACGGATACGCCCTATATTATATCTATATTATTATTTGATTCTTAAATCGTTTTTTTATTTTAAATATGAATGATTCAATTAACGCAGACTCAATTTGTCTAAATTAAAGATGATAAAATAAAAAAAAAAAATTCTACATGGTGCACTCAGGAATCGCTTTCGTGAATCCAGGAATCCCTAAACCATCAATAATTGAATATAGAACCGCATCACAAAGTTTATTAAATTCATTAATAGCTATTTTATGTGAAAAATGGTAATTTAAGTTTATAGCATAAATTATGGAAGTAATTAACTAGTTCTTAATGCATGGTACTAGAATTTATGATCAAGAGCTCTTATATTTCCGATTCAAAAATACATAACAAACCAATATTACGTTTTGTTCTCTACGTAATAAAACGTCCATTACTTTTTACTGAAAGCCCACACTAACAACCTTTTGTTGTAAATGTAATACGCTATAATTCTTGATACTATCTGGGTATGTTGGTACACTTACGTTATCATTATGAGACCGAGATCCTGTAATCCTGGGATAAGCCGTATCATTAATTAAACTCCTACACTTTACATTTTGATGTAAAGGCCTATGTTTAATTAATATGGATATTTCAAAGTGATTTTTAGAAGAACGTACGGATAAAGTAAACATACTCAATGTTAAAATTTAACCCCTGTTCACAAATATTTTACCAGAGCTACGATAATGTGTCATGTTAAGAACTGCTTTTTGTTCACACAAAAAATATGTATACTGTAAAAAACGGGTTTTATTTTTACAAAAGTCAATATGGTGACAGTTTTATTAGGCAAATTATTTTCTTAATTCTGTCAATGAATGACACCAAACAGTACCTCTTTCTACGTAATACAGGGTGTCCCGATTATAAACCGACAAACTTCGGGTACAGAAAGTTCACATGAAATTATGACATACCCCTTCTAACATTTCTTCTCCATCGAGCCTCCTAACGGAGATACAGGGTGTTGAAAATTCAATTTATTTTTTGTTTTTCTTTAATAACTTCCACAATATTAAAGATAGGGAAACCAAACTTGGTACACATAGTTAGGTTGTGAGGGTCCATCTTTGCTATTGTCGCGCCAGTGGCGTGCGGTGTGGTCACGTCAACATAATTTTAAGGAAAAAAGTATGTGCACTAATATTTTTCGCAATTCTGATCAGATTTTCATAATTTACGGTTAATTTTCTAAAAAAACTTGCTCAAATAGAATTTTGACTGAGGCATTAGTTTTCGAGATATTTGCGTCTGAACAAAACGATGCACCAAAAACACAATTAATTAATTAAGATAGCCCTTTCAAAATTATTTTCAATCTGATTTTCGAAGGGATATACTGAACTGAACTGTCAATTTAATGTTTTTAATGTTTTTCTTCTTTTGCAATGAGGCGTTCTTAAGGCCTTTTGCAAGTCAATATTATTTCTGTCAAAAGAAAAATTTGTTTGTTACGAAATTGCATAAACAAATTATCAACATCCAAATATCAAAAAATCAACACCCCGTATTTCCGTTAGGAATGGCTATAGAGAAATTTTAGAAGGGATATGTCGTGATTTCATCAGAACTATTCCCGATATGATAATTGTGTTTTTGGTGCATCGTTTTGTTCAGACGCAAATATCTCGAAAACTAATGCCTCAGTCAAAATTTTACATGAGCAAGTTTTTTTAGAAAATTAACCGTAAAATTTGATCAGAATTGCGAAAAAAATTAGTGCACATACTTTTTTCCTTAAAATTATGTCGACGTGACCACACCGCACGCCACTGGCGCGTCTTAGTTTAACTCTGAACCATAGCAAAGATGGACCCTCACAACCTAACTATGTGTACCAAGTTTGGTTTCCCTATCTTTAATATTGTGGAAGTTATTAAAGAAAAACAAAAAATAAATTGAATTTTCAACACCCTGTATCTACGTTAGGAGGCTCGATAGAGAAGAAATGTTAGAAGGGGTATGTCATAATTTCATGTGAACTTTCTGTACCCGAAGTTTGTCGGTTTAAAATAGGGACACCCTGTATAAAGCGAAGAACACCTGTAAGTGGAGTTACTGGAGAATTTAATTCAATGCTAATGATGTGAACTATTGAACTTTGAACTAGGTACAAGATTGAGTTTTGAATAATAATAACAATAATGAATTTAAAAACTAATCTTATTTTATATATTTGCATATCCTGATAAGATGACAGAATATAATGAGGTGTTATATTTCATTTCATACTAAATATACAGGGTAGAGCAATAGTGCGTTCAGTTATATTTTTATCTTTTGAATGAATTAAAAAATATTCTGTTATTTATCAATAATTCAAAAATGGCTACAAACAGCCATAGGGTAGTTAGTACATACAAAAAATGTTCTACATCACATCGTCTATAAATATATAAATTGTTTTATTTGAAAAAATTAAGAAAATTTAAATTAAAATTTTTATGAATTTTAAAATAATTTCTGACCATCCTGTTTACTTCCAGAAAGTGAAAATGATTTAAAAATTCCATACAGCTGTTTCCTAACTATGTAGTCGTAACATACATTTCCCTAAAATTCATAATTGCGGCTGCGCCTCGTCAAAAAACTTTCGTTATCGATCACCAAAGTATTATGTCGCACCCTTGATACAAAAATAACTATTTTGTTATAGACTGGTTTATCTAGTTCTCTTATGGTTTTAAATCAAATTTCTAGCTATCATAATACTAGTCGGACGCACTATTGCTTCACTGTGTAGAGAAATTTAAGTAGGTAATCACAATCACTACAACTAATAGCAAATAAATAAAATTAAACATTTAAAAATAGTGAATGTCTTCAAAACCCCAAACTAATTAAATTTATTTCACAATTCGCACAGTAATATATTTATTAGCTCTTGAATCATCCATAAATTCTATAAATAAAATACTTTGCTCTTGAGTCATCCATAAATTCTATAAATAAAATACTTATTATTTATATTTCATTTTTATACTTCGCAAAATATGTCCTCAGTCTGAAACGTTAACACCCCATCGAACAGCCCTTCACGTGCGAAACTGTTTATGCAGCAAATCGAATACGTCAATCGGCGGAAAGTGTGAAGAAATGTCCCGTTATGTGACATATTACTATGGGACCTGGGGATTATAACAAATAGAAAATCTTATACTGACCTGGATATAAAATGCTGGCCCCCGGACTATTTCATATCCATTGTTCTCTCTGTCGTCAATTTGCAAGCCGAACAAACCCGCCGCTGCAATGGCCAACAACGCTGAAATAATCATACCGTATTTGTAATATATTATGGAAATGATTGGTAAAAAAATTATGTATTTTTTTTTAGAAATATGTGCAACAATTTTATTCTTATGCATTTAATAAATAAATTATTTAAAAGACTAATAACATTATTATTAATAAATAAACGGCGTTTAACGTGGTTCAATAATATAAAAAAAGAAACACGAAGTAGCTACGGACACACATTTTGGAGTTATTCCTTCTAGTTGAAATGTTTTTATTAATGTTATTATCATAAAACACACTTCAGTATATAATAGTAGTTTGTGCAACAAGAGTGGATATGAAATCCATATCGTACGAGAAAGAAGTTTCAGCACGACGCCGTAGATGTTGATGGTAGTATGGAGATTAAGGAACGAAATTTTCAGAGCCCCGACAGGAAGGACGGATGGAGCTCTCCTGAAAGTCAAATTGAAAAAATTCTCCGGTTAAAGGTGCTACGGCTCCTGGAAGAGCATACCGTTTTTCAGCAAAATCGACCTTTTTAAGATGGACTTAAAAAAAGAGATTTCTTCATGTTCCCCGCCGTCCGAGTCCCGATGCTCTAGATCCAAAGGGAAATACTGTGGCGCGTTTCTTATTTCTAGCGATTTTCCGACATGCACCCTATGTCGGAAAATCGCTAAAATTCGACAAAATCGCAGCTTTTCACTTCACAACTTTCTTAGGAATTTCGTTTAGTTTTCAGAAAAAAATGTCCCGCCGGTCCATCTCGAAGGAGCTGCGAGTTCCTGAGCTCGGACGGGACGCGTGCGTCAGAAACTTCACGAAATTGAAAAAATTGCGAAAACACGAAAACTTCAAACGCTCGTTCCAAACCAAAAAAACGCCGCCGGACCGCCGTTCTGGCAAGAAATCCTAGCCTGAGGGTCCAACTTAGAAGTACATCATGAATAGCGTGGTCCCACTGCGATTTTCAAGGCAAGAGGAGAGAACCAAAATGTGCAATTTTGACGTTTACGGAAACATCGAAGTTGGGTTAAAATTTAGACGTTCTGTCACGCGGAATTTTTTAAAACGAATTGACTATGTGCAAGGGGGCGGAGCTATTACTAAATCCGACGCGAGCGTTTGCGGTGGCCATAATTGTAAATTTTGAACCCCCAATTTTCCCATTTGTCAAGATCATATGTTTTGTGCTGTCAAAAGTGTCAAATAATAATAATTGTTGTTTGAACGAGAAGAGTCGTAATTTAATAGTGTTTTTCGGTTATAAACGAAACATGCATGGGAAAAATTAAGCGCCCTGCAAATAAATGTTGTGTTCTAGATGTCGTGTTAGTGACATTTTCCATAAAATAAAGTTTTATAGAATATTACAGATTTCCTGTGCGGAAACACAACCTTAAATAATGCACGAAGTGGATCAAAGCTTTGAAAAGAGTCAAGTAAAAGAATGTATTTACCTCTAAATTAAGTTTATAAAGCGTATCTGTTGCAGCCCTTTGTTGAACGCACTTTGCTGTAGTTTTATTATTGCAGCTGATATCAACATATTCTTCTACCTGTTTCACATGACAAAATGTCAATTTCTTTCTTTTTTCTAATACATCTCTCACTTTTGGTAAATTTATTGGAACACGTAATTTGTTTAAATTTGGTACACATAATTATATTCGTCATTATTTTATGTTATTCTGTCACGTCGTGACATTGACAATCATGTACTGACATTGACAGTTTAGGGGTACAAATATTAAAAATTTGACCACGAGCGGCGCTACTAGAACCCTTGCACATAGCGAATAGTTGCCTATATGGACTTAAAATATAAACTGTGATTGGTCAGGTTCATATCCATCCTAGATAGCATATGAAATATATCCATTCAGTAGACTGTACAGAAAAAAGGGAGTAGAAAAACAGAATTTTATTAGTCCCAACAAAAATGTCATTATCGGAGATTTCATCTCCAACAGCATTTCTTGATGATAGATATCACTGCACTAGAAATATAAAATTTATATAGTTAAAAATTTGTTTAAAATAAGTAATTGTTTATAATGATTAACGTCTTTTTAATTAATTGATTGATTGTGTTTATTATGTATTTATAACTTAAAAAAAAAAATTTTTTTAAAATTGTTGTACATTTAAAGTAATTGGTTGTTAATGTTATATTGGTTCTTGCAGCCCCGAAGATGGTAGTAATCGATTACCGAAACGTTGGCCTTTAAATTGATGCTTTAGTCATTAATAAAAAATTTTTGTCCAAATTGCTTGTGATTATTCACCTCAGTATACCAGTCAGTGGACGTGATTTAAATTACATAGAAATATAAGTTAAAAATAGCAATTTTCCACTTGGACAAAGGAATATTCCCCAGACAGTATTTTTGTTAACTGGGAACCCGTGACTCATTGCACTAAAATCATGGAAGAATAGATATCCCGATCGCAGCAAAGAGCGATCATCTACAAACCCGATGCAGTACTTTAACTTGAAGAAGTAGCTTTCAAGAGGAGGTTAAGTTTCAAGGATAGGGACTGAAAAAATCAGATAAGACTATTAAGTAACGAACCTTTCAAAAGAAGGTCAATGCCAAGAAATTGAACTGGATAAAAATCGTAGAAGATTATTAAAGTAAGGAACATAGCACAGCCTGGTCTGTATAAAATTTTCATGTAACTTATGAAAAAAAAATATAACAAAAAATGGCAAAACTTCATATATTCCTGAGCTATGAGAGGGACCTAATTTTTTCCACAAATATGGAACCCTTTACTCCGACAACCTATTATCTAAAAAAGCTGTAGAGGTGAAGAGGTATTGATAGTGCTAGTCAAAGAATTGGATGGAAAAAACTACTCGCAATATAACCATTTCCCTACGGAGGAATTGTATGGAAAATATGGAAGTCAATTGAGCAACACACAGCAAAACAATAGATGGAGGATACATAAAAACGACCTAGCACGTAAAAGAAAAACTAACAATTCTCAGAAAGAAAATTCATTTATGCCAATGGACGTTGCGAAAACTGATCCTTAACACCCACTACCCTGGCCTTCAACACATAATAAGAGACTAAAATCCAGGAAGAATTCCATAATAATAACGAACACGTTAGTTGGGCTACCAGATGTAAATCCTATTAAGAGATAGAAAAAGAGGCATGAAATCATCGAGCCAAATGAGGAGCTTGCGTCAAGTCAACAAAAATGTCTTTCACGACATAGAAATTCATACATTGTTTGAGAGTTGGTATTTCAAGATATAAAACAATCCCTACCGAAATGGGATATGTCTGAGGGTGGATACAACGAAATCCTTCCCTTAATACCAACCAACCTATCGAAGAATGATGAGTGGGCCATCCAGAAAAAAACCGAGCAATGCATGCTGTTTAGAAATTGCAACTCCGAGCCGTGCTCAAGGAATTTTTACCACAATATTCCCGGGTAAACCAGGCCTGACCCAGTTGCATAAACAAGAACATACAGATGTCGAACGAAGAGCCCTTCATGAAACCAAGCTACCTCGTACCTTTCGCATGTCGAAGCAAAGCTCGATGAAAAATGAAGAAAAGATACGGCTCGCTTTGGATCTGTCTCGACGCTCGCCAACTGAATGAACAAATGACGTCTGTTCACGAGTGCCCACCATCGATAGACAAATTATTACAGCAATTTCATGGAAATAATTGTCCTCACCTCCAGCTACTGGCAAGTGCCACTTGGTTTCTCACCGATCCAAAGAGCTTTAACCCACTAAATAGCATGTCACACTCATTCTCTTCATAACTGAAAGGTGGAAAGGAAAGTTGTACAAGTTTGCAGCATTCTGATCTTACAGCCGTTTCCTTTGATGTTGGTTCTAACAACATCTAATACATTATATTTTTGAATGCACACTGACTAATGCGGAACTCTACCACAACTGGAAAGGCTACTTTTCCATTAATGTGCAAGCAATAGGTGATGCTAAATTACTTATATGTAACATACATGCACGTTGGCCTGGCGCTTCATTAATTGGTGCCCAATTAGAAGTCAGACAATTTCCAGATTCATATTTACTGGGAGATGATGCTTACTCGTGCAAAGAGTTTTTAATAACACCTCTATTGCATCCTATGTTACTTGAAGAACAAAATAAATATACAATGCCGCTCACATTTCCACACCAAATACTATTGAAAGACCATTTGGAGTTTGGAAACGCAGAGTTGTCTGCCTTTCACTAGAATTGCGAACTAACGTAGAAGCAGTTACTCTACCCAAAATAGTAGCTACTGCTTAATTATGCTCCAAGACATTTAGATTTTGTGGAACGATGTTGAAGAATTTGATGATGATTTGATGGTGATGCCGAAGTGAATATATTCACTGAAGAAAATGGTGGAGGTAATGCAGTGAGAAGAGTCGTAAAAAATTATTTTTAGTATATAAATGGGTATGTTTTAAGCTTTCACCTCATAATTTAGATTATAGAAAGAGTTGTGTAAATGTGGTCCAACTAAAGGTAACACCTACTGACCTTCCAATGACTGAAAACATATACAGTTAATTACCTAGAAGAAGGAAATGACAACGTCAACGCCGCCGCCAATTTATTCAGAAGTAAAATATGATCTGGACAAGTTGAGTAGGTGTAAGTGGTATCGTAAAGCAATGAAGTGTCAGATCGGAAAAAAGTGCCAATTCATAAATAATTTCCTAGGAAACTAGAAAATATCACTTAATTTTTGAGCTTCTAATTGTTTTTTTACAAAGTTTGCAATTGTCATATTTAGTAAATATGTTTTCTTCCAATATAAAAATGAAAATTCGTTCAATGAACTTATTTTTTATATAAATATTTGAGTTTCGCATTTTTGTTCTCTATCTGGTGTGCATCAACACTTGTTTCAAACGAGCTTCTAAGGTTAATAATGGTATGAAAACTACACCTCCATGTAGCCACCAAAGACGACTTTACAGTTGGAACTGTATCTATCTGTCACTACTTACTTCAATTATGGTAGAGATAAAGTAGGGATTGACTTGATTTTCAATGAAGAATTCAACGTCCAACTGGTTTTGGAGTTTTAATATGTAAGTAATGTATTATACGAGAACTATCAAACAAGTGTCGAAGTTAATAAGAATTGGAAGAAGATTTTTCAACCCTGATATAAAGTATTCAAATATAAGGTTATACGAAAAAGAGACATTGAGATTTCAATGAAAATATTTTTTATTCACAATTTATTGATTTAGAAATATGTTGGTATTTTTTAAAACTTTTGAAAAATGTCATCAATATCTAGTGATATTGTGTATAAAAGTAAAAACGTTTCGCTTAAATAGGAAGTTTTGGAAATATAATTACAGACATGACACGAGATTTGTAAATGTTCGATTTTGAGTTTTGGCGGAGGTGCCGCTACTATTTGAATATCAATTTAGATTTGTAGCCTAAGCTCATAGCGTGTAACCATAGGATACAATTGCTAAGTAAATATAAAATATAAAAAAATAAACATAGTAATATTTATAATATCACTAGAAAACTTAAATGGATTGTAAAGTAAATAGTTTGCTAATCGACATTGTATGGTAATCTCGTTTTCTTCTCTAGTATATAATTACATCGGCATATTTCAGTTTTGCATACTAACACTTAACTACTTTATAAAATAGTTTGCTAAGTTACACGTTAATGAAATATTAATGGCATTTTCTATTTTGATATAATTACATAAAGATATCCAGCTAAAATCCGGCTGCGCATCATATTATATCTTTGAACGTAACATCATGCCAGCCAGATAATTAGAAACTGGATGAATTTGCGTCGTTGACTTTTAAAAATAATATTAATATGTCTTTACTGTTATAAAAAAAAAAATTAAACAGTAATGCTTTTACTTATTTTGTCTGCCATATCGGTTAAAAAAATTGCGCGATATATTTATATATACATTACTTACTGTCGCATAAGATAGTGAGTGTGAGAAATAATATGTTCTCTGAAAATGGATAGAAGCTGGAACACATTCAATTTAATTTGAAAGATTGTCATATAATAAAGTGGAAGAAAAGTCAACACACACAAAGAAAAACGATGATAAAAAAAATTACAAACCGTATCAAAATGTCCGCCCTCTACTGATACTTTTTGTCATTTTTTTTATTAAATGTGTTCTACACCTTTACTACTCGTAAACAGCATAAGGGCTATAAAGATAAGCTATAAGGGCAAGCGCTAATACATATTTTCGTAGCAGGAATCTTGTCACGGCCCCCTCAAATTATTAGATATTACTGAAGTGAATCGACTAGAAGTGATTATAAAATAATGGAGTGTTTACGTATTCTATTTTATTATACAAGAAGTGAAAATAACAGTAAGCAGCGACATTTGGAATTATTAGTAATAGGAGCATTAGGTAGCATTAATATAGCTGAATGTCGATTTGTGTTTTATATTCGTAAAAGTGATTATTCAGTGTTTAAAGTTCCACTTTCAAAAATACTTTAATCATTCGATTCTAAGATAAGAAGAAATTTCAAAATATTAACATTTTGAACGTCTTGTTGTGGTATTCTTCTGAAGCGAAATCAATAGTAGGCGTGTCTAATCACTCGATAGCACCGAAACGAAGCCACGTCTACGTTGATGTACAACAAATACTGGCAGAAACAGCGGAGCTCGGGCCAACAGAGCGCACTTAGCTCAAAAGAAGACAGCGACAAGATGATCGAAATTTTAAGTGTTTAAAATATTCAACGTGGAGGAGAAACCGAAAACTATTCTACGAAACAAACTCTAATTATACTTATTTAGGTACTCTATGAGTAACTGCTATTAAGTTTGTTTCTACAGGAAATTTGTAATAGTTTACAAACCACTTCTAGCGTACATGCCTGATATCAAATAAATTACATACAGTCCGGTTTGTAAGTACATACATTTCTTATGAAAGCAATCGCCTATAGAGAGTATTTTTTTAACCTCAAAATTAGGATCTATCCGAAATATAAATTGAAGGCATTAATTTCTAAGACTTTTTGTCCCAATAAAAATTTACTTACATACTAATAAGTAACAAAAAATATATCTCTAACACTGGATTAAGCATAACTTAAATCATTTTAGTTAAAGGGACAAAATGACCAAAAATGTTTTAGTTTATTTTCATTACTGAAACTAAATTAGTTTGGAGATAGTGAGGATAATCATTTATTAGTTCATGATCTAACAGAACAGTGGAATTCGGTTTGCGCAGTTTTGAACAGTTACTAAAAATGTATAAAATACGTAGTAGCAGATTTAAACATAAACATAAACACACCATAGAAATTAGACAAAGAAAAATAATTATTATAACCATCAAATTGAACAATCATAGATTTTAATAAAACAGTGTCTCTAGATTATTATGACTATGGCAGAGGAAGTTACTAAATTCCAAAGAAAGAATGTCACATCGAAAAGGAAAGATAGCTTATCGAGAATTAGCTGGGTTGGCGAGAAACGATTTGGAAACTGTCTATTACGTTTTCACTGAGTATGTAAATTTAATCACGCATCTATAATAACTAAGTTTTGGGGTAGATAGCGACCTCTATGGAGAAACCAAGGAGGTAAGTGGGTGGCTTGGTCGATTTACAAGCCTTGAGCAGCCAGGCTTAGCCAATCAGGAAGGTGGGTACTTGAGGTAGAAAATTATCTAATGAATGAGGGAGCTGGTACGTCACATGGTAGGAGGGCGCTATGGGTATAGAACGGAGGAATTAAGACACTAAGGGGATTTTTGCTTGTTCAACAAAAATAGGATGATGAAATGAAATTGAGGGGGTATATTTCTTGCGAAGAGTTCGGTGCGAAACCCCAGCGAAAGCAGTCAGTGAAGAAACGCTGGTGACGGCGCGGCGGTTTAGCGGACCATAGTCTTGCTAAACCTTGCTCTATTTCGAGCACTCCGGCTGCGCCGTCGTGCTCGAAAAATCGCACGTGTTTTAAAGACCTTAATATCCACTTATACTTTAATATACTATATATTCATTTAGAACTATATACAGTGGTTTTCTGGGGCAAACTGTTGAGGTTTGCCTTTGATACTACACTTTTATCTTGACATATTTTGGCAATTTTCTTATTTCTATTTATTTTTTAGAATTTGGCGTGATTCCCAGAATTAAGTTCAATGAATAGTACTTATGGAATACTGACGGCAGGATAGTTGCCTGTCATTTTAATTTTTTTTTTTATTAAATTCATTACGTTATCATTTTTATTGTTCATTTCGTTTGAAATTAATACATATTTTATTAAAAATCCGTGGTCCTTTAATCATTTGTCCACCTGACCATCCCTCTTAAAAGTCCACACCTTTAACTTGTGGCCGAGTCTACGCTGAAGAAGAAATTATAACCAGTCGGCCGCAATTATTTCTGAGGTCAGGCGGAAATAAAATTTCCAGACCTGGTGGCAGCGACGTTACCCTACAGGAAAACCTCAAAAATACGCCATGTGTAACCACCCTCTACCACGTACCCCTGGACAGGTAATTTTCAGTAGGACAGATATTATCAAATATTAGTTAACAATTGTTGGTAGTTAAACGAGGGTACCGTTACAACTTGTATAGTTGTTGAAATCATGTTTCATTTGTTAAGTTTCTTCTCATACCTAGAGAAAAGTTGAAATTTTTATATTTTTTTGTTAGTTTAAATTAATCCATTAGGTAAAAGGCTCGGTAAAAAGCTCAACTGACAAATAAGACGTTGTAAATTCTCACCTGATAATAATCCTAATCCAACTTTCGTAATAACAACTACACTGTATTTCATAACCATTTTTTCTTTAGAGCTTATCATAGCTAGCTGGAGCACACTAAAGAAACAAAAAACACCAAGAACTGCAACTCCTATAGACGCTACTAGTCCGGCCACCCAAACAGCAACTGAAAGTTAATAAAAAAATATTTATTAATCCTGCATTGTTAAATTACGTTTAGTTTAATCGGCTTTTGATGATATCAACTTAGTTGGCGGAATGTGCGTTGAGGTAACAACTGTTTTAAGTTTTAACATACATATAGTGGAAACTACATCTACTAGGAGTCATATAATTATATCTGCTACATGAAAATAGATGTTTCATTATTTCAATTTCTGTATATGACATTAGATTGAGACTAACTGCTAACTAGTAACCATTTAATTAATAAAGGGTAGTTCAATCAAACTATATTATATACGTTTTTCCTTCCCTAAAATATCACGACTTTAACAAGATTTATTATTTTGTAGAAGTATGTAAAAAAGGAAGAAATTGTGCTATATTTTTAAGTAAAAAAAAATTTTGTAGGATATGTTAACAAATTACGAAAATTACAAACTATTTGTTATTGAAACTACATGCTTTCTGAAAGAATGAAAATTTTATAAACCGTGGAAAAAGACAAGGAAATTAACAAAACTTTTACTTGAAAATCAAGTGCATGAAAAACGTAATTACGATGTTCTTGTCTCCAGGCATCTCTTTGAGGATAGAATCCAGTTTGAATAAACATGAAAAGGATAACTTTTTCATATAGCGACTTAAGAGCTACCGTATTTTTCTAGATCAATAAAAAAGTAATAAAATTTCGTGTAAATATTACTTTTGTCACAAAAAGGGCCCTCAAAGGGCCAATGAAAATGAAATTCGTAGGCCTACTTTTTAATTAAATTGATGAATTAAATTAAGGAACCATTACCGGGATATTACTTATCTTCAGACATATAATTTGGTTAAAATAAAATACTTAATTAATATAATAAAATATAATAAAACGAATAAGGCAAGAGACTAATAAGGTAAAACAAATTTAAAATATATTCTGCAAATTTTCATGTAATCGTATTAAGAGAATGAAATTCAGTGCATGTTTTTTTGGCAATATTATATTTTTATACAGACGAGAATAATGCATTTAATAATGCATATACTTACCTATTCTATTTTATTTTGTAACAATGATGTTATTTTTGGGCCTATTATTGACCTTTGTCTCTAGGACTTTTTTTCTAAATAAATAAATAAACTATACACAAAGGACGCCTGATAAAAGTAGATATAATGTTCATCATAATTTACTTATGCATTAACATAAATTTCCTAAATTGATTGCAATATACTGACTGATTTTATTTAAATAATGGTGTCATTTATTACAATTTTATTATTTAATAACATTCACGTTGCGTGCTTTATTATATTATCATTTATCAGAAAGCTTGTAACTCGTGTTAAACGAATGAAATAAAAGCTGTGCTGTCTGTTAATAAACCTAATAACATTAGTAAAACAAGTCCATAAAAGTAACTGAATTATAAGACAGTGGCATAACATCAAGTACGTATTATCGTGTTATTACGGATTTCTGGAAATAACTCGAGAGTAATTATTGTTCTAATGATTTTTAGGCAATATTTCTTTGTGTTAAATATGTATATTAATTGACTCGGTCGTAAGATAAACGCGAGAGGTTCGAGAGGTTTATAGTACTGCGGGTTCCATGCATTCGTGATGTAAGCACGTTAAGAATTTAGATCTATGATAAAATGGAGAGGCGCGACAAATTCTTCCAGTTATAGGTGAGTTTATCTTTCTTGATGTTTTTTTTCCTTATAATCAGCTAGGGACCCTTATCACTACAGCCATTTTCATTCCTTGTGCCACCGTGTGACTTAAATTTCATTCAAGAGTCCTGTTGCTTCTCGAAACTTTCTTGTAGAGAACACCCATATTTAGTGGAAAAGATCTCTTTTACTGGTTTTGGATGATGCATATATGGCACTTACAGTGTCTCTATATAGGTAGACTGCTCCTTCCAATAGTCTTTACGTTGTTTTCTCATTTGTTTCCCAATTTTTGGTTGATTCGAGCCCATAAGAGTTATCCTCACTGCCCTCTTTTGCTAATCGATCAGATGCCTTACTAACCTGGTGTTTTGACGCTCACATCAGTTACACTATATTGTATTTTCATTGTGACACTCCAGCGTTAACATTAGAGTTGAATATAAGAGTATATTGCTTTTATTGTAGCCTGGGTGTCCGTTACTATGCATATTTTCCCTCTGTCAAATAAGTTGAGCACTGGGTAAGACTGTGGTTATTCCGGTTTGAAATACTGTAAATTTATACTTGGCTTGATCCCTAATTCTGAATCCCCCAATAATTTCTTATTTCTATTGATTAATTTTCTGATGGTACTAATCTACGTTCGGAAACTTGTTTATCGTTGAGAGTGTTCGGATAACTCTCAATCAATGGGGGACATATCTTGTATCTATTTTCTTCATTAATTTTAATTAATTTATTACGGCATTATTATTCTGGCATTATGACTGGCATCAGAATATTTTGTCCAAATTTACGAAAATCAAGTGTGGGTTTGATTTATCGGATCTCATAACCAATTCTAGGTATCTGAATATTTTCGCATGGTCTTTTGTATACTCAAAGTGTCTTCCTCTATAATCCCTTGCCAGTCTATAAGGTCCTATTTTGTCATTTGTCTGTACCATAATGTGTAGAGGAGGCAGGTCCAAGGGTCTAGTACTGCAGTTGGAGATGTCGACGTCATCTCTGTTATTCCTAGGCAAGTTCTTATTTGGCTTTGTGCCATAAATGCATAGGTAATCAGAAGGATTATCGCTGTTTTGAATAGCTAGTGTGTTATGTTTGGTTGTAACTTCCACGTTTTGCCACACATTTTTCTGCAATTTCACAAGATTCTAGTGACCTGCTTTCTATATTTTCTATGTGTAATTTGTAAGCCAGGTTTTGTAACTAGAACTACTCTCAGAGATACTTGAACTGTTTCCATAGATATATGTTTTTCTCATGAAGGAGATTTGTTCTGATATTTATTAAATCCCTCCTTTTTCCAAGTTTCCTGAAATTTTTTCTTTCATACACCACTCTTGCATAACAATCAAATCTTGCTGTATCAATTTGATACGACGTTTTCAAAACTATTTGGCGAGGATAGCTGGGTCATAACCTCGGGCATAAATATCTTGCATACTAAATTTCCTCACTGATCAGTTCCTTAGTTACTTCATTTATGGAGGCTTTTTACTGTTCTCTTAATGTTGATCTACTTGCCGACGTTGATGGTAAGCCTTATAGCAAAGGAAAAATGCAGATGCTAAATAAGTTAATAAAGAAAATCCATTATTTGTTTGGAAGTATAAAAGATAAACGTTGTGAGGTATTACAGTATACAATGGGCCAGAACGGATGCATCTACACTCTACAGTCTCATTTCAAATGGGAGAACGTCTGCAAAGTCCATGTTTTTCAACCGATTCACAATATTTTTTCATTAATGCATACATTTTTATAAATAGGCATACTCTGATTATTTTTCAATGTCAAAAATAGCAAATTTATTAGCGATTTTCTTATTAAAAATCTGATTACACCACTGGATTAGAAAGGTCTTGAAATGGTTTTAACCAAAATTTCATTGAAACGTGTTTAATTATAAAAAAGGTAAGACAATGAATTTTCAAAAATGCACCGTGAATTAGCCCGAAAAATGGCTTTCAATAACACATGGTTACCATGGCAACCAAAAATGTTCAAATAATTGTTAACTTTAAAAACCAGTAAATAAGAGAAGATGGCTCTCTTGTTCATTATGTTAGGATTATTAGACAATGGTTAGATGCAGATTTTCCATACCACTGGCTAGGTCGAGGTAGTATGTTAATTGGTTGGCCACCCAAATATTCCGATTTAACACCACTCGATATTTTCCTGTGGGTTCTCCTTGTACAAAGAGTTCATAAAACACGCCCAAGATACCGGCAGGAACTTCGTGCAAGAATACGCCAAGCTTGCGTAGAAATTACACCGGAACAATTAAGAAATACAATAAGAAATATTCGAAAGCGATATGATAAATATATTGAAATATATGGAGGTTTGGTGGAAGCAACAAAAATTTTAAAATGTGTTAGGTGAGATAGTTATACATACCAAAGATTATATATACCATAGATAAACGATGCTATTGTTGTTATTTGACGCTCAGCAAATGGATGCAGGCGAGAGAGAACGGGATATAAGTCCTCTGTTGCAGAGGACTTATATCCCGTTCTCTCTCGCCTGCATCCATTTGCTGAGCGTCAAATAACAACAATAGCACCGTTTATCTATGGTATAATAATCTTTGTACATACATATACCTGAGTTACTTAATTCGTTAAATTGTTTAGTTTACTGTTTTGTTTCATTTTATTTTGATTTTTAAAAATGTTTCATGGAACTTAAATAAATGAAATAGTTTTTCTCTCTTATTAAGTGGCTTTTAGAATTATTAACAATTATTTGAAAATTTTTGGTTGTCATAGTAACTATGATATGTTATTGGAAGCCATTTATTGGACTATACTCTGTTTGACGAAGATATAGAAATAGACTCCGCCCTATTAATTTTATGGTAGCGCAGAACGGTGTACGCAATAGTCAGTTTTACTCGATGAAATTAATGAAAGCTGAGATAGCCACAAATATATCTCAATATATTTGGATAGCTATCAGATTTCGAAGAAAACTTAACTTTAAAAAACCGTTTTAACATTTAATCAATATTAATCGTTTGCATTACGTACCTTAATACTTAATACACAAGACATATAAGGTTCATTCTTATACGTACCTTAATACACAAAGTAAGATATGTTTATATAAGATAAATCTCAATGAATTCATTAACATAAGCAGCTGATATAAATTAAGAAATAATTTCACAAAAACATAACATAAGCTGATTGGTTTGTTGCAAAATGTGTAAAAGTTTAATACGTAGGTACTTGTAGAGTCGGCCTTTGTCAGTCAAATCGAGCGGTTGCTTTGTAATTCGGGTTCTATAAATACGACCAATAGAGAAATTCCATTCAAATTTAGCGGGCATTTTTGGGGCGGAGTCTATTTCTATGTCTATGTCAGACAGAGTATAATTCAAGTTACTTCTTCAAAAATTCATTTTCTTATAACTTTTTTTTTATTTAACATATTTTAATGAAATTTTGGTTGAAGCCATTTCAAGACCTTCCTAATCTAGTGGTGTAGTCAGATTTTAATTTAAAAAAATCGCTAATAAACTTTTGCTACTTTCGACATTGAAAAATAATCAGAGAATGCCTTGAAAATGAAAATTAATTTATGAAAATTTGTGCTGAAGTAGATTTTTTAATGCTCATGTATTAAAAAAAAATTTTTTAGTCGGTTGAAGAACATGGATTTTACAGAGGTGCTCCAATTTCAAAAGGGCGACACGTATATAGAACGACGATATTAGTTGGGGAATGATGACCTGTAGCTTTAGATATTTCTAAAACATTTATTAAAATATAACGGCAAGACCACTTTTAGTAATTACCCCTCTGTGACATGTGACCAGTTGTGCTTGTGGATGTTAATTTTTTTCAAACCGCTCTCTTACATTGTAACTCTCATTAGAAAAGTTCCCTACCAATATTGGTATTCCTTATTCCAACTTATAATAAAATCATTCTGATATTAGTTTCTCTTCTTGTAATATGATTAAGTTTATGCTCTTTCTTTGTTGAATTTTAAAATAAAACTTACCAGAATCTAGATTTATCAAAGTTAATTTTAATAGATACATTTTTCTGAAAATTTTAAACGCCGAAATAGTACATTTACACAATGTACTATTTCGGCGTTTACCGAACGAAAAATTCTTAGGACGGATCAGCTAAACCAAATACGACTCTTCCTATTAAATCCAAACTACGGTCAACAGATCTCATAGTTAAATTAGGCCAGAATAAACTACTTTCTAACCAATTTATATGCATATGAGAGCGAATATAATATATTCGCAGCCTCCAAATGACAGTGGTGTCACTGTTTTATTTCAAAAATTGTTAATTAAAGTTTCGAGTTGATACGTTTTAAATAATTTATTTGTAAATTAACCAAACACATTATAAGAAGAAATAGTTACCACCTTAGTAGATGAAATTATAATCAACATAGTATTATTATTGCAGTATCACAATGGATCAATAATACATTTTACGTAATTTTGTCCTAGGTATTGGTCCATCTAAATACAAACATAGATACAAGTAGTCTAGTTTGTTCATTGATAGGAGTCGAAATGAAATACTATGGTTACCGACGAGCGACGGTTGATCGTATATCGTACTGCGCTATTGTTTATTTTGCTCTTAGATAAATTCAACAGAACTAAAATTCGTTTCCAAGAAAAACAGGAGTTTACAAAGAAAAAATCGACTAGTTAAATGGCATCACCTGAAAAATATTGTAAGGTGAATTATTTGTTTCTGTAATATGTTTCAGTTCACGCTCTTTTTTCATTGAGCCATTCAACGATATTTTTATGCAAATTCTTTTTAACAAGTTCATTGCTAATATCATTTCAGCGCCACTTCTAAAGTTGTAAAAACTCATTAACATAATATCTGAAACCCAATAATTAGACTATTATTTCACTAAAACAACAAAGTTATAAAATTCATTTTGAATGAGAAAATGGCGTAGGAAAAATGATTCCGTGTTTTCCACCAGCTTTTTTGTTCTTAGATCTTTAGTCATTGTAAGATATGTAATTCCTTGATTCTTTCCCACTCATTATATCGTAGTGGTGTAATAAGCCTAACTAAAAGTGCAGTTAACAAACATATATTTAAAATAAATATTGAGTAAGGCATTGTGCTTATCATATGTTGCTTTGTTGTGAGTATAATAGATTTTTCCACGGTATCTGAGCGCGACTATGGTAATGAATAATAATTATCATTAATAAAGTCCGGAGCGCTAACCCTTTCTGGTACACCAGTTTAAAGTAATTTGATTATATCTCCCTTTTGCTTTTAAAATTTTAGATGTGGAGGAATTTTAATTTAATTGTTTAGCGAAATTTGCATACAGAAAGAATAGCACTTGTTTTATTTAGGATAATCAATCCTTTAGACTAATGAAAACATAATTCATCTTGAGGGAAAAAAACATACCGTAAACATTCGAAAAAAAAAAAGACAAAATATAAAGTTTTTTGTTTTCTGCCCGGTAAAAATAAAACAATCTTTTCCTGACATCGATTTTATTTATTAAACCGAATTGCAAAATATGAGGTTATCGCAAACCGACGTATATACAGGAATGTACATAATGTACATCCTGTAGATATTGTAATCATTTTTATGAAATTTAAAGTTGATGGTAATTTAAAATGACACTATTTCATTAACATTATACAAGGTACATTGAAATATGTTTTAGTTATCTCTAATAAGATCTTGTTTATAAAATCATCAAGACAAAGTAACTCTCACCCCCCTGTGGAGGGAAGAGAGGAGCAGAAGTAATAGGAAAACAATTTTTTGGAAGATTTATTTAGGAAACGGATGATTTTAACAAAAAATTACCATCACAAAATTATCCTTAAAAATAATTTTTTGATGTGATGCACCGTTAAGCTAAAAAATCGGCTTTGTTTCTTATTGAGAAGACAACAGAATTTTAGTTCTGGCTTCCCAAAAAATGAAATTCTGGTCAAATAATGTTTGTCAAGCTTAGTAAACCAATACTAAATAGTAAATTTCTTCTCGATGATGACAATAAGAAATTTTTGTTGCAATTATTTCGTGATTAATGCAGCAGTTACTCTTTTGGAGTTGAAGTCACTGCGTAAAAGACTACTGGTATGAATTTGGAAGAAGGAAGAACCAAACAACTTTCTTGCTGATTTAATTCTTAGACTACATTTTAGATGACTATTTCAGTTTTATTATTTTTCTGCACATTTCTAGAGTGCGAACTATGTCGACGTTTTATGTGATTGGTATAACTAAAGCGTAGAAAGTTTCGAAAAAATGCATTAAATTACCTTAGTTTTCACCAGCTATAGACAGACAGAACATAGACAGAAATTTCAGTGTGATAGAATCGTTGGCAGTACTATAATAAAAAATGCAAATAATTGCTGTAGGATACTGTTTACACACAAAAAATGCCAATCCAGAATCTCCCACCAAGACAAGATGCGTTAGGCTGAATTCACACCAAACCGATAGGCAACTAGCAACCAGCAACTAGAAACACGCAACATGCGATATTGTATCGGTTCTGAATTCACATCAAACCGACAAATGATTTACTAGAAACAAGCAAATGCATTCACACACTCCAAAGATGTCCGTCGATAAGGTGTAATTGCATATTATATGCTTCGATAGTGCAAAGAACGAAATAGTGCTTTGAATGCCAAATATAGATTCTACTAATTACGTTACGGTGGACTGGACACCTATTCTAAAAACCTCAAAAGAGCATTGTGAGGTGATATGCTGCCACTTTAATGTGTACAAAAAATTGAAGTGTGAGAGGTATTCCCTACCTTGCAGTCCATGCGTACAATAAAAACGAGAGCTATTCCGAATCACTTGTTCTAGAAGGTGACTTGTTCAGTGTAAAGAATAACTATATTGTGTGCAAAATCGGTTTTCTTCATTTAACATCCTTTTCATTGACAATGATAATCAGTCTCCAAAAGATCGCACAAATAATTTTTTTAATATATTATTACTTTTTTACTTTTTAACTGTTAAAATAAAACGATGGTATTGTATTTTTGAATACTTGTAACGTATTAAAAACCAATTTTTTTACCTAAAGGCTTGTCACATCGAAATAATTATAATAATCTTATAAATAATTCCATGGATATGTTTTTTTGAAAAAATTTATCAAACATTTAATTTTTTTAAACAAGTCACTATTCTCGATTACTATTGCTTCCCGCTCTCCCACCAGGGGGTAATAATATGAGTTGTGTCTTGATGGTTTACAAACAAAGTCATAGTAGACACAGTTTATGTAAAATTTTATGGTTTTATCTTAAAATGAACTGCCTTCGCTAATGCCTCGTCTGAATAAATAAGTTCTTATCCAGTATTATCCAAATTTGATTTGTTTCTGTGCTATTTCATAATGTGTTATTTGAATTTCAATCATTTCTTACAAATTACAAAATCTGCAAAACCAGCGGACATAATTTCATGGAAAATTGTTACAAACAAAATACGTTTGGTATATTTATAACTAATATTACCTCAAATAGCATATGCTGCCTATAGCGATGTAAAATTTTCTTCAGATCTTCTTAGTTGTCCCTGACCTACGCTTAATACATAAAAAATGGAATACGCGCAATTAGTTGATCCTTTGTATTGGTAGGTAGGTAAGTGGAATTAGGCCCTCTTCGTCATATCGATCGCCAGACATATTAATAATTAAGGCACTTCATAATCCAAGGAGGCTATCTAATTGCAACCAACATTCACATTTCAGCACATTTGGTTAAATAATTTTTCTTCCAGAAACTCAAGAAATAATTCAGAATTAAGTCTAGTAGGATAAAAGAGGGCCTGCATGTATGATCATGAATAATCTTCTTATACATTCAAGATAACAGAATAATAATAGTAATACTTTCAGTTTTGTGGCCCTCTCACACCGAATGAAAATGGTGAGATGGTTCCGTCATCAAAATTGGTCTGACGAGTCTCTGATTGTGGATTTGCTCACCGTGTACTCAATATAAAGAACCAAGAATCTCGTATTATAAAAAGTTCAGAAAATATATTGTGTTCTGTATATTTTTAAGGACTGGAAAAACCTTTCTTATATTTTCGTTTAACACCTGTATCATTCCCATTGCAAAATCCTTGACAAAATATATTGGCATATACTGGAATTAAATAATAAGTTTTTTTATCATGTCATTTCATTTATTTCTAGGGGGTAATGTGTCATGTGATGCACATCATTAGTATTTTGGAAACTATAAGAGATAGAGAATCGGTCAAATGAGACAAAAGTTCCGCTATTTTATGCTTTACAGTTTCATGCCAAGAAATATCAGATGTCCTCATTCATTCCTGATTTCTCCTGAAAAATTTGGAAAATGTGACAGTTTTATATTTTTGATTATTGGCAACTTATCTTTTTCTTATAGACGCCATATCGAATTTTTACACTATTAGATAGAGAAAGAAATTTTCTTTTCAACTATGTAACCAAAATAAGACAATTTATCAAATAACTCATTGTTGTATTTTATTATATCATCATATTCCATGTTTTTTCCAAATGTAGTGTTTAGTTTTTATTTGATGTTAACATATTTTTGCAGAAGCAATATTGATTTAAAACCATAATAGTATGTTACTTTATCTTTATGCTAAGGAGTTCTCCATTTGTGACTTTCAGTTCTAAGTAGTCTTGACCTGACAAGACAACTTACACTTAGTCACGCCCCAAATAATGTTTCCTCCACGAGAAAAGGATGCTTACAACGTCTCTTAGCGTAGTATTTCAATTATTTCAAAGTTACGTAAGTATTTGTTCAGAAATCAAAACAGAAATAAAATAAATTTTCATAAAAATTTTTCAAAAGATGGCATTGATCTTCCCGGTGTAACGAAGTGATTTTTTCCAATCAAGAAATGTCCATTTTTGCTTTAAATATTACCGTCACTTGGGTACACCCTGCCGCCGTTTCTAGTAAGTAAGTCCTGTTTTAGTAATGAGTTGTTAAAAAGTCGGCTGGTAAACAAGCAGTAAAGTAATTAATTGATTAATTTTCGACAATCCCCCGTATAAGTAAAATCCGAGAATTATTATAAATAATGACCGAGTCGGAAACAAAAATCATTAGTTACTAAAACCCGTTAAAATATTAATCCGTGTCCGTTTTAATCCGTTTCTTTTTGCAACATAGTCTAAAAATTGCACGTAACGCATTTCCGGTTATTGATGTTCTGAGGCTATCTTGCTAATTACATAATCCGCGTGAACTCCGCAAGTAACGTCGGGTTGTGAACATGAATCCTTCGTTTCAAGTCGGTGACCGCCCCTCTATCACGCCACCTAGATACGTCATAAAGGTAACAAAAGGGAGAGGGGCGTGCACTTCGTGGTCTTTTCCGAGAAAGTCAGCAGCAGTCCAGGTTCATCCCGAGATAGTCCGCCGCATCAGATCCGATCGACAGTCATCAATTGAAGATCAATCCGAAGCCGTCACCATTTCCGTCCGTACCGCCGCTCCGAGTATAATAGTAAATTTATTTGAATATAATATTGGTAAGAATACACCGTAGTCCGCTGCAATTTGTAGGTACTGCCTTCAGTTAAGTATAGATATTCAGACATCTTATTGTCCGTAAGTATCGTTGTATTATACTACTAAATCAAACTAGAGCTAATTAGTAATACCTCCGTTGGTCTTTTGTTTTATAATATACGCATCCGCTGGTTAGATCTGTTCACTTGGGCCATCCATAAAGTTCCATGCATAGATTTGAGTAGGAAAACTTACGTTAATTAGCATAATCATTAACAAATAGCTCTACGTTTGTGGCAGTAGTTCGCCGTATGTTTAAACATTCCGTATAGACTACAATATCTATAGCTAACCGACTGCCCGCCAATGTATAATACATCCTATTGGAAAGGTCCGTTTGCTTGCCGTACGCAATAATTTATTAATCAAACTTATCCAAAATTCCGTAATAAAATCGCGTAAAGATTCTTGATTGCCGGCTTGCTTGTTTATAATCGTTTTAAAAATTTATACATACTCGACTATACAGTCGCTGAGATATTAGAGTTAATTAATTTGTTCATTAATGTTGCTGAATAAATACGTTGATTTAAAGAGGTAAAATTCACGACTTATTATTTCTGTCATTTATTTCTGATTAACCCGTTTGAGCAGAATGGTCGAAGTCCATTAGATAGACCTCCAGCTTCCTATCCCCGGACATTCCGTATCTTCAGCTGTTTCGCTATTCAGGGTTGTTCTCCCAATAGGAGAGCCAAAAAGTGTAGTTCTTTGCACTTAACAATTAAAGAACTGGCGCCCGAGTTTTCCGTCTAAAAAGATTACGTAAGTATATTGAAAGAAAGCACCGTTATAAGTAGGCACCATTACACCATATGTACGGCTCTGGAACCAAAGAAGTTATATCAAACGAAAGCAGTTCTACCCAAATTTGAAAAATATATATTTTCTACAATGTATTTACTTATTCACCAAATGTTCGTAATAAGTTAACTTTTTCATCAAAATACAAACATTTTATAAATACAATACGCACTCCGTTCTTATACGTAAGAAGTTATGTCTCATTATTGGCTTAATGTATGTCTTTATATTCTTTCCTCGTACTCACATACACACATTTTCTGTATAAAAAATAGTAATCATAAATACGACTTATTTCCCGCGAAAAGTCAGATGTTACGTGCGTAACCCAGAGCTAGTGCGATATCATGTAGAACGTGGTCGTAAAATGAATTTTATTGTATACCATAAATTGACTTATAACAATTACTGAATTTACTTCTCCTAAAATTTCTATCCTTATTGGAAGAATAGTCAATCAGTTATCAGATAAACCCGAATAAAATTGGTGCCTTTGATGGGACTTTGCATTGCCACATCTACGGTAATTGTCGAGGCAATATTGATATGTCACAGTTCAAATATTGGGAACTCGTTAATTATTGTTGTTGATTATCGTTTGTTAATTTATTTTGCTATACATAGTTAGCTAAAATTTGGTTGGATGTTCCAAAAAGATTTCATACAACCCAACAACATTGCTCACCTAATTCAAGATATTGTGAGCAAGCTGTATGATCACGTTAATATTACTTTATATATCTACTCAGTTGTTTATTATTAATCTGGAAATTTTGAGGTGTTTTCCAAGTTATTACATACAGAGAAAGAAGCGTAAATTTATGGATCTATGCTAATGGCTGAAGTGAAAATTTAACAAAGGTTTTTGTTTGGACATGTTAACGATGCGAATTAATGTTTTTGGGAACTAAATTGTTTTTAAGCTGTGGAATGATACCATTTCTCTGGCCACTGTTGGCGCACATCTGCTAATTAAAACTGGATGTGTAAAACCGGCTCTTCTTAAATATTTAATTTACATGAGAGCCAATACATGAATCGATAAAATACTTCCAACATTAAATATTGAGCAGTTCTAATCACATTAGAACTTTGCAACTTCTCATGGAAAGTTTGATGCTTACGCCCTTGCAATGACGAAATCTAAAGCGTCACGTTGCAATTCAATAAGCTCAAGGGAAATTAAATGGAACGTGATCGCAGGCGATATATCATCGTATTTTGATTTAAAATGTGTGCTACCGCCTAGGAAAGAATTAATGATTTAAATTCGTGGCTAGATTCACCACTGGAAACTAATTTTTATTGTTTGCTTAAAGCTCATTTTTTAATAAAAAAATTTCATTAACAGAAGAAGAATTACGGCAACATATTATTGCATATCTAATAGTTGATTCTTGCCAGCTATATGACGAAGCCTTTTAAGTGAAAAACAATTTTTAGAACATTTGTTACACACATTTAACTTGATTTTTCCAATTCGCTTTAAATCAGTATGATATACACTGAAAACAATGATATTGGACTGCGCATAATAGGTAACATTTTAGCACATTCTAGCGCTAATAACACTTGACTGACGTGTACTTACTTGATACTTTAAATCTTGAGGCATCATTCCCGCACCTCTCTCTATTGTACAAAAGTAGTTTACAGATTTTCCAAGGACCAAAGTATCCTCTATCTTCTCCATGTGCACCTGTAACAAAAGTAATATTTAGAACTTCATTGTAATACTTTATGCTTAATAATAATAATAATAATGAAAAATCAGTTGACATAAATAAATGACGTTCATGTTATATTTATATAATAATTCAATATAGTGTAACAATATTTGACATATAACCCCGAAAAGGTCGTAAAATTCTTCAAATTTCCCATTTTGACCGTGTTTCTATCTTCAATAATAACCAAGATAAACAATGCACGCATCCCCAATTTAAAAACGCTATATGCACGAAAATATACATAATATATTATACAATAAATACTGCGGTAGATCAAGCACAGTTGCTGCCCTACTCTGAGTTTCACTAATACCAAATTTTTGGGATCATGGTTTCTGATTGTCTCATCAATTCAAACCAGTAAACTTGACACAGTTTTCCGCGATCGTAACATTATGACTAGGAGAAATAATAGTAGGTATATTATCGAATTTTTGAAACCTGCTGAGACAAACATCACTCTGGAGAAAGTACAGAAACGGGCTAAATATTCAAAAGAGCTCCTGGGTTATCATGGTTATATTGATGATATTGATAATCGCAGATATAAAACATGCTGTTCCTCCTACCGAACCAGTTTACCAAAAATCAACAGATTTGCTGGCTAGTTAAATATAGAAAGAAATCATTGGTTTACTTAGAATATAGGGTTTCGGAATTTATAGTCACCATATCTTGTATATCAAGAATCAGATAACAACCTGTATAAAAAGTTAGGTAATGTTTTTATTTCATTTGCGATACACAAATGGATGGTTACCTAAAATAGTATTTTGTATTTGTATAATTTATCATTTATTTATCTGCAATTCAGTATACAAAAAATACCAGATTGAATTATTTGAGTCTCTATTCAGTTTATTACCACTTCTTAAATTATTTCCTATATCTATTTTTATTTCGACTGATAGAATCAACTAATTTGCTTTCGAAAAGAACTACCGAAACGTCCTGAGGGATAAGATCAATGCAATGTCTCTGGATTGAGCTCTGTTTCATTATTAGAATCAATGTTTTCCAGACTTTCAACAACTTTCTCTTTCCCATCTGTGCCTTTGGGTCCCACGAGAATAATACTACCGTAAACCGTAACCTTTCGTTACGTTGATGAATACAAAGTATTTCGTAGATTTGAGAAGGTTAGAATTCTTCCTCGATGTCGCTATAATTTAATATATTCATTATTCCATGTTGAATTAAACGAAAAACAAGATTCATTATGCTGCGAGTATTTTGTGAAGGTAGGTAACATAACTGCATTTAATTGCACAATAAGAATAGCACGGGTGATACGTGAAATTACTATTATTTGTCGACAGCTATTTTAACATGTAAAGTATTTATTCTGATATTATAGGAGTTAGATGCAATAAGTGTAGGTATGAATATTCATTCATACGATATAGTATAAACGATGCATGAACTATCCTTTTAACGGTTTCGTTACTCACTGTATCTGATTATGATAAGCAAAATTTATTCAGAACACGGCTATGAGTGAAAATATCTGTGCAGCGATTTTAATTACCAACTTGTCACAAGGTTAGTTTTCCGCGCATCGATAAATGTAACTTGATATTTTTGAAAGTTCAGTAACTAATAATTAGTAACTAATAACTTTTGGACGTGCCAAGTAGGAAAAGGGTCATAACTGGGTAAATAAGTTAAAAAAATCATCGTTTTCTGTTCACGCTCCTTTTTCCTAAGAGACAGCAATTTTCATTTTTTTTTTTTATTAACGTTTAGTTTCTTGTTTGGATTTGATTTTAGATAGAATATACTGATGATCATCAGGCTAGTATAAAACTACACCAGGATATAAATAAGTTGGTTACCATTGCAAATAATCATTCTCTTTTTATTAATGTAGAAGAGTCATCTTTGGTTTTGTTTGGTGGAAAAAATAAACTGCAAAATAGTTCCATTGCAAAGTTCCCAAGAGGAGAAAAATTTGGGCTTGATCATAGACATAGAGTACATCATGCGTTATGTTTCTACCATAAATTAATCTTGTTAAAATCGCGCAGATACTTATATAACAAAATAAAGTATCGCACTGATGTTGTTTCTCCGAACGAATCGTTTTGACGGGCCAGATATCGGTGAATCACTTCTAGCTGGGGCATGACTTGTTTACTCTAGTCTGTAAAGAATTCTTGCTCAGGCAAAACATCTAATTGTTTAATCGTCGCAACTCCATTATTAGCACAACAAAATATCCTTCCGGACGCTACCTCATAAGATTATCTCTTTACAATCAAAGTTAACTGTATTTTTCTTACGCTCCATTGTTTGTACCTCTATCCATTTTATGGGCCGACAATAGGTAACCAAGTCTACTACAAAACCTATACTAACTTAGACTGTGCTAACCTAAAACTACGAGGCTAAAAAGCATCATAATAGCCCGCTTCTGGCTACTATTATTGTGCCATCACAAAACCTAACAAAAACTTGAAAAAGTATAGATAGCCGGCCCTACAGCTACCCATATGTCAAGCGACGTAGACTGTCGGGATTTCCCCAACCTTTCCGACGGCAACCGAACAGAGGCTAGTATAATAGCATTGGGATGGGGCTTGAAGCAGTGATAACTAGGCCTCGACCTGGCAAACTAAACCCAAGGATCTGCAACAAACCCGATCCATCCTAACGCCACATTCAACCTCCGTTAACTCGACATCCATTTCAGCCGACGAAATGTTGCCGCCCCCACCACACTGGAGTCACTCTGTATCCTAAACAAAAACAAAGTGGAAAAAGAAACTGAAGAACCAAAGGAAAATAAATGATTCCCAATTAATATTCATGTCAAGATGTGAACATGAAGATGAGAAACCAGAACGCTCACATCTTGGTAACAGCTGTGGCATATAATGTTTTGTATTTTTAGTACTTTGTCTAGTTACCTATGTTATGGTACCATAGTTTTTAAGCTATTATTTGTGGATGCATTCTTCCATAACAATATTAGACGAATTTTGATTAATAACCAAATTAAGTTATGCAGGTATCATTAACTCAATATCTAACTCTTCTGCGACCATAACAAAATCTAGAGTAAAATGTGATAAAAGCAAATCATCATTCTTCACTTAATTCCTCGGCGCCTATTGGTAGGGAGTAAGTTCAATATTGGTCGACTCATCTGGAGGTAGTGAAGTGGCCCTATATGGTCAAACATCTATCGATTTTCGCTATATCTGCTTATTTTTACTGCTCCTAAACCTTTTAATGAGTTTGATTATCTGCTTTGAACTATATTTCAATCGTCAACTCTGTTCGGTCAGTTAAAGCTAAAATACTTCAGTATGTTAAGATCATGGGTACTGATTACTTGAGGTTACCTGATTATTTTTCCAATAAGTACCTTTAAATGTTTTGTTTCTAATTTATTTCAATGTATTTCCACTACTGAGGCCAATCATCGACACCAGGGTACGAGCTACTCCAACCTGGAAATGTTACTGAACCTCTTCCTTGTTGAAGATTAGGGATTTTTTATTTGCCTAATATCTAATTGATGAGGGATCGACTGGTTTACATTATCCCCGAAGAATGATATATTGACTGCATAACTCTCAATATCAAAATACAAAATAGTTATGTTTCTCTGGTAGGTCGCCCAATTAGTTACTAGCCACTTTTGTTGCTGATGCTCAACATTTCCATATCAAATAAAAGTACAATTGAGACAAAACTGACTTTGCTCCACTTAAGATAAATGGTTGGTTAAAATCATAAGTCATAAGACAAGGAAGTAATTTTTTGACGAAAAATTTTCTTTATTACAAATTGGGGTTTGCCTTTTAAAAAAATGAAAGTTACAATTAGATGAAAGTCAAGTATGTATATATACCGGACTAAAATTTGTTGTCAACTCAAATAAAAAAGCAGTCTACCTACATGAATGTAAAATTTGTAAATATAGTCAGCTTTGGTAACACTAAACTTTATATTAAACAATACTATTCAGTAAAATATTAATAAACGTTTTGCAAAGCATAAAAAAACCAAATTATTTAAAAAACACGTAAATTATTAATCAAATACACATTATTTGCAAACCGCTTTCAATCATTACAATTAAAAAAGTGTTATTTATGTACCAAAAAATTTAATTAAAATCCAATTTAAAATACCTCAATTAACCGAACCAGTCATACAGAAAATAAAATGGAAGCGGTCATCTCCAAACCATAATTCGGTTCTATATTTAACTTCTTTACGTTATTAGTACGAATGACTCTTTTATATCTTTTCATATCTTATGCCCCTACAGTTGTATTTTTTATCATTAGAATTGTCGCTTTCTGATTTTTAATCAGCAACTTGATTCCGGTAAAAAATCTATTAAAAAAATCGGTTAATTTAAATAAATTGATATAAACCAGGCGAATCCTGGTTTCCCTTCGTAACTATTTCAATAGTTGGAAGTTCCTAGAGGTACTATTTGTGTTAAGTACCCGGACTACTGGCAAATCCCACAAGGTGAAGCAATATGCCCACGGAGTCAAGTTCATGTACCTCAATAGTAATGCAATACAAGCCGGGCCATCCTCGGGGCCATTATGAGACTAAAGGTGAACGTCCATTATAACAATAATAACATTTTTTCGAGAAAAACTGGTTTACTTCGTGGTCGCAATGTTTTTATAGTTTTTATGTATTGCAAAAAATAATTAAACTTTCACGTTTAGATTGATCGTTGTTTTTTATTTTTAGCAGATTAAGAATATATATCGAAGCGTAAATACAGTGTGTTTCATCGCTTGATTCGTTCGGTGCATTCTACTCGTTCTCGTACATGTTTATAGAATTTCTTCTCAGAGTAAAAGGGTAGGTGTAATATATACATTATACATATTATAAGTATGAACTATTGATGAGCAAATTTATTAGTCTGATAATTTAAAAATAATATTGTTTTACAACAAAAGCTTAAAATAAAACATCTGCTTCACACTCATATTACTCATATAGTGGAATGTTTCTATTCTTTCAACAGAAAAAATTTTACTTCTGAAGATCATTGACCACATTAAAGGTTTCAACGTACCTTTAATGTGATCAATGCTTCTGAAGTAGTTTCCACTGGACACCAAAGCACCGAATACTTACTCAAAAATACGTTTGATATATTGGGTTGATGCATAAATTCGTAGTGTTTTAATTGGATCGATAATATATTTTTTTAATAAACAAAACACATGAACTAATTAAAGATATATTCTCCTCCATTGTTTAAGACTGTTTTCCAATGATTTGGCAATTTTTATATTCCACGCTGAAGAATTTCGGTGGTTTAGAAGTGAAGAAATCGTCAAGCCATTTTTTTTTCGCCAATAGTGTTCACTACTTAAATGACACAAATGGTTCTAGTGGTTCTATTGAACAAAAAGATATGTCGGAAATGCACTACACTTCAAGTAAATGTGAACTAGACAATAGCTGTGACGTGAGACTGCAATTCTAGCCTGCTCTCTATGAAGTGTTTTTGAAAAGTCGTGAACTCTACAATTCTGTTGGTCTGTTGCTTATCATGTTCGCACCTTTGTAAATCATTCACAAAATATAATAATTCAACACATCCCTACTAATTCTCATCATTGCGTCCAGCCAAATGGTAAACTTCAATTTGTTGGTTCATAGTATATTCAGTTGCTCTTCCAATAAGCAATATGGATAGGATTGACATGGAAAATACCTTGATGAAGGACATAGTTTGGAGTAATGGTTAATCTATTACTTTAATCGAAAATTCTCGATTTTCCAAACTGAAAAAGAAATTGCAAAAATCATCATCAATTCCTGACGGTATAAATGGGGTTTAGTATTATTTTTAGAGACATCACTATTAACAGTTATTCACTTTCCAGGAAACTAATTGCAACAAATCTTAAACAATCCAAAGAATAACATAAAAGACCGGTGTTTTATAAAATTAGTTGAAAATATTGTAGACTTGGACCTTGTTGAATATGTTGGACGAACAAGACGGTGAATTTTATATGATATGGATATGGACGAAATTGATCTAGTGTCGCCCAACTTTTGAAAATCACCTTAGAATAGATTATTGACTTGTTAATTGAAATGTAACAAACAATAGACAACTAAATGCATTTGAAAGCCTAGAAATTGAAAATGTAATAGGTTAGGTATAAATAGGCTGTATTTTTAGAATAAGTTTAATTTTAATCGTCTCCCGATGACGATGACAGATTCTCATAATATTGCCTTTTTTATATCAACGTCCTGACAGCGTTCTGGTGTATATAAATCGAATTTCTATGGCATTGTTTCTGCCTTGCAATTGTTACTGCTTAATTAATTTGTCCGGTTACCTAAAACGATCTATATTTAGAAAGATGGCTGAGGCTACGTGGGCATTCGCACAATGATATACAATAACTATTATTTCTATTAACTCAATAAACTAAAGGCAGATGTTGCCAAACTTTGTCAAAGATACACTTTTAAAATTATACGGGATGATTTTATTTTTAACAGGTAATATCTGTACTGAAAAATATCATTTAAGATGCAGTAAAATGCAATCAAAAGTGACAACTCATCCGATGAAGTTGAAAATACTGACATTTCTGATGAAGGTGCATCTTGTTCTATAACAAAATGAGGCTATTGGCATTTAAATGAAGAAATATTGATTGAATCTATGCTACGAAAATTTCCCTAAAGTTAATGTTTGTGCTGAAATTCTTTGTAAATTTTTGACCGAATATTATAACGATTATCTGCGAAAATCTAACAAAATATACAGGGTGTTCTGAAAAACACTAGCATAAATTCAGGGGCTGATAGAATTTAAAAAAATATTACAATTTGTTTCTATGAATCTTTTCCGTTTTCAAGATAATTTTCCTTAAATTTTAATTTTCTGTTAGTAATAATTAGTTATTCTTTTTTTCAATTGTATTCATTATGTGTTAAACTTTTCCAGAAATAAACTAACTATTACTTTTTATCATTACCATTCAAATAATAACTTTGATTTTAAGTTTTATTAATGAAACTAATAGTAATAACAACTAGGTCCCAAAGCCTACTTGAAGTAAAAACCAACAATTTGGGATACCAGCTGCTTGACTTTGGTGCACTATGCCTGGTTTTTCTCGAAAACTGGCAAATTTTAGCACTTCTTACAAGAGCACCTGTTTAGAATAAAATTTGCCATAACAGCAAGTCACAAAAGGGACAAAAAGATTAATCTCAAAAAAGTTAGGACCTAAAATGTTCCCAAGGAGTACTGTACTGAACGCCCTGTATGATATAGCCAAAAATTAATAACACCAGAGCATTTAGCATCCCCAGAAACCCCACATAGCAAAACTTCAGCTCATTTGGTCGAGTTTTGTGGAAGATAGGACCGAAACCAGATTTAAAAAAAATATTTTTAACGCCCTGTATCTTGAAAACGGAAAATGATACGCCCATGGTTCATAGGAACAAATTGTAATATTTTTTGAAATTCTATCATGCCCTGAATTTATGCTAGTGTTTTTCAGAACACCCTGTGTATAATGAGGACTAATATACATCATGTTTTTTTAATGGGGCATATAGTTGCTCTATTTTTGTCAGTATTCAACCATGCTAACTTTTACATTATTATCATTTGTTTTAGGTGTTTTAAGTATTGGACAAATATGTAGCGTTTGACAAATCAATATGCTCGTATGTATGTGAAACACAATAATTATTCCAACTCCTTCTATGCAGTTTTTTTACGTTACTGTTAAATTAGTTCAAATACCATTTAGAATAACTGAAATTTGTTGTATTGATTTCTAGATTTCAGTTGATGCCTTTGTGTTCCATAGCATTAAATAAATAATAGTATGGTAAAAGTCTTAAGACTGAATGTGTCACATTTTTCACAAAACTGTTGCAAATAATTAACTTTTATACCAAAACTTTTTAATGCATGAAGTGACTTATTCTTTTATATTATCTTCATAAAAATAATTATCATGATTATGCATGAATTCCTGTTCTATCTTCTATATGTTTTGAGCTAGAAAACTCCAATTCACTTGAATTACTCCGCTGATACCACATTTTTTCGTTATCTAAAAGTTCTTTCTATTTTCGTTAATAAAACCAAAATATAAAATTGTATCCTAGCTATTTATTCGGAATAATTTTCCGGTTCATCCATACACCTATAAGAATTAAAATTTATAGACGATTTTAAAACGCTTCCTACCTGAGTAGACACCTATTTGGTCATTAATTGCTTCGTTGGGATTATGGTCAGTGCCAATAACACACAAATAACCAATTTACTTAACAAAATCCAACGGTAGTGTAGATAATACAATTTTCATGTTTTAGTAATTACATAGTTTACTTGTTTTATTTATTATACGCTATGTTAGTAGCGTGCAAAATGTACTTTTTTGTATTATTAATCTCAATATTAGTTCAATCCAGTGTTTTTGCAGTAATTTTCATTTACCGGATAAAAGAGATATAAATCAAATTGATTTCTTTATTGTACTTGTTAGTGGCAGTTAGGAGCACTTTTATTTCTAGAAACGTACATTTGAGCGATTTATAGAATTACTATTCAAAAAGAATTCACTCTGCTGTAATATCTCCATGTAACTGACATTTTTATATATTGCTTTGGTCAATTTGGCATTGTTTAAAACCTTAACGGAAAATTACACTTGATAGGAAAATACGTTTCTCAAGTAATTGGCATTACTATCGGAGAAGTAACGTAGCAAGCTTACAGTATGTCGATTCTGGGTCATTTGATAATGCCTCGTAAACCGTTTTTATAGTTTGTTTGTTTGCTAAAGCAGAAAATCGACGAGTCACCGTGTTTAAAAATTACTAGCTATTACAGTAACGGCTCCTGAAAATACTTGTAAATGTTACGGATTTCATCTCCAAGGAGCAACTTCTAGTCAGCGGACTGTAAACGAGGTCAATTACAATAACTGGAGGAAATGATTTGTTTATTTTGTCAAAATATACCTAATCACTACAGATCTGGACTATTTATTATCACCAAACTAGTTATGGAGTAATGCATGATTGAGAACCAAATTCTTCTCAATAAGAATTATGATTAATAAAGTTTCCAATTAGAAACATGATAAATCCATTAATATGCAACAAGTCAACTCCTATGCCGAGTAATGTGTACTACATCATCGCTATATTGTTTTCAGGCTTTTTAGACGTTATCAGTATGGAGCGGATTGGATTCCTTCATTTGAAATTAATTCTTCTGCTGCAAGCTTATTGTAATCGAGACATTTACCACGTTTCTTATTTAAAATTTTATAACTAATAACTACCTATATAAATGACCTGGTGTTTTCTTTTTACCTCTTCTCTCCTCTCTTCTCTATTACTTTATTAATTTCGTCTACCCAAATTTTTCTCCTCTTGGCCAAACCATCTCAGCTGACTTTCCTTTATACTTTGTTCTAGTAATGTCGTGTTTGGTCTTTGTCGGTATATATCATTTCGCATAATATGGTCTAAACAGGTTTTGATATCAATTTTTCTCATGAATCTCATTTCTGTTACTTGAATTTCTTCTGTGTGCTTCCGTTGTTGTCCATGGTTTTGAGCCATTAGTCAGTATGGGAACGAACACTTTCTTATTTGTACTCTTGTTTCTTTAGGCATATTTTTGTTCCCTAGAAAGATTGTTTTTATACTATTTAGCTTTTCAGTGTTTGCTGTTCTTTCTGCGATTTCATTATCTTTTTTCCCACCTTTCTATATAATTTTTCCCAAGTATTTGAATTTTTCTATCTGTTCTATTTGTCTACATTCTACTCTTCTTTGTTCAGGATCATAGTTTTAATCTTCTCTATGTTGATTTTCATACTGGATTTCCTGCTGAGTGTCCGGTTGCATAAGTCTAAATTTTTATTCTCTAGTCTCTTTGTCTTCTGCAAATATCAGCATGTCATCCGTGTATTGGCAAATTTTAGCATCTCCATTTTCCAGTAGCATACTTTATCATTTCTGTTTCTCTTTCTTACCTGTTTTATCGCTCCGTCTAGTATTAAGGAGAATAGTAGTGGACTCAGAATGTTTCCTTGTCTCACTCCATTGCTCGTCTCTAACATTTTAGATGTTTTGTGTTTCATTCTGACATAATTTTTCGTGCTCTTGTATAGACTCCTGATATTTCTAATTATGCTTTGATTTATACCTCCTTTCTCCAGGAACCTCTATATCTCATTCTTATTTCCTACGTCAAAAGTCTTTTTTTCACAATTTTTTATTTTCTGAATATTTTTAATAAACTTCCAAAATGAACGTTTCATTGTTGAGTGAAATAATTATTATAAAGTTGGAGATCTTATTCATTGTTACTAGTTTGTCTTTTTTTAATAAAATATTTATTTAGCATTAACTATAAAATATGTTTTAGTGAAACTGAAAGTAGTCTTTTAGTTTGCCAAGTGACAAACGTCACTATTCTATTTGCCAATAATCTCTTTTATCTTTCAATTTAGTAGTAATACTGTTCCACTCTTCTTGCCATAACTACCATACCTTATGTTTTAAACATACTTTCGTCACTGCTACGTGTAGCAATGTTGTGTTGTAAAACCGCTGCTTTCTTGGCTTCAATATCTGCAAGTTCGTTAACTTGGATGGTCACATGACTAAGTGTCCAGGTAAAACTATTATTATTATATTTCTCTAGCTCGTGAATATACTAAATGAGTGAATCAGCAGCAAAAGTATTCGACAATGTTTCTATGGTGTTAAATAAATCCGAACAGATAAGATTTCGACCGAAGCTACCCATCTTATGCTAGAACACTGAGTAATGAATAACAAAGTGGTGCAATCGAGTATATTTCAAAGTTTAAGTATTTAATTTTTTTTGCCAATAGTAAAGTTCGATTTCAGCTTCACAGCAATTAACACTAAGTAGACTACGAAAAGCCTCAATTGCTAACCTTAATGCCATGCCATGAATTCCATCTTGAGGTAAGATTTTCGAGCAGAATCATATACAATACAATCATAGCCCATCCTCGCTAATATCGTTTTCCTCCTAAGTAATGTTTCCATATATATTAATAAATATTTTTCATTTAGCAGAGAGATCTTGACTGTGCGCACCTCAGTTTAACTTTTTGACATATACTACACCCAGAAACCTCATTTCATGTTTACATTCTAAGAGACAATATTGTTCCGAATGCCTTAAACGACAAATATTTACGCAGTGTATTTTTAAAGTAGTTAAGGAAGAAAACCATTTTTGTTTGTTGAATCAAAGACGCTATTAATAGCTTCTTGTTGATTTTATTCAATACCCTCCATGTGCTCTGTCGATAATATATTCATAGATTATTTTCGTACAGTATTCCATGGATGGATTAAAATTATTAAGTAAATTGTATTGTGAATAACACAACACTTAACGACGATCCTTGTGGTGCCCCATTTCTTATCAATCGAGATTTTGATGAGGTGTTCCGAATGACGCTCTAAAAATCTTTTAGGTAAACAGATTTTATAAAGCAAATTAGCTCTGATGCCCCAACTAGACTCTTTAGGATTCTGTATGTTCAAGGCTCAGGCTATTTCTAGATCAAAAAACACCACGTCAGTATAACTTACTTAACACGATTGCCAATCTCCAGGTAGCAAAAACCCATCTTAGATTCTGAAAAAAGGATATTTTTTTTCATATCTGTTTTCCATAATCTCAACCACGCAACAGATAATTTCGTAACATTTTCTATTTTTATTTTTTAAAGAGAATAATAATTGTCTCTTTTCATTGGGCTGGCTCACCACATTTTATTAAACAAAGGTAGGTAAGTATTCATTTTGCAGGGAATGGAGTCAGCAATTATGTTTATTACGAAGTTTATTCGTATTATTTTTACTGTTTACTCTACTACTTGTGAGTTGCATTATATTATATTTGTGTATCGTTAATAGGTAAAAATTAGAGATTTTTCTAACGTACCGGAGATGTTTGTGTATGTAAAGTGATAATAGAAGTTTAGTAACTAAAACTTCTAATGCAGGTAAGTTTTGTCATCTTTAACAATTGTCTTTATTATACATATCTATTTTATTGTAAACATAAAATAAACATGAAACACATAACATACTTTAAACGACCTCCAAATACAAAGCCAAGGTCTGGGAGGGCATTACACGTTTGAAAAATGCAGACAGACATCCATTACTCACCGATATTGCTAGTGCCAAAGCGCTACAACAGACTATCTCTACATAGTCAGTTATATATTGGTTATAATTTTGCATTTTTCTGGCTGCGAAGGACATGAATTTTGAAACGTTTTTAACAAAACAAATGTTAGCGGTCTCGATAACGCTGTAAGACTATGCCAATTGATAGTTCGCTGCCATTAAAACCAACTTAAATTACATAATTATTATGTTAGTGTTTTACAAACAGTAACAGCCACTTTAACATTATACATCGCATCATGGCACATTAACTCAATTATGGTATGTTTGTCTCGTCTAACCCTTGGTTGGTGGTGATAACTAAGTAATCGATATCAACGTGTTTGACGTCGTTGGTAAATGTCTGAAATTCCTAAGAGGCTTGCTGTATGTTCTATTATGTATTGTCTATTTTATCAGTCGGCAGTGAACCAATTTCGCTTACGCTTGGGATGGTATAATGACTAAATAACAAACGAAGTTTTATCAAAGATATGCGGCAGGTTGTAAATTTGTTTCATCCTTGCATATTATAATAATTATTATTGTTGTTCTCATTTTGATTTATTATTTAGTAGTAGTAGTAGTAATTTTGTCACATTTCTTTGTTTTTGTTAAGACATTAAATCACGTGACGTAAATAAGGTATGTACGTGCCTATATGTAAGGACATAGAGAATTATTAGGGTTGTCGTTATTTTGGCAAAGTTAAAATTTTTACGATTTCATTACAAAAGATGAATTAAAATGCTAAGAAAAATAAGATATACAAAATATTAAGGCTCAGAAATTGGATTAACCAGTGCCTGTATGACCCAGAGAAATTAGACATTGCACTTCGGAAACATTTCCGGAGAGCTAGATTTTGGTGTGAACCTTGATATTGTGGTTCTATACAAAATGTCAAAAATCTCCATCGATCCGTGTTCCGCTAAAAATTTTACCCGGGGCCAAAACCGTTTTTGAGTGAATATCTTGTTAACGGCTAATTTCACAGAAAAAGTAAAGATTCAAATTTTTTTTTATTATGACTTTTATTCGCAAGGATAACCGTTTTGGAGAAAATTCGTTTTACAGAGTTGTAATCTTCACGTTTCTCATGAAACATGCACTGCTTCCAACATCCCTTCGAAGTAGACTTTATGAATTTATTGATGAATTAATTTTTTATTCAAAACAGTAGTTATTAATCGCAATAAATAATATTAGTCATCCTTGGATTGAACTTGGTAATAGACCCTATATAAATGTTACCGAACAGCACTAGATGTTGACGGAAAAATTTATAACTTAACAGGTTTTTTGATACTTCTTTTAGTGGGGCTTCATATATAGTTAGGAGAAAACGAATTCCATTGTTGAAAATTACGCCTAGAGAACACTCTGTCTTAGTAAAAATGTCTGCGTAATTATTATTATTATTATTAATTCCTTATTTGTGTATACCCAGTAAAAGAACTTGGTATCTATTCATACCCTCAGATATTCAACTTTTGCAAAATCTACACAGCTCATAAACCATGTTCAATTATCTATTCTTCCACTAACATCTAGTGTGGTGCTGCTCGGCAACATGTATATAGGGTCTACTACTAAGTTCAAATATGGCTAGGCAACGAGCTTACTCCTGATGACTGGAGATGGCCGTTAAGGGATAAATTTTGGAAGCGATTCCAACTCTGCTTCCACCTGCTACAGACAAATTGCTGAATAGTATTTTTTGTAGTTGCACCAAGGGCTGTAGTTTAAACTGCGCCTGCATAAAAGTTGGTTTATATTGTTCATCAATTTGTGGTAATTACCATGGTCAGTCTTGCTTAAATATAACACCCTATATAAATGACGTCAAAAATTGCGATTCCACTGAAGAAGTAGATCCATCGCGTTTCCTGACTGAATCTATAGAAGTACAGGAGACAGCAGAAGAAAAACAAGAAAACGAAGAAAGCGATGATGAGGAAAGCATACAGACTGAAATAGAATCTGAAAATGATTATTAATTATTGAGATTTATAACTCCCGTTTTGAATAAAAAATTAATTAAGGAACTGATTCACTTTTTTTAAAATAAACATTTTTCAAACAAAAACAAACGTGAAAAAACGCACCTTGCACTTTACCACCTAGAAGGTGGTGTGGAAGGGTGATGATGTTTCATGAGAAACAAAGTTTACAACTCTGTAAACCGAATTATCTCCAAAATGGTTATTTTTACGAATAAAAGTCAAAATATTTTTCTTGTAGGAAATTTCTTAAGCGACAAATTTGATAAACAATACTTTTTCTGTAAAATTAGCAGTTAACGAGATATTCATGAAGAACCGTCTTTGGTAACCTTTGAACATTGTATTGCGTCATGTATTGAAATTGAGGATTGATAGTAATTTATGCAACAAGTGCGTAAGGTGAGATTTTGTCACGAATGGGAATTAATTAAGTCTATCAGGGAGACCATGTAAAAAAAATCGCGCCTTGTATTCTACCTCAAAGGTGGTGCGGAAATTGATGGATATTTATTTAACACCGACTTTCGCCGCACTATATCACTAAAACGGTAAATTAAAATAAAAAAATGAATAGAAACTTTCTTGTAGAGAATTTGATAACCTACAATTCTTATAATAAACCTCATTGACCTTCGAGTCATAGGAAACGAGATTTTCGCGAAAAACCGTGCCTCGTAACCTTTGACCTTCGATATCTTGCAACGCCGGCACGATATCGATGGGGACTTTTTACCTGTATATTATAACATCTAAACGAAGGCGTTAAAAAAAATTTGGCTAACTGGGAATTTTTTTGCAGATTGTGTGTCTGATTAGCTAAAATGACTGGGCTAATTGTTTTAACTTGTGTGGTTTTTCGGGTTGCTGAATAAAAGAAGAAGATTTCAATAGAGACAGTTGTTGCCATTATATCTGTTCTGTCAGTTTGATGAAAATAAGCAGTTTATATGGAATTTTCAAGGTTGTATCCCGAGATCTCTGAATTTTATTGGATAAACTGCAGGTAACTTTTTTTTGCAAAATTTTGTTTAGAAAATATTCGAGACTTAAAAACTTACATTAAAGGCACAAGTCGAGGGCTTTTAGGTAAATTACTAAATGAAATTCCTTACTTACTTTGGTTTTTATTTATAGTGTCAGGGTGATTCCTATAACGTTCTCACACCAATTTTTTGGTTTGTCTTTGGAAATAAAATACAAATATTTAACGTAACTTATAGTATATTTTCCAAGGATTTCGAAAATTTCAACAAAAAACAATGGAAAGTCAAATTTAAGTGAGAAAAACATGGCAATGTTTATTTTTGTTTATAATATTTATAGTTACATTAATCTATAACATTCTAGCAAAAGGCGTCTCTTTGCAATTTGACTAATTAAATTATGTCTAATATTTAATATTCGGTTTTGAAAGGTCTGCATCTTTGTCACAAAAATTAAAATAAATGATTATCGCCTAAACGGTAAGTTTTTGGTATAAGGTATGTTACACATAATGGCACTAGAATTTAATGTAGAATCGAAAAATGTAAAAATACTTATATAGGGTGTTCTATTTAAAATAACAAAGTTAGTTGCTACTTCCGGTATAACCGAAAGTGACAGAAAAATGACAATGTTTTAGTTTGATAGAGAACAATTAAAAACCTACGGATAAGAAATTTCACTATAAATAGTAGGTACTATAAATAGTTTCAGAAATGCAGATAGTATTTTAAAGTCGTGGTGATACACCCTGTATATGATGACAAATCGGCATTTAGTTTGCATATTCATGAATCGGTTAAAAAGTGTTATAAATATTTTGAAGAAATTTTTATGATTTTTGCTGATTTACTTGCCTTAATGCTACACACTAAGACTTGTGTAATATTATTATAAGATCGACTGCGCCACAATATTGCAACTCGGACATAAAATCTGGAGCAAATTCAGGAATGTATCTTAAAATTTTCAGTATTTAAAATAGATAGTCAGTACCCTCATGCAATAACTTTGCCTTTGAAATTATAGAAGCCCTTTGATGCGGGTATGAGTGTGTGAGAAGTGTGCCTATTATATTGTGATCGTGTAAAGGAAATAAATGGATTGCCGTATAAAGCAAAGAAATTAGTGGTTAACATTTGAAAAATTTTAAAAATCAATAGTATTAGGTAAAGTGACACTGAACTAGTTTTAACATTGGTAGGATAACACGTTATTGTATCTCGAGAAATTGATTATTGCTAGAGAAAATTGCCAGCATAAATTCAAATTTAACTCTGTGTTTAATAATCCATTTAGTTAACATAGTTTTGTCGGGTCACCACTCTAACTATGCATGTGTTAAAATGCCTAAAATGGTAATCGCATAATAAGTACATCTTTCTTGTCGGACGGCTGTCTCGTACTTATCTACTTTCCAAACCTATCAATGAGGATAATAATCATCAAAAATACTGATAGGTGCATTGAAAATATGCTCAAGGTTCAAATCAAGTAAAATCAAGTCAAAATCTAAGATCGAATTATGCAGCCTACTTTTAATTTTCATTTATATTATATTAACATTTTTTAAAAGAAAATTGGAACTGTGTATTTGAATAAAATTTATTAATGGAATTAAATTACCATTTTACTCTCACCCTTTCACTTAGAGATGGTTTTATGGTTTTAATGTAAATGAAAATGGAGGAGAGCATGCGCGAATACCATTGTTCTGAAATTTTCATATAAATCGAATAACTGTGTAGACACAAAATGTACATTACGTTATTTTCATTAAAATATTTTTCCTTTCCATAATTACTTCTTGAATCATAAAGCGTTTCATTGAATCATTTTATATCATTAGGTAATAATTAATTATTTTTGAGATGGTAATTCAAACTATTTTGATTTGTCTTATCTCATAACGTGTGAAGTTTTGTACTGCCAACCATAATAATTAACAGTTATTACTATTTTAACAATGGAAGATTGGTTTTTACATATTTACATTACAAAGGAGTATTCATTATTATTAATGGACCAGGTACATAAAAACCTTGAAGCAGATATTTTGTTTGAATTTTATAATTAATTTATAAATTACATTTAGTAAATAAAAAGAGACATTTCAGAGCTGATTGACCACAAATTTCACTTAAAATTAAAAATAAATATCAATAAAGTTTAAAAAAGCAATACCTAATTTAAGTAAACATTTTTTCAGTGTAAAAAATAAGAAACACTTTACTGACATTTTTGAGGCGTTAGAAAATATGCTTTCTGCATCAACTGACGTATTAAATACATTACAAAGAAATAACGATAAAAAAATAAACCTGTAAAAAAAATTTTACTCTTGTCTTAGGGTAATGGGAGAAATTAAAATCATGTTTGGAACTATGCTACCATTTATAAACAGAGTAACAATTATAAAATAATTTCTTACAATACAGAATATTGAAACTTTGCATATCTGGATTTTAAATTTTTCTCCAAGATTTCCATCATATTATTATGCTAAACAATGATTATTTTGTGTAAGCAATTTTCATAATTTCTTATATCGTTAATTTTACACTTCCCGTTTCCTGTGCAAGTTTTCATTCTATTGTGTTGCAGTACTGTTATAATACGTTGATTCTATTGGCTGATCTGAGTCATCTGAGTCTTTGATTTAATTTTACAAGGAAATTCTCGAAAGCAGTTGCCACTATTAGAAATCAAAGTAAAATGTTTCTTATTTCCTGTTATTTACATTTAACTAACTTTCTACTACAAAGAGTAATTTAAAACCCTTCAGCATGATGTGCGACCTACTTTACAAAATACCAACTAGTCACAAAAACTCTCATCATTTACCTAACGATGGAATGGGAAGCTCATTATTTACAAAGCTTTTATTACTGTAGTTATAATTCTGAAAATGATCGTTTTATCATAATTATTATTTTTAGCGTCATAGGTTTAATTCCCATAGACATATTTTACAGAGACAAGAGAGACAGCGATTAGATCAGCGACTGATACCAAGATGTAAGAAAAACGAATTGCCCGATTCGAGCAGAAATGAGAACCGTTGCGTTGGCTCTCACACAAAGTAAATAATCCTCAAGTCAGTGGCGTCGCAGTTTTTTTGTTTAGATGAGTTAAAGTTAAAATTAAGGTGGGCGTATAATTTATTCATGACGAGGTTCGTCATATAGGCTGTTTATTGGGCCCACGACACCAAGAGCGTATCCAACGTTAACCAACTACTGTACCGAGTGACACACCAAAAGTTTGTTATTTTTCATTACAAAATATAATGAGAGCAGGTTTTTATTTCTTATTGAAATATGATGATATTTGCATGATGTCAATAGTCACTAACGGTATAGATATCATAATGAACTTCTAAGGAGATACATGGAAAATGATCCAATAGTTTTCTATTACCAATTTAATATCGTCAAAATATAATCTCATCAGTACCTACTTTTTAAAAACTGGTACCTAAAACATCGTCGTCGGTTTGGTTAAAGATCTTAATGTGTCCACGCCGCAGACTTTTTTGGAAGAATAATATCTATAATGCATTTATTCGCCCAGATTTGACCCCAAGTAGACCGAAAATAAAAAAGAACTGACCAATAAACCACCGACTGAGTTTCATAAACATCTGAATTGTGTTTTGTGACTAGGTTATTATATGAAACAATATTTTTATGCAAGAATATAGATAAAATTACTTGCAATATTTATTTCATAATTTAATACTTAATTTCTTTTTTTACTTATTGGTGTTGTGTGTACTCAACGCCAACGGTTGAAAATATAAATAAACACTCTTGTAGGTAAACACATTCGTTGTACAACATTCTTCAAGTAGTTCATTAACATGATTAAGAGTGCCTTCGACATTTATGACGTCAAACATATTCAATTCATTATATTAGGAATCATGAGCGTAGATCTCTACATTTTTAGATATTAAGGTAGATATTTTAGATAGAAATATATCTGAATATAATATGTCCTCACAACTCACAACTTCTCGTGTGAATAGTGATGTCTGTACATATTTATCTGCCGTGTTCTACAGTCCTCATACAGTACATCCGCTTAAAAATATTGCGCTTTGTAAAAATTACCGTTATGTTACGAATTTGATTTATGAAACTAATCTGGAGCTTTCCTTCATTAAAAATAAAATAAATATGAGATATTAGTGGAAAAAATTGTTCTTAAAGAAAAACGGATCTGATAAATTATGGGAAACAGCACGCCTCTGTGTGTGTCGTTAATGGAATAAAAATGCGACGACCTGAAATAACTCAACCGATCATCCCCCCTGGTTATGAAATATTCCACGAAAATATAAATCTATATTAAGTACCAGTTGCATAATCACCATCATTATCAGAGGTTTAGGCAATTCAGTGACAAGCAGTCGAGTCTATTTACCCCTGCAATTATAAATAAACAAAGCGATCCGTGTGTACGGTTTCAATGTACAACATGAAATAATCAAGGGATTTCGATATTCAGCTATCAATATGCAGTGTATGTGAATTTTTGCTTGAAATCAGCAAGTGAAAAACAGTAATTCCAAGTACCTACAACTGATATACTTTAGAAAAAAAAAAAGGATAGAAACACATATAAAAGAATGAACATTTAAGAAAAGAAAAAAATACGTTTTGCATCGTCTATTGAGGTATTACCATACCAAGGATTTGAAAGTGATCAGCACCCTCCAAAACCTGTCTTTGAAGCTGTAGCGGCTACTCCTCCGTCATCAAAGATTCTTTAATTAAAAAAAAATTCAACAGCAAAGGAGCACACGCTTACAGGCGGCAGCTGTTCATCGGCTAGAGCAGTCGTGAGTAAGGAAGGACATATTATGATAGCTATTAAGGGCGCCACGTGACTTGGAAGAAAATTACTCAGGAAAACTGTTTTGTGAAAGTCACGGAAACAAAACTACTTTCCTCGTTTTAATTGTTGTAAACGGCGTACTCATATTCGCGAAAATCAAACAGATGAATAACTCAGTGATTTACCTTAGATACAAACAAATTCACGTGTAGTGAAAAGTTCAATTGGTCATCGTTGACATTTTTGCCCATCATATCCTTTGTTATCGTTTTCACATATCAATGAATTTTGTAGCTTCCCCGAGTTATTCATCTGTTTGATTTTTGCGAATAATGAAAGGGAGGTACTGAATGAGCGCGAATTATTAGACGAACATTAATGATTAAATGAATGAGTAAATAACAAAAAAATATAACTGTACTTACTAGCTATTGAAGATAAAAACATTTATATATACATATACAGTGGCGGTAAAGTATTGTTATTTAATAAATAATAAAGAATATGTGTAATGTGCACTAATTTAACGCATCCCCATAGTACTATGTTTGTGCTTTACAAATAAATTATTAAATTCGAATGTTTTAGAAACTATATATGTAAAAATATTTGTTAAAATAAATAATAATATTAAAGATCTGGCCTTGTGGATCCTCTCTTAAGATGATATCTGGTTGAGTAGATAGGTCAAAAAACACAGTCCTATCTTGGGTCTCCTTGTATATACATATGTAGGTATAGTCCAAAAAAATAAAACTCCAATAATGGTGAAAATTAAGAATTTTGTGGAACTTAATTTTCACAGTAAACTTTGACTCGAACTTAGAACCCTAAAATTTAAACACTAATTACTCCCTATAATTTATTAAGAAAATCTGTATTTAACTCACCTTCTCCTGAAGGGTTTATTACGAAAAAAAAACTTATTTGAGGTCATAAAAGACTGATACGTATGAGATTACAAATTCTCATATATCAAATTTCAAAAAAACGTCGGTAACGCAGTAGAAAAAAAACTTCAGCTTCCAGAATAATAGCTACTCGAGAAAATCAAATAAGGAAAGCGTAGCTTTTGAATTTCTATTCTCAAATCCAATTAAACGGAACACGTGTTAAAACACTGAACAATTCACAGCTTCTCACCTCGCCCAAAGCAAGTTGAATACCTATGGCTGCCAGGATATCGGAAAAAAATCCTGGGTGGACCTTGTTTAGTGGTCTCAGTGTAGTTTTGTTGGTATCAATGAAATTTTATAAAAACACATACTGTCCACAAAACCAAAACAAAACACAATGAATGAAGAGATGATATGTTTAACAATTCGTAATTAATAATTGCAAAGAAATATTTTCGAATAACCTACAGAGGAAATAGCTAACTACAAAATTACACAGGTAAGTGATTAACGGTAACGTATTACATGAAAAAATAACCTCTATTTATTTTCAGGATATTTCCTTCCAGACTATTTCTAAAAAATTTTAGGTAGCTTACGGAGAAGTTTCAGCGGAACTTTCTGATGGACAATTCAAACCATGAATATGTAACGGGGGAAGTCACTGTTTGGATCTCAAGATTACTAAATCGTGATTAGAAGTTAACATTAATTAAATACGTTATTATATAAATTTGCAAAGGTGATATCATGTTTTTCTTGCATGTTATATTAGGATGTTTAAATATTTGTAGTGATAATAAAAAAAAATAAAAAAACATTTTTGTTTCATTAAACAATTCCCCTTTCAAAAAAAAATTTTCAGCAAGCAACAATACACATAAGGTGTATTGAGGGTCATAACTTAATAAAAAATTAAATTAGGATTGAAGACAGTAGCATTTTGAATGCTACAAAGCATTGAAAAATTAGATTTAAATTCGAGAATTGGGTTGAATATGGTAATACATCAATAGAATGGCAGTCCAGGTAATATTTGAAATAAAACTGAAATAAAATTTCTTACGCTGATAGCCCCAAAGAGGCGTGCGTTGTCCATAAGAATAAAGTTTTCGTCAACAGGACCTGCCTGAAGAAGCAGGACAGGTTGAAGAAACTGACATCAGTTATTCCTTCATAGTTTCGGTTCATGTCTATACACTTCCTGCACAGTCCTCGTGCAATATGTGGCTATGCATTAATAATAAATACAATGTATTTTCCAGTGGCTACTGTATATGGAAGGATTCAGTCAGAGTATCAACATACTCAATGGCACTTATTATTTAGCAAAATAAGATCAGTTCTTCCTCCAGTACTGATTCCGCATCAAACCTCTTATATATTCCGTACCCATGACTCATTATCTGGTGTTCTCCATATTCTTACATATACTGATATGGATAGAGCCAAAATCGTGAAAAAGTGGAGCATATTTCACTTCACTTCACTTCAAAGAAGAAGACAACAAAAAAGTCGTAACGAAGCTTAAGTATTTAGAATAATCAACACGAAAGTGTGCCAGAGACCAGTTTTGACAGCTTCTGTAATCTGTATCTTGTATTATTGACCACTCACAAAATTTCATCAAAGCGAATTTATTATAATAGTGAGAAAAACTGATTACTTACTTGAAACAAAAATATAATACACATTTTGTTTTAGGCGGTTGTTTAATATCTGACGTATTTTTTCTCTGTACGGAAAAGAATTAGAAAAGGATTAAGAAAGTTGGTATGTTTTAATAATGCCCTAATGCTGGTTCATATTAGCGAAACTAAAGGGTAAAAACGATTCGTCTCTTTTGGTACACTTGAGTGTCTCGTTATTAATTTCCTTACAAAACTGCAAAACTTTTAAAATTGAATTGATGAGTTTGATTAAAACTTTGGCAGAAGATACTTTTTATGTCTATATTTAAGTGGGCCGAATGTCAATAAAAAATTCCTATTAGAAAGGCTACAAAAAAGTATTGAAAAAAATTAACTTGTTCGAAACTTCATTAGATGATAGGCGGACATTTTTTTTAAATTATAAGTAATAAATGATAAGCGAAAAACACATGTATTTTTAGTGAAATTATTGTTTCGTGTATATCAAAAATTTTGTAAATACAATACTTGTATTTTTTTAAGCAAGCAAGAAATAAATGCTTAGTATTTTTCTTGATAACTCCAAATATCCATCTTGTTGATGCCTGAAAATGTATTCAAATATAAAGAAATTTATAAATCTGTAATAATTATTTTCTATATAACAAAATTATTTCATTGTTTCCTATTTTAGGCTAGCTATAAAAAACTTCCACGAAACGTTAAAAAATGAATGCTGAGGACCTCTATTATTATTACAGGGTATAGCATGAAGTGAAAATATGTTTCATATTACATTTCTTTAATTGAAAAGCAATACATCTTGGGTTGTAATTATGCACAATACATTTTTTTGCCTGTCTATTTTTTAGCGTTTTCAAACTGGGAATTTTTTTAATTTCATAATAAGTATAATATATCATCAAATAAGTATAATATATCATCAAAAATAAAATCAGTATTATCTTTAAAAGGCGCTGCAGAGCTGTAGCGGGTGCAGCACTAACCAGTGGCGTAACCAGAACTGAATTGAGGGGGAGCCAAAGCCAAGTGATAAAACTAACTAAAAGATGATTTAAGCTTTTGATGATAGATTTTAATCACCTAAAGTAAAGTATAGTGTTCACTGTTTTGGTTTGGTATACGTGGATTTTGCTGAGGGGGGGCCAAGGCCCCCTTGGCCCCCCTGGTTACGCTACTGGCACTGACTCTTAATTAAATAAAATGTATTGCACGTTTTGTCATAGCCTTTAAACAGTAATACGATGTTACAAGTCTTGAAGTCTGCAGCACTTGTTGAAAAAACGCTATTATCAAAAATAAAAAAGATAATGGGAAAACACGGTTCAAAAATAAAAATTAGTTAATTGTTTACTGTCAAATTAAAATATAAAATAACCTACAATTTGAAAAATTAAAGAATTTCCGGCTGATATAATGATCAAAAGTTACTAGTAATTTTTTTTTAAATGCATTTTGCAGAAGTTCGATTAGAAATTTTTAATTGATGGTTACATTAATATAATCATAAACAGTATAAATATGCTTTCTTAAAATGTTTCTTTAATCACCAAAGTCTGGGATTTTGTGCTAAGTAAAAAGAGAGAGGCCCTACACAGTTTATTGTGGAGTCGAACGACACCTAGGACATCGACAGTTGCTCCGCTTATTTAAGGTCGAAACGAACCACAAATAAATTTTTTATTTGGTTTAAGATGGATTTGAATCATCAGTTTTCGCAACCAAGCGAATAGGTGTCAGGAATTTGAGTGGACTGGAACGACTTCAAAGGATGAAACTTTTGGAACTGTTTGTGATGTGATTAGCAGACCCACGAAAAAGGCACTACTTTGTTTAGAACTGATATGTTCTGCCTGTGCTAAGGCGCAGTTACCTAATTGAATATGATTCTGATTATACCAAATTAGGGTGCCCTTATAAAGACCCTCCAGGCTAATTCGGCCTCTTCCTTATTTTCTTTGATTTCCAACGTGTCCCTTCACCTTTTGTGTGTAGATTTAGGGCTTGTCTGTGACCTACAGGGCAGTCTTGAGCACAAGCCCTTTAAAATGATGTATTACATTTCTAAGTCTACTACCAGTTGGGAGATATCAACCACATTAAGGCTGAAGGTATCAAATATGTGGTCTGTCCGTTCTTAGAACTGTGCATTAATTAATTGACTATTCTACATTGCAATTATTTTTGTGGCCGTTTACACAAAATAAGGTAACATACCCTACTTGATATATATATACCCGAACATTAATTATTACAAATACCGTCAGCACCATTAATTTGCGTAACAAAATCCATTCCCATGAACATTTTTTGACATTTGGGCTACATTTTTTGGACCTATTGAAAAATTTTTCAACTGAACTTCGGAGAATAATATTATAGAGAATCTTGGAAAAGTAATTATTATCATGATAATTGCCAAGCTTTGTAAATGCATTATTTAATTCATTGGGTTGACGAAACTCACATTAGTATCACATTATGTCTCATTAATATTTAATACCTTAGCAACAATTACATCACTGTTGAAGTAAATGTCACCTTAAAGTTTATTTTTTAATGACCGTGAAATAAATTTACAACAATTGCTGAGAAATTAATGCAAGGCATGAACGATGCGTGAATACAAATAATTGAGACAATAGGGTATAAAAAGCTTAGAAATTCCCCTCAACTTAAATACACCAGAAATGCTATCAACCGATAAAAATCACCGTTAGATTACAAAGTATAACTTTGTTAGTAAAAATTGAATATCATCATCTCGCCACAGAATGTTGATTAATGTAGCAAAATCGATGATTTATGAGTGTATTTGAGAACAGGCTTATTATGTCTGACGATATTTCAAATTATTAGATTTAACCTAAATACTCATCGCAATTTAAAGTAAATTGACCTTACAGTTCAACTAAATTGGATTAATTAAGGGAAAGATATAACATTATTCATTTTTGTTAGGCGTGGTCTACTCCTACACGCAAGTTATCTGGAGAATACGGCTGTTGTTTTTTCCTATAGGCATAGTGCATCAACGCAAAGGGATGAGATGACCCATTGTGTCTTGTAGGACTGATTGTGATTAATGAAACACATTATTCAAATTTTCCTCACAACACTATATTTCAAAATAGGTGAAGTTCGAATTAAACATTAAATCTATATAAGTTAGACGAGACATACTTAACTAAATATATATAAAATATATATTTAAGATTAAAGCTTTAGCAGATCTTCCTAAATAATAAAAATTATGGTTTTTGTAAAAATATTTTATATAAATATTTATACTCAAGTGTAACTCAACGTCACTTTGCTTAATTATCAGAAGGTTCGCAGACAGACATTTCAAATTACCATGGTACCAAACAAATTATAATAACAGGAAAAGCAAATATTTCATTTACTTTGTGAAACTGTATCCTGCTTACAGGCATGAGTTAAAAGGTGAAAGCAGATTCAATATAATAAATGGAATAATCGTATTAGATGAATAGATAGTCAGTCCTAATGTGATAGGTGGCGTTTGTTTAAAGTATGTTAATTATTTAACTAAGTTTGGAGACCAAATAACGTCATTATTTGAAATATTTAAAATCAAAATAAATACTAAGTACTAAGAATTTTTCATTTTAGCCCATAAATGGGATAAAACAAGTATGTAAGTCTTATTAACAAGCTGTAGAGTTCGATCAAAGAGCTTAAATTTTTAATTTTGTGCATCTGAACCTATAAGAGAAGCATTCTATTGATATCACGACACATAATGAACAAAAACGAGCACAAGTCAGAACCTTATTTTGGAGCTCTAGGTGTAGCATACTTATTTTCTAAACTACTATTATTAAACCTCATACACTATAATTTTTTTTGAGACTGTACTGACATAACCAAACTTCAGAAAAGAGTGACCAGATGATGAGAGTCAGTCTCAAGGGTCTTAAGAGAACCTTAATAAGAGGTAAAAGTTACGTGTTTTCCATCTTTAAAAGGCCATCGACTGTCCCACTAGCCACTTTTTGGACGGTAAGGGTTGTTGAACACTTTCTTCAAAATCCAAATTGATAACACTTTAAACATGAATTTACATAAGCAGAAAAGCGAGCTTTTAATATAATGTTAAAAACTTTGACTAAGCTAAGGTTCTTCATCTTCTGCAGCCAAAAATGAAAAATTGAATCCTCTTGTTTTTATTATAAAGTAATATTTAAAAGACTTTGTGTTAGATTTATTTTCAATTTCTTACTCAACGTATTTTATTTACTTATTATAGTGATTCTAGCTTTTGAAAACCCTTCGCTTCTTAGTTGTATTATTGTCATTTATAGAATCCAAAATATTTTCTTCTGTAAGTAAATAAAATGTATTTATTTATTTTATACATAAGCAGGACGGTTTCTCTCTATGTTTATAAATAGCTTCTAAAGCAACAAGAATAAATTTGCTTCGGAAAGTTCTCTTTCGTTTTCAGTTCAACTCGTCAGAAATATTTTAAGACAGGAGGTAAAAGTAAGAAGAAGGAAACATGATAATAATAACATTCTCTCTTCGTATAAAGTTGCGAGAGAAGTGAAGCCCGCAAAGTAGGCTGTCTTTTAAAAAGTTCATTGACCTGATTTCCTATCGTGATGGTAAATAAATGTCGAAATCACGCCTTAGGATATTATCTATAATCAGATTAGAAACAAATAAGCTATTGGAGCAAATATTTTGAGTATCATAATTCTTTACATGTCATTGAATAACAATATATTAATAAATAAAATACTTGCTTGTATTTGAAATTTTATAGAAGTTAAAGACGATGAGTCAAGTTGTGCAGGAATTCCTCAGTTTGGTGTTCTTTTGTTATTCGCGTTCCAAGTGAACGACGCACGTAACCTTTCAAATTTTTTAAGTATTGAGACCTCTTCTCTGTAAAATTGGCCGTGTAATTTGTTACTATCGAGAACGAATGTCCATAGAATCTTATTTGACTCGCACTCACGCAATGCAATTAATGGACTATTCAAGTGTGATTCGGCTATTTTCCCACAGTTAACTCTAATAGGGGCCCACCAATACAGTTCCATCAAAATATGGCGGAGATAATAATGATTAAATACGCGAAGTTCAAATGATATCATGGTTCAAAAATTAACATATTTTTAGAAAAAGTTCAACAAAAGAAAAAAGATGGAAAAAATAGCTACAAGGGAAAACGGAAGAAGATCACAGAAAATATAAAACCACCAGAACTGAAGTCAAATACTTAATAAAGGAAATGAAAAAACGAACCTGGGATGAATTTCGACATAAGATGAAAGATGACTCTTCGGAAAAATAAAAAATTATTCTACAACACACTAAAACAACTAAAATAAGAGAAAACACCCACACTAAGAAATATAAAAGACAAAGAGGGAAATATCTTAACCACGGTAAAAGAAATATTGGACAAATGGAAACAGTACTTCAAACAACTAACAGACACAAAAGGAGAACAGGAAGAACTACTACATGTAAAAGAGAACGCAAATGAAACTGATCCAGATCCAATAACGATGCAAGAAATAACACAACCCATAGAAAAATTAAAACTAGGAAAAACCCTTGGTCAAGATGAACCCACATCACAAATGACTAAATAAATGGGAGAAATGGCCAAGAAGGAACTATGTGAATTATTAAATTATATACTTAAAAGGAACGAATTATCCAAAGATTGGAATACAGATAAATTATACCAATGTTTACAAAAGGCAAAGCAAAACACTAACAAGCACGCCAAGTAAATATTTACCAGAATAATAGAAAAAAGATGAAGGGAAAAATTATAGACAACTATGGATGAACTACAACATGAATTTAGAAAAGGCAAGAGCACCCAGGACCCGATATTTATATTGAGACAAATAGAAGAAAATCGAGTAAGGAAAGGAAAGTAAACTCATTTAGGTATGTGTCATAGGCCTAAAAAAGGACTTTGCAAGAATAAGAAGAAATGATATTTGGATCTGCACGAGACAAAGAGAAGTCGAAACCAATGTGATAGCAATTATCCAGGGTCCATACAGGAACAATAGAAACAAAATAAGAATACACAATAAAAAATCTACAGACAAAAATAGGATTGAAGCAAGGATGTGTATTAAGCCCAATACTATTCTCCATACTATAAAAAGTTGGCAGTAGGCAACTGGAAAAAGAAAAATGTGACAATACAAGAACTACTATTCGCTGATGACATGGTGCTGGTAGCTGAGTCGAAAGAAGAACTACAACCAAACCTAGAAATATACCAAAAAGAACTGAAGAAAATAAACGTAGAAAGAAAATATAGAATTGCTATCCAAGAACAAGTATTGGAACAGGTTACAAACTATAACTACTTAGAAACGATCATAGAAGAGTCTGGGAATGAATAGAAGAGAAAATCAACAAAAGCATTGGAAAATCAGGAAGGCTATTTAACCACTAAGAACCACGTCCCTGGGGAAGCAAGAGACAAATGTAACAAAGAAAATAAAAACAGAAGTATACCAGAAAGTTGTCAGACCATTTCATGCATACGGCAGTGAATCATGGATCCTAACAAAAAATGATAAAAGCAAAATCGTAGTTACTCAAATGAGATTTCTAAGAAGAGTAATAGGAATCACAAGAAGCAGAATAAGAAACGAGACAGTAATATCAGAATTAAATATAAAATTGTTAGAATCATTTATCGGCGAACGGTAATTGAATTGGCTAGGGCACATACATAGGATGAAGACATACACCAGAAATTTAAGAAACAAGAGCACAAGGAAAGAGTAAAATAGGACGCTCACGACTGATATAAGAAGATTGGCAAGATGATAAAGTTCGGCAAGAAGCTGATAAACGAAGAATCCATTGGACGATTGACGCAGGATAGATTATCTTCGGAAAATAAAGATACGAGAATCACCATAGGGCGCAATGTGCCAATGTATTACAAATTACATTGTATTGTAGTATGTTAATTTATTGCATTAATATTCAGTCCTACACCGGTATATTGAATTTATTGATTAAAGAGTAAAGATTAATAGCAAGAATTGCTAAAAGTATCCTATAAAACTCGTAACAATTTTATTACTTAAAAATTCAATCATCGAGTTCTTTATCACTTTTCTATTTCCTATTATGGAATATATCACCTGAAATAGTCCTGAAAGAAGGTAACTAAATTCTACAATTATTCAAATAATTCAATTTCAGAGTTACCCTTAGGATATATCTGTATTACTGTTCCATACAAAGTCTTTAGATTTATAACCTTGCCTTTCTCGATTCCTCACTTCAATTGAATAAGCTTACGTCTGAAAGTCAATGTACGTCTGATTCCCCCACGCGAATGGACTTTTTCACATCACATCCTATGTCGAGTATTAAACATTTCTTATATAATCTTAATGCTTCTAGCGTTCCTCCAATTTATTACTTTATTCTGCTGAAAGAATAAGTTTTGTTCTCTTCTAATTCGATAAATATACTACATGTATACGGATATACCAATTTCACAGCAAATTTTTTATATTCACGTAGATTGAAAACAAACTTTTCTTTAGCATAGTAAGCATAGTAAGTAAAATTTAAAATTGTTTTATAGTTCATCAGCTTGTGATCGTGCATTCGTACTATAGGTACTACATCTTATACAACCCGTGCACGGCAATAATTCCTTTACGGACAAGCGCAAATTTGTATGATTCTCTCATATTTAAGATGTTCATAGTATATGCATTACAATAGATCGGACTGTCACATATGAATGAACAATCTGAGAGTGTACGAAGAAGCTTCCCGTTCCTTCTCCTGCATCTACTCATTTCTAGATAGTAGAGTATAAGTGTATGTTCTTTCTAACTCCAGTTGACCTTCCGCCTCCATAACCTTGAGAGTGCAAATTTTTCTTTAACCGCTTTGTCAATTGCATGGTGACTCCCACCCCACTCATCTATTATCAACTACCTATGTGCCGCATTTACGGGAAAATCATCGGCAAGTACAAACTATAAAATTTAAGGCCATTGTGAGTGTTGCCCTCAATGTGCTTGTTACACATATTCCTACATATCTTTGACCCCCTGATACAAATACGCGAGACTTAACGGACCACTGACCTATATTAAAACCTCGACATGATTACCGCCTTAATACAATCAATGGCAGGTCTGTGGGTTGTCACTGTAGTTCCGGTTCATCGTCCGGCACAACTACCCGATGGTTACCATTGACGTATTACCTAAAATGCCTTCGCTGAAACTCAGTTCTTGGTGGGAAAATTGTAAGCGAATATTTCCGTAAATATTCCTCTTTAACAATAATTCTTTTGGCAAGGATAATTCTTTTAGTTTTACATATATCATACTGATAATGTATGGAGTGATTCAAAATTTTAAATAAAGAAAATATCTCCAATATCATGAAATTTGCCTTTCTTTTGCAAAAATTTAGTATTTCGTTGTAAGTAGTCAGCATTTATAGAAGAATCCAACTTTTGAATATCCTTTTTTTAGTAAAAATATAATTTTTGAGGTCAAGATCCTGCAAGTCTGCTATTGGATAGAAAATAATCAAAATAATAACATCCAAATCGTAGAAACTTCCACCGCACTTTTTTTACAATTTGTTTTTGAATACACTTCTTTAGCCAAAAGACAACAAACAAAAAAAAGATAGCAAAACAAAAGAAACACGAACGTAAATCGTAAATGTATAAATTCGATCCCAAAAAAGTTACTTAGTAACTTTATTAGAAGCGACTTAAGGAAAGAAAGAGGGGGCACTCATTTCACATAGAAGGCTGCATCTTGATGACTTTATTACTTACATCGACTGCACTTGAAACAACTATCAAGGTATTATATTTAGAATCTACATATGTAAAAATCAACAAGTGCATTTACTTGATTTGATCTGCAAATAAAGTGTCTACCTTCATTTAACCTAATTCAATAAATTTGACTTTAGAGAAGGGTTTTACTGGGATCACAAATATTAGTTCATTTATATTATGCGTACCTCACTTTAGTCTACGTGAAGTTCTCTTATAATCTAATATAGTGCACTAGAAATACTAGGGAACTGCAGTAATTGCATTCCCGAAACATAAATGCGATATGCATTAATGTAGGTAACTCAAAGACACATTAAAATGAAAACTGGAAATCTAAATTTCCTTTACATAATTTTGATTAAGGGCTTTTAGTCATTGGAAACTGCATATTGTGTTGCTAATGCTTCCTATTCTCATTTATTTTAGATAATTTTGTAGTTCCAGTCAGTGAATTTTTACCGCGAGGCCAACAAGAGCTATTACCAGGGCGGCAAATTTCGCTGGACATTTTTTAAAAATTATGCAATAAGGAAACTGATTTTCTTATAAGAGGCTTTCCTAATAGAGGTCTTATAAGGAAATTGACTTTACTTATAAGCGGCTTATAAGCATCATTCTTACTAGGGTACTCTTTCCATCGAGGGCTTTCATCTGAAAAAGGATAGGCGGAAAAAAATTTGCCTAGGGCAGGAAATTGAGTAAAAATTGCTCTGCTTTGAGTTCATTGTATTAATAAATCTGAAAACTGAAGCATAAAAAATCCAAAATTAGTTTCTAAAAATATTTCTCACTACTCGACGTACATTGTGCCAAATAAATTGATTCATCTTGAGGTTTTTGTAGAAGAATTTTCGAGTTTTACTTTGTATTCTGCCCGTTTCGGCCATCTTGTCGTGATCTTATTCTATTGTCGTCAACCCCTCTATCCATGTGTTTATAAAAAGGAGTGGCTTAGATTTGATGACATTACGTGGTGATTCATGCGAACTATTGGTTTCCCGGTCGTTGGTAGCACGTGCGGCTTGGTTATACCAAAGGAGAGTAATCAATCATATATTCCACGTCATCGGTAGGCGTCGGCGTCGTTCCATTTCACCAACGTCACGTGGCTACACTTCACCGGATAGACAGTGATTATTTCAATTACCTAAGCAGCTCAATGCATATTTTTATTTCTTCAATATTTTCCTTTCATCAATTCAATCATTATATCATTGAAAAATTTTTACGTTAATATCAGTTGTAAATAAAAAATGTAAAGCTTAAAAATAATAATATTACTGAAAGTGAGGACATCTGAGAAACTTAATAAACTACTTAGTTAATAACTGATTAGTTTTAAATATGGAGCAGTTGTAAACCTATGAGTTTTCGCAGTTATTTTTAAATAATCTTTGTAAGTACATTTAATTTACATTTGGAAAAAGACGTGCTATGTAAAAAAAAGACGTGCTATGTAAAAAAATTCATCTATTGGTTTCTGAACGCCTGGAGTGTCCTAGGTAAAAAGTCAATCAACCCTTTTTCTTACGATCATGATAAGCTAAGCTTTTTACAAAAATATTGAATTATTGAATTATTGGATTTGGATACCCTTCCAAAATACAAATAAAATAAAGAACGTTTATGACATTTAGATCATCCATATGCAGTACTGCTTTCAACATGATCATTTAATGCCATCAAATAAGACAGTTAAAAAATATCAGTGGAAGGTTATCATAAAACACAATAAAATATACGACCAAAGTCATACACGAACTCTTTCTATATATTGGTAATAGTCAACAAGTTGAAGGCCATCCCAGATTTTAAAGTCTGAAAAAAGTGCAATGTAGTCATATATTATATACCAGTGTATATAAATGGGGATATAAGAGTACCTATACTATGATTCGTTGTATTTTATCCAATAGCTGATTTCCTTTGAATGTTCAGATTCAACTCAAAGCTGCATATTAAGAAGAGTTATTTTTAATAAAAGTTCTGTAGCTCTAGTATCTTTAGTACTGTGCTTCGGCTTTATAATACAATATACAATAATAAAGTAGAAAACTCTGTTATTAAAAAATGTTAACAAAGGAATACGAATACCATTTAATTAGGCGTTCTGCAGTTTTATCTGACGCGACATAACAATATATTTAAAAAAATGTTATAATTAAGGGATGCATAGCGTATAGTTTCAGTTTGTGGATGGCGACATGTGCATTCGTTAGTTTTTTACAAAATATTTTTATTACTCAAGTCCATAGTAAATTTGAAAGTATTTATTTAAAAAAATGCGACATTTATTGTCGATATGTTTGTCTCTGATAAAAGGTTACAAGGGAGAATGAAAGCTTGTATTTATATTTAAATTAGTAAATTAAACGGTTTTTAGAATAAATTTGGAATTTTCATTTTAGGTTTAACATAAGTAATTAATAAATTAATAAATTAAATGGTTTTTAGAATAACTATGGGACAATTTATTTAGGTTCAACAGAAGTTATACTTTGGAAATCTAAAAAAAAACAATAAAAATATTTAGAAAATATACAAACATTTATGCGATTATTTGATTATTTTAAACAAATAAAATCCCGAATAATACAACCGGAAAATTTATCCATATAAGATGATCCGGATATAACTAATTATCTTTTCCTAACATTCAAGATGGAACAAATATTTAAAAACTGGCTTTCCAGCATTCTTATCTAAATACATTGAATGCCAAATAAAAGTTGCAGGACCAAAAACCTCAAATCTATCCTTTCAAAATGTATGTATCATTTTAACATAGTCGTTATCAAGATCATCCAGAAATAACTTATCAATACATTATTTTCGATCTATCTTGTTGTAAAGAATCTGAATAACATGATCATTTTAATTCATCATAATGACATAAAGCTCAAAAAACTCATCACGAACTATTGTGCTTTAATTGTTGCTTTTTTTTATTGTTTCATGAGATTTGATGATATAATATTTGCACCTACCAATGAAACAAAAAATATTTAGAAATGGAACAAACTGAAAAAAAAACTATATTCGTTAGTCTTATAAAAATTCAGGATAGTTGAAAAATAAGTCAGATGTAAATTATTTTTTCTCCAACCGTCACAAAACTATGACATTTTTTTACTGTCAGGGGCCTATAAGGTTGACATTTTCTTTACTGAAAAAAAAAAAATGATATCTTAGCAACAAAAGTAGTAATTTTTAATCCTAGGAGCTAAAGTTGACACTTTTAATCCTTAGAATGAATCAATATTCAGTATTCTTTTCGCAATATTTTCTTGCTCGATCTCCATCCTCCGTGTCTTTTAAGATATATGAGGTCACCACCTCCGTCAATTAAAAGGGTAGCAAACGTGCGTCGTAATGCGTGTCCACTATACTCTTTTCAATTGTCCAGCTTCAAAAATTTTGCCACTTCTTGCGAGACTGACCGATTCGATGACACTTTCCAGTAACATATCTGAGAAATAATCGACGTTCTACCAATCCGGGTGGACGTAAAGCAACATATTTTCGATAAAAACTTAAATAATTGTCTCCCAGCACAGTAAAAGAACGTGGTCTCTTGGTCTTGGTATTGAGAATTTTTATAATTAAGGCGAATTTCACATCTTCAACATTATCAATTGTTAAATTGACTAATTCATCAGAACGGCATGAGCCTGCAACTCCCAATATTAGGACGACCTATAAAGAAGCTGTTTAAAAATTTTGTTCTTTTATTTTTAAAGCGTTTATCTTCATCATCAAATATAAATTATCAGGTGCACTATTCAAAAAGCAATCAACTTGCTCCTTTTTAAATACTCACGATATTTTGGGTAAATATCCCTCATTTTGTCTCTTGAGAAAAGTACGTAACTTTGAATATTTGCTAATATATCAATCCCCTTCTTTACATCCAACGTTGATCGCAACATTGAATATTGTGACCAAAGCGTTGACGGCTTCATTTTATTTGCTAAGTTTGAGAAATACACCATCAATACATCTTCTGAACACAACTTAATGCGTTTTTCTTTGCACCAATCCATAAAACGTTGGTAGACACATTAATAAATTTCTCGAGATTTCTCTGGAAGAAGATTCAAAGAACCTCTTTCGCACACTCCAGTATCTGCTCAGGTACACATAAAACTTCATTAGATTCCATTTTTACAGAGTTTTCAGCAAATTGGACCACACACAATCACAAATGAACTCAATTAGCAATATGGCGACTAATGTTTTACAAAGTATGCATGACTACATCGATATATCCTACTTATCTACTTTGGTAATATCCCAATGTGGTTTGAATAATTACAAAGAAAAAATTAATAATTAAATGGGGAATTTCGGTTGGAGAAAAAAATAGCATGTGTCTTTATTGTTTTTGTATAGCAATTTTGCATCTGCTCGCCTCGCAATTACAAAATTTGCTCGGCAAAAAGTGACACTTTTAATCCTAATATAAAACTATTTACTTTTCGTTACTATTTCGTTAAGTTAAATGTCACATTTTAAAATGTTTCATATTTTATGGTGAGAGTTAAATCGTTCAGTCTTATTAAATTACATAAATGACAAACTTTAAATCAAAAGCTGATAATTTCCTGTTAAACCGGCTAAGGTTTTATATACTTTATACGTTTATGAATGAAGGCCACGTTGATGTTTAAAATATAGTTTAAAACGAAAATAACGTATTTGCAGGTCATATCCGGTTAAACCGGACATTAACATGGTACACCTAATAAAGAAATATATTCCTGTAATAAAACCAAAGTGGTGTCTCGTATCGTATAATAAAACACCCAGATATTAATTTTAAAAAATTTATGTTTTCCACTTTTCTTTAGTGTTCTGTTTACGTTTACAAGTCCAGATTTGATATACAGTAAAAATGAAGTCAGGAACTAAAACGATTCAGTTAGAGTTTCCATTTCATTTATTTACAGACAATGCATATGTTAAAAACGTTTTGCAACGATATAAATAAAAATGTGGATTTTGTATTAAACACCTGAATACTAAAAACACCTTAATTTATTTATAGACACAGTCACGAAATGTGGTGTGACGCTGCATATTAAGTAAGCACTTTATTCTTTACTTGCACTATCACGTGTTCGAAGAAATTAGCAGAATTGTTCTGATGAATCACCGCCAGAGTCGGAGACACAGCATTCAATTGCAAATTATTTGTGGAAACGAAATGTGTTTATTTCAGCAAAAGTATTTGAAATTATCACAAATTACTTTGACGATAGGCACTGACTCAAATACGTATACATGATAAAGCAAATCTTAATCATGGTCGTATTATCTTCATTCAGAATTTACGGGTCATTTGACAAGGTTTGGTTCCAAAAATTTCTCTTGTTGATTTCCATAATTAGGCAATAAATTAATTTGGGTTTGTTCATTTAACTCCTCTATACTAATACTTTTAAAATTTCATAAACGTCCAAAAGTATCTTGAGTCTTCAGAAGCTGCCTCTATTCTACTTATTTTACCATTCATTAAATAGCAGGTATTTTCTCGAATTTTTCTGTCTTTAAAATATTTGGAAATTAGAAGCTTATGCAATTCTTAGCATAAAATGTCACTATAGTAATTTAAAATTTTAGCTTAGTAAAAATCATCTGGCTCCAACACCGGGTGTCATTGGTCTGACCACTAAAACACGTTTCTCTTTCACAACATCCGATATTGATGCTATATTGGTGGTAAGTACAGATCATCTGCGTAATAATGTCTCCTATTATACCGCAGTGTTTACCGCATAATTATTTTCTAAACTCAGAGAGCTTCTGTAAGACTGCAATGACCGGTCATTTGTGACAACACATTACTGCTGGTCAACGCTCATTTGTCTCACTTGAGCTAATCGCTAACAGACAGGGTGCATTCGACTGGATTTAGCTTAGGGAAAATCTCTCCAGTTGTATTTTTGTATGTACAGATATTCTGCAGATATCAATCGTATAAAACGGTGATTTCCGTGGTAATTATAAAGATTTTGTTATTGTCAGTCGCTGATATTGTCACGGGGATTTTCTTTTAGCAAGTTACACGGCTCTCACTTTAATCTACTGGCGAGATTCGAAGTTTCCGCAACAATTCACAAAGTTTTTAATTTGTACAAGAAGTTTCTCTTAACCTTCAGCTAAAACGGTTGTCTGCATATTCTCGGATGCTATTAAATTGTGATTGTCGTCCCACAAATGCGTTAATGGGTTTTAATTTTTAATCCCGTGGACTGTCGAAGGGTCGAAATGTAGAACCAATATGAATTTAAATGATATGAAGGTGACCAAGTACCGGCATCTGTAAGAGACATTATCGAGGACGAAAATACTGAAGTTACATTTTATGCAAAGTTGTCATATGAATTCTCAGGAAGTCTTTTTTTATTTACAGTTGAGGATCTGTCAGAAATTAAATCTGAAAATCCAATAATTGCTTTACACCCCCGGTTCGGTTTGGCAGAATCACATTTCTAGTTTCCCTACTACTTCTCATGTTCACTGAATGCGAAAGTAAGACTATTTAGTCACGTTAAAATTACGTCTCCGTCTATACTGAGTCAAATTTTTCTGGCCGCTTGTATTTGGAAACTTTTTGTTCGATTTTTTGTTTTGCATTGTAGATCACTTTGATATTCTTCTTTTCTACTATTCTTTCGATTCTGTCCGTACACTCTTGTTCGTAAACTTGCTTCACCTTGAGTTTCCTTCGAAAATGGAAATATTGTGTATTTTATTAAAGTCGGTCTTCTCAAAAGTTCATATTTTATCTGAAGCTTTTAAAGAACCTTAGATTCATGCACTAAGTTTTTTATATTAACTTTTAACATTTCCGTTGCTCAGCCTTGAAAAAAACTGAACTCATTTAACTAATTTTAAATATTCTACTTACTCTACGCCAACATTTTTGCAGTCACAATTGAACTCACCTGAAACAAGCAAGAAATATATTTATTTTTAATACAATCTGTTTATTTTTTCTATAAAATATTTTTATTATTATTTTTTAACATATTATATTAAGGTTATATCATAAAAAATAATAAGAACTATAAGAAGTACCCCAAAGCCTTTTATACATGGTTCAGTAATATTGACAGAGGAAGTTACAAACATAACTATTGATTTAAGAAAATTAAATAAATGTAGTGTGTAAATACAGCACTTCACACGTCCTGATTCAACGTGAGAATATGATCCACTTCACATAATTTAGAAAACCTCCAAATTCAACGTTAAGGTTATCCAGAAGAGATGTAAACAAATACATTGGCGTGATTCCCAGACTTAAGTTCAATGAATAAATACATTATATTAATAATTACGCACTTGCAGATAAAATTCATATGAAATTTCATGATTTTTAGAATTCTACCAGATGACGTAGGCAAGTTTTCAGTAGGTTAGGTTTCAAGACCATTTGAAGTTCAATTTGAATGGTTACGGAGATCGGGTTGGATTAAAGATTTAGTGTGCATTATATTTAAAAATTCGAATACAAAATTTGAATAGTATTCTTTATGTGGAATTTCAATGGAGCATTATATTTCAGTTTACAAGATAATAAAGCATTCTAAGTCTTTCATATACTGTTGAATAACGCTGTAATGTTTGAATGCAAAATTCAATGGCCTCTTCCAGAAGAAAAAATAGCACCACCAAAAATTAAGTGAGCTTTAAGTGACCTTGAAATTTTTTAACCACCGAAATTATGGATTTTCAAGAGTTATACAGTTTGTTTCTAAAACGTCTAATTTTCGAGAAAATCAAAAAATTTGGAAGTTATCCCAGATTTTATAAACTATTTTACGTTATTTTAAGTAGTGCATAAAACGAATTTGTACAAAGGAAAGAGGAAATGATAATTTTCTTCGCCGACACTACTAAACTCAGCGGAGCAACGTACCCAAAGTTCAATACTTTAAATTCCATGGATGCCGTCACAGCACGACAACAAAAAAGGCGGGTACGTTACAGTTAAATCGATAATAGGATATTGATGCACGTTTGAAATATTTATAAGTTGATAGGCAATTTTAAAATCGTTTCAGCAGAGGTATTTCGACAATAAACACCACTATGTGCTATGAATTTTTAAAATATATTAAAGATAATTGGCATTTAATTATAATTTTTAAATAAATAGTTTTATTAAATAATTAAATAATTTATTAAAATAATAAAATATATTCTTTATTTATTATACCGTTTTCTTTAAATTCCGTAGTATATAAAATAGAGCACAGGACTTCATAAAAATGGTGAACATAACCAAATATTATTATCAGAATATGTACATACATAATACGTACCCTATTTACACCATTAAAAATGCAGGATTTATTTCATATTACTTTGGTTTTAGCAAGGACCGCAGTCCATACACTAATATGCATCCACATATAGACTTACAGTGTACCCATATCACACAAAAGGTGTAAGTCAAAGGGAGATTGCAATCAGCTTCAACCCACGTAAATTTACATAAATCGAATTGGAATTTACACGAATAGTGCGGTTTGGTAGTTGGAACCGTTACTCAAAGTAAAATTGATTGTTGATTTATAAATATTCAGTCTCCTGTAAACTGCACGTTTACAGATAGAACCTTTATTACTTACACTGATGAATTTGTATTTAGAACCAACTAAAAGTAAGTAAAAATATATTTCATTTATATTTGGCTACCAAAAATACTTATATGAGCATTTTTGTGCAAAATTTGTTTACTAAAACTTCTGTACACCACATTTTAGTAAAAAATTGACTGATTAATTCAATATTTTTGCTTGTCTCCACTTAAATTCACTCTAAAGTGCAAGAGATAAAAATAGTCCTTTAGAATATGCAATAAAAAAATTCAAGTATAGAAGTAAATTACCGGTTGCTCTTGATCTTGAGGTCTTGGTCTTGGATTTCCATCTAAAATGTAATACAAGGTTAGGGCAGAATGTTTTCTGGATTGGATAAATATTTTATGCCATGTACTTTACACAGATGCAGCAGGAAGAAAATCCGTCTGGCTAGTTTCAAACCGTGACAAGTTTGATTAAAATGATATAATTGCTTTTATTCACTGCCATGCACTAGAGATAGAGACTTATGTAATCCGCTTGTCATAATGCATCGGTGTAACTCTATTTCAGTCGGAAATAAGACGGCGAACTTCCCACTGGGGAATTTCTTAATAACTTTTTAAATTAGAGTTTCCACATTAATACAGTGCCCTGCTCAGGGAGCCATCTAAATCTAATTTACTTATTATAAATGTATTTCTTGTAATGCAACACAAATGAACTTTATAAAAGACTTACTCTAAAACCGAAAGATGATTTTTCCGATCAATCGCACATGCAATATTTATCGGTACATTTACAAAGTTAACATTTAAAAATTATCGTACTGAAATTATCAAATAATTATTCAAGTCCTGCTGTAAGGATATCAAGTAAATTTTATGAAAATACATATAGTTAGGTATGAGTATTTAGGAAGTAGAGAGCTAAAACTTATTCATAAGATCCCTGAAATCCGTCAGACAACAGTTAGTAATTATTAAAGGCAAGGTAACCTATTTACATTGTGAAAGCGACCCCTGTGAAGCCTTCCCATATTTCTTTTGTGAGTCCTGAAATTTAAGGTTTCTATTAGAAACTGGTTTATATGGAGTATGCAAACAATAATCGTAAACATAAAACTCCATCGCAGTTTTTATTTGCTTAAGCTGACTCAGCTGCGTTATTTTTTAAATAAACATCGGAACATATATCTGGGACACGGAGGACGAGTAATAAAAAGGAACTCGCAAAACATGTATTGATCAAGAATTGCACATAATTCGCTACTTTTATAAATTAAAAATATACATATCTTTGATATTAGAAAAAATTGGTCTATTTTAATATTGTTAACAAGATTTAAATCTGAATAACTAGCTAAGATGGAAAAGAGGATTTCCCATCCAATTTCAATTTTATGTAATCTGCATGTAATGTTTGCGGTCGTTGTGGCGCAAGATTGGTTTACCTATTTTCATTATAATGCTTTCACCGAGATGACCTATGACCATATTGTCATGATTTTCTAATGAAGCCAATGAAGACGTCTACGACATAATGATCGAGGCAGAACTTCCTTCTCTCTGGGATAAAAAAGACGCTGTTCACGACTGTTTGTTACCTCGTCGTCAAGGAGATTTCCAGAATGTCTTCATTTTTCAAAGCAATCTGGATAAATAATTTTTCTGTTTTGTAAGTATTTTCTAATTTTCTACTTTTATTTTGGAATTAATATCTTGCATTTATAGTAGCCGCGCTTATGTATTTTCGTGGGCTTGGAATGATTGAAGCAAGCGACCCATTTTATCTGTTAGTACTTCTACCGTAGAACGTGAAATCACTTCTTGGCCAACTCAGACACCCCATCAAAGGGTGTAATTTTCAAATGACTGTATCTCTGTAACTGTTTGAGCTAAGGAGTTCGTTCGAACGCCAAAATGTTTGTATTTAAGAGACGAATAAAAATGTTTATTACCATTTATATCAATTTTTTAATATTTAGCCAGATATTTTGAAAAAACTAATATTTCTAGAGCAACCCCTTTAAATTTTATCAAACAACTTCAAAACGCACAGTCCTAAAGAAAAGATACCTTAAATAAAAATTATTGGTTACACTTTTAGTTTCATTTTGGTATAGACATATATGCACTTGCGGTTGCTCAAAGTGGTTTAAATACTGTAGATATTGGAGGAACGCATATTTACAGGACTTAATTATTATGCTCTAGCTATGCGTCGTGATCTAATTCTGCGCCGGCGCGGCCCGCTTTAGTCTCGTGCAAAAAACTGTGTGCTTACAATTTTAGCTTCATATTTCTACATACATATATTATATATCTGCAAATGCAGTTGTCCAAAATAGATCAAAAAATTAAAATAATTGTAATAAATTTCTCACTTACAACAAACTGAAAACTTTATTATTATCTATTGAAAAAAATGTCGTCCTCTTCGTCACTGGAATCCTGCTCGTCCAAATGTATAATACTCTGTGTCTCCAAATTTTCACAGTGTTCTTCTGCCTCGCACTCACACATTTTTGTACATTTCAATTTATTGATCAAACACTTGCAGCATTTTGTGTTACATTTATTTTTTTGTAGCCGCATCGAATTAAATTTAATATTTCTGGTGGTGTGCATTCCTGTGGGCAGAAAACAGATGCCAGTTGTCCTGAATTATTAGTTTACCATCCAAAATCTGTAGGATTGAACACCTCGCTCTTAGAAATGTGCGAACTGGTCCAAATAAAGAGTTGTAATCTTAATTCATGTAATGAGCAAATATTGGTGGTAGGAGCATATACTTTACAAATAAACCTTCCTAAATCCTTAATTATTATATCTAAATCAATTTCTTTGTCGCCTAGCGAAATGAGAGCTTTAAGAATCCTGTCTGCTTGCTTAAAGACATTCCAAAATTAAATATGAGATTTAAAAACCAATTAACGAGGTTATTTGCGTTTCTTGGAGAATCCGCCAGTACTGTCGCAACCAGAAATTGCATGTAATGCCGGAAGTGCTTATCTTTGGAGTTCAGTTTAATTTTTTCACAAAATATTTAAGTCAAGTTTTCTCTTATGAACACCACTACCAGTAACATAGAAACTATTTTGGATCATTGATTTATAATATTTTATTAACAATATGAATACGCGTCGGTGTCAGGTGGGAATATGTTGAGTGACACTGATTCTTTGGAAGAATGTTTGTTAGGAGCATAAATACAATGCAGAATGATTTTTGTATCAGCCTCTTCTTGTGTGTCAGTCAATTCTTCTACATAACCAGTTTCAGTACAATAACAAGTTTCCTCCCGAGCAACTATTAAAGTTCTGTTCTCGAATAACTTGCTTTTGCATCTTCTGCATTGTATTTATACTTCTAACAAACATTCTTACAAAGAATCAGTGTCATCCAACATATTCTCACCTGACAAGATTCTCAAAGCACTTATTTAGCTAGGTGACAAAGAAATTGATTTAAATATAATAATTAAGGATTTAGAAAGGTTTATTTGTAAAGTGTATGCTCCTGCCAGCAATATTTGCTCATTAGCTGAGTTACGGTGGTGGAGTGTTGCAAAAAATGCAACAAGAGGATGACCAGTTACTACCCACCAAGGGTGGCTTGTATCTAGCTCTGCAAAGAGCAAGATTACAACTTTTATTTGGACCAGTTCGCACATTTCTAAGAGCGAGGTGTTCAATCCTACAGATTTTGGATGGTAAACTAATAATTTAGGACAACTGGCATCTATTTTCTGCACACAGGAATGCACACCTCCAGAAATATTAAATTTAATTCGATGCGGCTACAAAAAAAAATAAATGCTGCAAATGTTTGATCCATAAATTGAAATGTACAGAAATGTGTGAGTGCGAGGCAGAAGAGCACTGTGAAAATTTGGAGACACAGAGCATACATTTGGACGAGCAGGATTCCAGTGACGAAGAGGAAGATATTTTTTTCAATAGATAATAATAAAGTTTTCAGTTTGTTGTAAGTGAGAAATTTATTACAATTATTTTAATTATTTGATCTCTTTTGGACAACTGCATTTGCACTTTGCAGATATATAATATATGTATATATAGAAAAATGAAGCTAATATTGTAATAATACAGTTTTTTGCACGAGACTAAAGCGGGCCGCGCCGGTGCAACAGCCGGCGCAGAGCTAGATCACGACGCACAGCTAGAGCATAATAATTAAGACCTGTAAATATGCGTTCCCCCGATATCTACAGTATTTAAACCACTTTGAGCAACCGCAAGTGCATATATGTCTATACCAAAATGAAGCTAAAAGTGTAAGCAATAATTTTTATTTAAGGTATCTTTTCTTTAGGACTGTGCGTTTTGAAGTTATTAGATAAAATTTAAAGGGGTTGCTCTAGAAATATTAGTTTTTTCAAAGTATCTCGCTAAATATTAAAAAATTCGTATAAATGGTAATAAGCATTTTTATTCGTCTTTTAAATACAAACATTTTAGCGTTCGAACGAACTCGTTAGCTCAAACAGTTGCAGAGATACAGTCATTTGAAAATTTCACCCTTTGATGGGGTGCAGGGGGTAAACGACGCGTGTCTGAGTTGGCCAAGAAGTGATTTCACGTTCTATGGTAGAAGCACTAACGGATAAAATGGGTCGCTTGCTTCAATCATTCCAAGCCCACGACTGCCCTATTTTGAACATATGCGCGACTACTATTATGCTTCTTTTTGGCTTCTTGGTTAAAGGACCTTCTTTTTGTTACATTACGTTAGATAAAATTTTGGTTTCCCGTTACTGGGTAAGTGCGAACACTGTTTTTTTTTTTAATTTCATTTTATAGTCACTGTTTAACATCTAAATTAACATGATTCTTGTTTTTCTTATACAGATTTACTTATCCTACATAAATTCTATTATTAATTAGTCTTAATTTACATCATTACATCTTATGAGGACATCTAACTTTCTTTCATGGTTGATTAAACCTTTGAATATGCCCTTTTTAAGTTATAGTATTACTACTTTGTTACTCACTTTTGTATAGTTTAAGATAGATTTATCCATGTTTTGGTTAATTTATTGAATATTTTTATGTATTTTAGGCGTTACGGGGACTATTTATTACATCATGGTTACAAGTACCTTCCTGAGCAAACCAAGTTTCCCAAGATCTGTATCCTTTAAATTGCTACAAGTTTAAATAAAATTCGTCCTATTTTGTAAGTAAATTTTTCTGGGATTTTGGAGTAGGAATTTCATATTAAATTATTTTAAATTAACTAATTCATGGATAGGAAAGATTACTTTTATTAGTTTTGTTGGATGGGCCACTAGAAATTTTTGCAGCGTGTGCTAAAATCATCTTGTTTATCATCAAGTTCATTAACTCTTAATCCACCAAACTACTCTTCCAAAAATTAAAACATAGAATTTTTGATTTTGCATTTTTTATCATTCATTATAATAGAATTCTGATATTTGACTAGTCTGTTCTCTTAATTTCAGGTATTTATGACTGACATACATAGGTATTTAGTAGTTAATAAAAGCCAATAAATCTTAGGTTTTTCTTAGTTTGATTAAGAGAATTGTATATACGTCTAGCATTTTACCTTTCAATTGGAGTTCAGCCCTTGCCTTGGTGAAAATGCAGCATATGCACTCTTGAGTTGGAAGGTCAGACTAGATGCATGTTCACCGACATGATTTTAATTCTCCTGTGAAAAATTCACAAGGTAATAAAATCGCGCTTCATTGCCTACGTATACCATTAAATTAGCATCTTATGCAAGTACATACTATTATTAATTCATGTAATCGGCAAGGTCATTCGTAATGTTAAAAGATTAGAGTTGAGAAGTAATACATGGCAGACGTAATATTTTCACTCCTAACGAAAGTGGATGTGAACAGCTGGTGTGGAAATGACAGTTTACGATGACTTATTTCTTAGCCACTTACTGCGAAGGAGTGAAACAGGAAATAAAATGTGTTTAATACCATGCAGTGGTCGTTTATATAGAAGTTGTAAATGTGTTAACTTTGAAAAAATAGTTTTAAAATAAAAATCCTTATATAATTTCATTATACATCATGTATTTATGTTTCGTTTTGGCTAAACACTTTTACGTGCTGTCTTCTACTGAAGACTGGTGCTCATCACTGCTATCCTCATTTTGAAAATTACTGATTTCTGGTACTCATTTTGAATCGTTCAAGCCATGATGTAATTCTACATCTATTGCGCAGAACCGTAGCAAGTGCCAAGGGCGTGATTCGTGAAAGACGCTTGGCGTCTTCATTCCGCTGTTTAAAATAACACAAGTTAGTAAGAGCATCATTTTAGGTATTTATCTGGAACGCCAGAAACATTGCTCTGCTATTGCGTTTTGATGATAATATTAACATGTCATAATAAATACTGAAATTTTCTCCTTCTTCCCCTTTATCTAATTCTATGACGATAGTAATATGCTCCACCGATGATGATGACATCCTGACTAAATACATATTTCAAATGCTAGCTCTCACACTGTGTCTTGTTTAGGATCTATCTCTCAGCTTAATAGAGTACCTCTGAACAGACACAATACTTTGCTATTAACTACAGGCTCTCCATGGTTATATTTGATTCGACATTATTGACGTAGATCTTTTTTTGATAATGATAAACAAAGCTTCAGAAAATATGAGAATAAAGACAGTTACTAGTTACTAGCAGCCCTCTACTACTTAGGATATTTTCTGAAAGGGACCCCTTGCATGATTTCGATATTGGCACATGATTCCAACATAAATGAACAATAATGCAGAATTCTTATTTTTCAGATTTAGTAGTTTTAGAATTGATAATAATTATCAAAAGCTTCCTTAAGTTAAACTTGACGTCTGGACATTTTTGCAACAAAATCTGCAATACGCATAAGCATTTTGCATTTCAAAATCATCTCCAAATCTAAATTGCAATTCGCTATATCCTCTGCTGGATAATTTTCAAGAACATCGCTAATCAATATTATTCGCAATGTCTAGGGTATAATTTTTTGGTGCAAGTTATATAATTCAACTTGAGCCAATTTGTTTAATAAATAGTGTTAAATAGTCAGGTGGGTGCAATTCCATATCCGTCTGCTGACTTTAGAAGCTTCATCCGGTTATTCCATTTTTTCCAAAAGCTATTGTACATAATATTTAAATAGGTATATTTTATAATAAGTATATTATTTATAACATTTAAAATTAAAATACGAAATCTTTGACATAATTATACTGACAGATACCTCAACACTGTATAATATAGTAGATGTCCCGACCCAGAAATAATTGTCGTACAAACAGTATTTTGCGTCCTAATCTGGGATTATCCACTGTCGATGTTCCTGTTTATTTATTTCTTCAAAGATTTATTCATGAGTAGCTTCCACCAAACATCCATCTACTCTGGTTATCCCTTTTAGATTATCGAAGAATATCGAAGGATAATCTGATTTTGTATTGTTAAATAATTAAGTATATTCCATAAAATCAATCAGTTATAATTTTATTGTCTTAGGAATGTGGTTCAAAAATTGAAACAAATGTAAAAGTTTTTCAATAATGAATCACAGAAATATTAGTAGTGTGGAAAATTGTCGCACGGCCTTGTTACACAAATCTATTTTAGTTCAGTTAAAAAAATATATTTAAAATTGATTCAAGTATAATTTAGGCTATTAAAAAATTTTATTTTAAAGAATTTCTGTTCTGTAGTCATGTTTAAATATTACATTTGCTTAACCAATCCGGAAAAATTGACATACCTTCTTTTTTCTTTTGCTCCTGACTTAATGTAACAGGTTGTTTTGCTACAATGTTGTTGGCAATTATTATTTGTTTAAATTACTGTTTTTTTCATAAAAGACATCTTTAATGTTTTACAAAAATATCTGATCTGTTAAAATTTCCCAGTTTATATATGTGTTTGAACGATTTGTAGATAGTTGGTTAGTGGTAAATATTGTTTTTATTAAACGTCAGTAGTTTAAATAAAGATGGTATCGCGTAATTCAGAGTAGCACCCAAATATTATCTAAAAGTTATTTGTGGCATCGTTCAATTTTCTTTCTTTTCTTATTTAGGATTTACTACTACTTTACTTTACTATTTAAGAACAACCTTTTCGCCTGTGACTTTACGTCAAAGGAACAGTTAAAGGTTGTTTTTTTTTACATAAAATATGAATAATCTAAAATAAAAACAATAATGTTTCGCAGACGTTTCGGAAACTTAGTCTGATTCTTTTTTCAATGCTTAGAATCTTTTTTTTCCTAACTTTTAACTTAATTTCAAATTTTTCGAAAATAGAGTAAATTATTAAGCCCAAATTTGAGGTAGGTAATTGTGTTTCGGAAAGTTAAATGGAGAGTGGCAAGGTAAAAATTGAGGCACAGCTTCATAATAAGAAGGCTGGTATACCACCAGGACCTTTTTCTTTATTTTCAATTTTTTTTAACGCCTTTAGAACACCATCTTCAGTATCTTCAATAACGATTGGATTGATAGCTGAGGGACAAAATATAGGCTCCTGATCGGATCTTATACAGGGTGTTTCATGAGGAACTGTACATAGTCCAATGGTAGATAGGGCCCATCAAGGTTAGTAACAAACCAATATTTAAAATCATTTTAGCCAAGTATTTAGGGTTGTACAGGGTGATTTATGAATTTTTACCAAAATTTGCTTTCGTTGCCTTTTAGAAACTAATTGTCCGATTCAATTTATTTTCGGTACACATTAAGTACGATCAAATACCAACAGTTCGCCATAATTACAAAACCAAAATTCCAGGTCCGTATTAGGAAAAATTTCATTTTATCTGTGCCCCCTAAAAAGTTCACCCTGTATATGTTTTTTTAAAATCTTATTACTGAAGTTTGAAAGTACATGAACTACCAACAAAAGTGGAATACTTCGTTTTCTTGTCACACTTACAACAGATACAAAATAAACACATTAAATTTAAACATTATCTTGTTAAAATTCAAACTTTCAGTAATTCAATGCTATTTGTCAAAGTTCTTATCAGTTTAAGTTTCTAAGTAATTATAACTATTATTAGTTAAAAATAGTATGAAATACCAACAGTTAGTCGCAATCAGACAAGACTCCAGGACCGTATTAGGAAAAATCATCATCTCGTCGATTCCTCCTAAAATTTTCACCCTGTATATCTTATTCTTAACTTTACTTGCTATAATTTAAAAGTACATAATGTATCAACAAGTATTGTAGTGTGATCCACACTTTTCAATAATAATTATGAACGTCCAACTACCGACACATAAGTTGTGTAGTAATTAAAGGGTAATCTAGTACATTCTGTTCTAATTTGTAATGTAGAATATTTTCATGTTCAGTTCTAGTTTTAAGAAATGAACTTATTTTATTTAGTGTGCAGCTAAAGACATTTGTGCAGGAGATCTGCGAAAATTTGTCAATTCTTTCTACAGTAGGAATATAATGGACTTTTTATCTACTGACACTGTTAACAAAAGGAGTAGTCGGCTTTGGCAATAGTTTGACAGGTATAATTGTTGATGAGGTATAACTTTTGTTTCTACGTTACTAATGTCATTAGTCCAACTTGAGAGCAGCAATTAATAGACCGAATTGAACAGTATTGTAACGTAATAAGAAACTACCCGGACGTTATACGAAAATCTGTGGGACATTAATCTGTGGGACATTTAGTTAGACAAATAAAATGCCGTGAAGAGGGGGGGTTTACATTTTGAAAATAAGTTATAGATTTTTACTTTTTATTATGTTAATATGTATTATTTTGTTTTGTTATGTTGTTTTGTATTCATGTTGCGTTTTTTATTTTGCTTGTTCTGTTCTGTTACTATTAAATTGTTTTAAAATTCAATGAGTATTATTTACAGACAGAATAGCTGCTCTAACTGAAACCAATTTATTGAAAATGTCAATTTTATCGAGATAAATTTTGTTGGTTGGTTTAAAACCTGTTGAAAGTGTAATAAGAAAACGGATCACACTACACTACTTGTTGATACTTTATGTACTTTTAAATTATAGCAAGTAAAGTTAAGAATAAGATATACAGGGTGAAAATTTTAGGAGGAATCGACAATGATGATTTTTCCTAATACGGTCCTGGAGTCTTGTCCGATTGCGACTAACTGTTGGTATTTCATACTATTTTTAACTAATAATAGTTATAATTACTTAGAAACTTAAACTGATAGGAACTTTGACAAATAGCATTGAATTACTGAAAGTTTGAATTTTAACAAGATAATGTTTAAATTTAATGTGTTTATTTTGTATCTGTTGTAAGTGTGACAAGAAAACGAAGTATTCCACTTTTGTTGGTACTTTATGTACTTTCAAACTACAGTAATAAGATTTAAAAAAAATATATACAGGGTGAACTTTTTAGGGGGCACAGATAAAATGAAATTTTTCCTAATACGGACCTGGAATTTTGGTTTTGTGATTATGGCGAACTGTTGGTATTTGATAGTACTTAATGTGTACCGAAAATAAATTGAATCGGACAATTAGTTTCTAAAAGGCAACGAAAGCAAATTTTGGTAAAAATTCATAAATCACCCTGTACAACCCTAAATACTTGGCTAAAATGATTTTAAATAGTGGTTTGTTACTAACCTTGATGGGCCCTATCTACCATTGGACTATGTACAGTTCCTCATGAAACACCCTGTATATGAAGATGATGTAATAAAAGACAATTGAATATTGGGCAAATGCATAGACAATTGAAGGAAAAAGTCATTTGTATCTTTATATAAATTCCACAAACAGGATTTCTAGTTAATATCCTTTATAATAGCTTTATTATACCATGAAGGATTTGATGTATTTTTAGAAGCCGTTCTAGGAACGTTATTTAAGAATGCAGAATTTAATTTCTCATAAAGTTGAGTACAATCTACATTACTACAACTAGACAAATAATTATGATTATGAATGGACGTGGTGAGGAATAAGTGTATCCCTTTGGTGGTCAATGTTACTACCTGTCAAAACATCAACAGATTTTACGCCTGAGACTTTACGTCAACAGAATAGTTAACGGTGATTTTTTTAAAATCCAGATATTTCTTAGATTACCTGGGACTTCAAGATATTCAAGAATGTGGTAATAAATCCCAAATAAGAAAAGAAAGAAAATTAAGCGATGCCACAAATGGTTTCTAGACAGTAAAGAATAATTAGTTAATTAAATAATTACCACTAATTCATAAATGTTTAATTATGAACTTTTTATAGAAACATACTTGTTTAGGCATTATTATTCAAATAGATAAATTTTTATAGGTTTTCCCGACAATTAAATAATTCATAATTGGTAAATCCTTTTAATCGAAATTATATAGATATATATTGTTCTTCAAACAAATTAATTTCATAATTATCTCATTCTATGAAAGTGGTGACGATTTAAACACACAAATCGATTCAGTTAGTTTGTTAGTAACTTCAGAATAATGGGAATTAGCTATTTATTAATTTTTTTCCAGGATGAACTGTTTCTTGTTATTAAGGATGTTGCATTTTATTTTTTTCTAAACATTGAACATTAAAAAATGTCTAGCATACACGGTATTACAGAAAATATGCATCCCAGGGCATAAAATCATTAATTTCACGCAATCTTTAACAATGACAACAAATACACTGAATGGCTCTGTAGATGTAAAAGCTACGTATTAGATTACCAGACTAAAAGCCTAGCCGAAGTAAATTTTACAGTTAAAGCGCCGTCAATCCAACATTGGAAGCGAATTACCATACACCGCCATGCGTACTAACAACTGTCGAGACGCTGGCGTTGGTGAAGACCGCAATGAACGTGAGCTGTGCACCAGGTGCACTTTACGGTATGCGATACTGTTAACTGGAGTCACAGGTGGCACCTGATTATCAGAATGTCATTTGGTCAATAACCCCGTAATCAGTAAATCGTTTGGTTTGTGTATCAAATATTAACTGTTTTATTATCCATGACCAGCTTATTTCGGCTCAAATTAATTGCATGACCGAAAAGTGGGATAATCGTTTTTGAAGAACGGAATGCATAATGCTTATATAGGCATATTACGTAAAGTACAAAGACATTACGGTTATAAGAAGCAACTTACAGTTATTACTTCCTTTATTTATTTGCTTTATATAAGGAAGTAATAATTGTAGTGATATCTTGCTGGAGGTATGCAGTTTTCAAGAAGTACGTAAATTCGCAATATTTTTAAATCACCAATCATTCAATCATTCGTATGGCTTGAAATTTGGATCCAAAATGTAGGAGGAAGTTTTGGGGCAGATTCTTATGTATGCGGTAAGTAGTCGCTGTAGAATATTGCAGCTCTTTTAGTCTGTACAAGAAAATAAACGCTGATATTACTAAACTATTAATACGACATACGAAAGTGTAAAGACTGTACGACTTGTTCCAACAGGGTTTGGTTCAATTTTATTACCTTTTATTGGCCATTTTCATTGAACTAAAGAATTTGATTTAATTTAAGACATGCAAGAATTAATCAAGTGGGGCCGAGTTTATCTTAAAAAGCGTAAAATTTATCTGTGGAGTTTGAAATCTGGGGGGAAAAGAGCTTAGATCGAGAATACTGTTTCTGACTGAAAATTGTCTATCGATATTTTTCGAAAAATTTGATGCTTATATTATATATTATTTAGTTTGTGGCCTATTTTATGTTTGCAATTCTAACTGTCGGGCACCATAGATTGAAGACCCTTCGAGTTAAATACAAACAAACTATACCAACATTTTTCTTAAATGTAATATTTCATTTCATCGTAAAAAAACTGAAAAAATCTTCAGGTGGTGATTATTGAAGATGACAAAAATTAGGCTGTAGATTAGCTTAGACGTGGCTATCTCTCCATTGTTTTTTCCACTTCTATAACCTAATCCTGTTCGTGTTATTCATAAGCTCCCGAAAGACTACTGGGTTTTCTCCAATTTTTACAATGTTCATTTTTTGCACTGTAGGTAGTAAATTTGATTTTAGAATTAAAACGGTTTTCTCATTTTTGCGAAATCTTTTTTTGATTGGCTGTATAGCTAAAACCCCAATTTCAATAAAAAATTACACTTAAACGATAAGTAATAATTACTTAGAAGTAGCCAGCTTTAGAAACCACTAGAATGCATAATATATTTAGAATACGATTTGATATCTGCTGTTTACAATTTATTTTTCCAGTTTCAAGTACTGAATTTGTGTTAGACTATTGCAATAAAATAGGATACATTTTTTCTAACCTATATTAAAAAAGGAGTAAGAAAAAATTAACTGCAACGTTTGTTTTACTCGACCGAATATTATAATACGGACAGTTAATCACCGAGGCGCTTAGGTGTATGCAAAGCCCTAACCGGAAATGCGTTCAAAAGATATAAAAATATTTTATTAGTACTGCTGAATATAAATTTAGGTATAAAAACCAGTTCTAGTGACCTACATTGGGGTGGCATGAGACTTTAACCCTACACTTCTGAAATTTATTACTAATTACTTAGCATTACATTTAGTCCATTTTCTAAACGCTAAAAGTTCTAACTTCGTTGACTCAAAACCGATTTTGATGATTTTTTTTTTGAAATTTCTGAAAAAGTTTATAGAAATGCTCCCCATAGGTGACAAGTTGTACTTTTTATTTTTCATTTGTTATCACATCAACAAATATGTGTTTTTTACTATAATCTTAATTAAAAAAATTTTAATTCTTTTGTTTATTTAAACAATTGCCTGAAATTTGATTACATAATGTTTTTGGGGGTCACAGATTACAATCTGGCCTCAAAATCGGTCTAAAATCTCTAATTTTTTATTTTCTTTTTCTTATTATATTTATCAGAGGATCTGGGGATTTTGGGGGTCACTGATTACGAATTTGGCATTAAAACTGAAATAAAATCAAAAATGGAAAAAGGATCAATTTATTTTATTGGAATTTTATTTTTTATACCGGGTGACAGCTATACATTTGAGATCAGCGACCCAAGAGACCCCTATACCGGGTGGAAACTAAAGTGGGTCTACCTGTAATTTCTTTTCCACATCAGATACAAATCTGAAATTTAGAGGACGTGAATTAGATAATATTACACATTTTGTACTGTAATTTTATTGTAGTTGTCACCCGGTATAAGAAATAAAATACCAATAAAAAAATGGAACCTTTTCCACCATTTTGGATCCGCCATTTCTTATTATATATTTAACGCCAAATTCGTAATCAGCGACCCCTAAAACTCCCTCCCACAATAAATATAATAAGTCATCTGGAAGACCAGTCATCTGCATACACAGAGACTGGTCTTCCATAAAGGCCTCGATATTTATAAAACCCAAATATACAGCGATTAGGTGAAGGAGAAAAGAGAGTGAAAAAAAAAATAAATAAAAAAAGAAAGGAAGAGAAGGAAGCGAAGAAAAAGGTATAAATAGCATTCACTGATTTTCTAATAAGTATTTTTTGTAATTTTTTTTAAAAGTAAGGTTAGAGTGAGCAGAGCCGGACACATTAATGAGATTAATGCAGGTAGCAATATTATATGAAAAGGACCTTTTAAAAAGTTGTTTATTGTGCCGTGGAATAGTAAGTAAGTTCTTTCTGCGAATGTTGATATTATGAATATCAGTCCTGTATGATATTTTATCATGGAGATATGAGGGAGATTTATATTTCACTATTTTATAAAAAAAATAAGTCATGTGTAACTTGCGACGATTATACATGTTAAGCCATTTAGCATCCCTCAATTTATGTGAAATTCGCTGTCTATGTCTAATGCCATAGATTAGACGCAAACATGAATTCTGCACCTTCTGTATTCGTCTTACATCACAACTATCAAGGCATGGGCCATAAACACTATCACAATGATTAAAATGCGAAAGTACCAAAGAATCACATAATAAAATTTTTGTATCTTCATCTATATAAATAGTGTCTATGACCATAAATCATTTTTAAAGAGGTATACGCTTTTCTTAACATATAAGTTACATGGCTTTTAAAACGCAGATCACTGTCAATTACAAGTCCTAGACTTTTAGCACTGATGGCAAAAGGTATTAAAGAGTCCCCGATTTTAAATTGTACCTCAGTCTTTACTAAGTTGGTAAAACTAGAATTTCCAAACAAAAGAACAGTTGACTTGCTAGCGTTAATTTTCAAAAGATGATCATTGGAAATGCTATAGAGTATATTTAAATCATTATTAATACAATTACCAGCATAATCAACATTTTCAGGAGTAAACGAGCAATATAATTGAGTATCATCCGCATATAGATGATAGTTACAAAATTCCAGCGATTCATGAAAACACGAAGTATATATGGTGTATAAAATAGGACCTAATATACTACCTTGTGGTACTCCGGACCTTACTGTTAGTGTTTCGGATACACTGCTGCCAATTTTTACTTGTTGTGCCCTGTCTGTTAAAAATGACGCCATAAGTTCTCGTGCACTGTCACAAAACTCTATAAAATGTAATATATTTAATAAAATTTCATGGTTTAACATATCGAAGGCTTTGGAATAATCAAGGAGAATTAAAGCACTAATTTTATTGGCATCACTTGCTCTAAATATGTCGTCAGTTATGTCAGCAAGAGCAGTGGCACAACTGTAACCTGATCTGAAGCCAGACTGTTTTTTAGGCAAAATATTGTGTAAATCTAGAAATGGTCTAATTTGAGATTCCATAATTTTCTCTAAAATTTTGGAAAAACTAGGGAGCACACTGATAGACCTTAAATGACTGTATTCAGTAGGACGAGTAATTTTAGGAAACGGTATCACATATGCCTGTTTCCATTCAATGGGAAAATAAGACGTGGCCAAACATTCATTCAAAATATGCGAAATAAACGGCAAAAGAAAAGGACAACAAAGATGAATCATAACAATATTAATCTGATCTCTACCATAGGCTTTGCTCTTAATATTCTGTATAATTTTTAAGATGTCTAAGTCAGTTGTAGACTCAAACGAAAATAAGTTGTTAATATTATTTTTCATATTATCAGCATAGTAATTCAAATGATCTAATTTAGGAGGCGTAGCATTTCCAGAAGAAGTAAAAAATGTGTTTAGTTCATCCGCGTTATTTAAGTTATCAGGAATCGTTAAGTTTTTAGTTTTACTTAAGTTAAGTTTTTTTAATTCAGTCCATTTATCTTTTACACTACTATTGCGAAATTTAAATGTTAAATAGGCTTTTTTTTCAGATCTTATTGCAGCGGTAGTATAATTCCTTATCTGTTTATAATAGGCCCAATGTTGAGGTAATTTGCTAATTTTAAATCTGCGTAATGCATTACTGCGCATTTTTTGTAAGAGTTTGATATTATCAGTAATAATTGTAATAATTGTTTAAATAAATACAAGAGTTATACATTTTTTAATTAAAAGTGTAGTAAAATAAAACTTATTTGTTGATAACAATTGAAAAATAAAAAGCACACCTTCTCACCTATAAGGAACTTTTCTACGAGCTTTTCTATAACCTTTCTCCGAAATTTAAAAAAAAATCATCAAAATCGGTTTTGAGTCAACGAAGTTAGAACTTTTTTTTCTTTAGTAAATGGACTAATTACAAAATCGAGTGAACGGTGCTAGACACAGTCTAAAATAAAAGGGCAGGAACATCTCCATTTGAAAATAAATTTTATAACTTTTTCAGAAAAATCTAAAACTTCTAAGGATCTCATCTCAAAAGTAATTTTTCTTAAGGTCAAATTTCTAGCTGTGGTTGAGGAGGAAGTGCCTATTTTTTATTTTCGGTTGGTACAATATGATATTTCTGATAGCTATTTACATCTTAGTAGTAGGTAGGAGTAAGAAAGGATCAAAGCAAGACATATGCATACCTTATTAGACTGGAGCTTCTAAAGCAACTCTTTCAAATGGGTCAGCTCTTACTTAGAAGTGCGGAGAAGTTTGCCAGATACAAAGAGGTAAAACTTCTCCGGTAATCAGATTGCAGATACAATTACCAGGTTGGGAACTGAGGAACCTATAACGCTTAAGGATGCAAGTTACAGCTGACAATATGCTTACAGGACACTGACGGTTGGGTTGTGCCTGTAGATAAATTTGAGACTAGTGTTGAGGAAGATCCTAGCTGTTTAGAATGTAAGAGGAACGAAGAAACGTGCTCCTATTTTTCGTGAGGATATTAGGTATCAGTGTAATTGAGTTTCTGAAGGACATAAATTTCCTTAATCGTTGGCTTTTTGAAAAATATCTGTCTGTTTGTTTACGCGTATGTGAACAATAACCTGACAACTTTTAGAGATATTATGATTAAACTTGGTAATGGTTATGTATTGATCAGTACGTGAGGAACATACAGATCAATAAACAACATGGAGGTCAGCATAAATAGCAGTATAAAATACATTACCGAATGCATAAGATCATATGCCTCATTAATATACTATTACTTATTTGTTTTGATTCTATCTCCTTAAGATAGGTAGTGGATAAAGTTCAAAAAACAATATTTTGAGTGTTGGATTTTCCAAGGCGCAAATACAAAATTGTGTATAATAGTATCAAGCGGCTTTAATAATATATACAAATAACACAGTAAAGCAAGTACTTAAATTTAATGACTGTGAAGTTAAAATATTACAGATAATAAGCACTTTCAAATATTTTTGTACATAAATTTCCATACAAAAGACTGGATACATGTTACGATACGTAAACCGAAGTTTATTTGTATCGTTGAACAAACATAATATACGATAATTAGGCAGTAATTAGTTAATTAAGTAAATCATGAAATACTAGACAGAATTAGGGAGCTTACGAGACTAGCTACAATGATTGAAATTAACTAATTATAAGACAGTGATACATTATTTAAGGTTTGCTCAAGAGTAAGGTATCTTTAAAAATATTGCTTCAAGAGATTGTTTAGAATTTAAGATTATACTTAAATATCAAATCATATCAGTTCCATATGGCTATTTTATTTTTTTTATTTTTCACATTAAATGTTTGCAATTCAGTTCACTATATAAATGTCATCTAGTAAAAGTTTTAATTTGCATCCTTGATTCGATCCTTCGAGATTCCAGCAAGCAAATTAACAATTATTACTTCCACTCGTCTCTTAACATTTTTGTAATATAATTAATTTCTTTAAGATTATCGTTCCTTTTTTGGTAATTGGATACCAATTAGTCATACGATGCTTATTAACTCTCAAGAAGCGCTCAAGTGCATCTAGTTGCATCCTACAGGATTAGTTATTTATTCGATAAATCAGATTGATATTATTATTAATATTAAATTAAGTCATATATTATCAGACCAACATGATACTGTCAAACTTTTTTTTGTTATTACCGAATTAGTTCCAAATTTAACATAAAATTGTTTTTATCATTAATTCAAGTTTTAGAATTTTTATAAAGATTAAACTTTTGTTATTAGCATTTCATTTGTGCCAATCTGCATGTAAATCACGATAGCCTTTCTTTATTACAGTTAAACTTTACTGTAGCACGAAGAACAAAAGTCACGAGTGAAACTTGAATCATTAATGTTTCATAAAAACATTAGAATTTTTTCCGAACTTGAATGGAAAGCTCGGTAGAATAATTTAACGGATTTCATCTTACGGTATTGCAATTAGGATAAATTCCTCTATTCGAAATTAACTGTTTGTCATTGTACCTACTTGCAAACTAAACAACGAAACGTTTAAATTAAACCATGGTTTGTAATTTAAATTAAAAATATTTTCCTGATAATTATATCAGCATTATGTACTTAACCGAATTCAAATTTATATGAAGAAATATGACGACCCTGCGTGTGTGAATGTAAATCACACAACAGATAATTTTATTCTCATTTGGCAACACATTTTGTTATAAGAACCCTTTTAGTATATAACCTTGTTTGATCGACGAGCTTTGTATGTTAATAAGTAAAATTAAAAATGGCGTGGGTCCTAACACAGATCCTGCGATACCTACTTGACTTAAGACGTAGGATGATTAGTTAACATTACTTAATCTTGTGTACTACGTCTATGTGTAAAAAACGTAAAAAATTTAGGACACTTCTATAACAATAAATAACATTATAAATTATCCTCGTGAGAGACGTAATATAAGAATTGTGACCTTAAACACACTCGTTTGTTTCCATTCCCTCAACGATCTTGTTTTCTCAACGTATCTAATTTGTTATATATTTTTCCCCTAAATTGTTCACGCCAACTCAACCTAAAAAAATTGTATTAGGAAAAGTTACGTTGTCTATATAGTTTCATTAACGAAATATACCGAAGAATGGGCACATTGAAGTAACCTAACTTAATCAAAACTTTTCTATAAGCAACGATTTATCCATTATTTAGGATTTAATCTCGGTACATTTTCTAATCCCAGCTTGAATGTACTTATATAATTGAGTCAATATTGCTTCAGTGCGTATTGTAGTAAAGGATAATGTCAGTAACAAATATCTATTGCTTTGCTTGGCAATCTAGCATTAAAAATAAAAGTTGTCAAATATAGGACACACAATAAAGGATGTGTTATAAACACCACAACTAACGATTATTAGTTTCTTTTGCTATGAGCCACAAAGGTTGACTGTTGTTGAACCTAAACTTTCTTTCTGTGTGAATTGTATTTGCCCTTAATCATCGACACTGGTCGATAAGTCTTTCAATATGGATCAGGTAGCATCCGCGTAAGATAAACGTCCAGCACTCTTGTACCGGGCGCCGAAGTGATCGGACTCTTAAACAAGTAATCTACTTCACTGCAGAAGAAATGCTGTCATTACAAAAACGCGAGTGGTCCAAAGCCGAGTCCAAAACATACAAGTCTTGGAATCCGCAACTTTTGGCCAGCAAGGAAACGACCTTGAAGACGTCCAAGCATAAGCCCACGATAGCTTAGCACCACAGGTTCTTGAAGCAAGTGAGCCAAATATTCCTCACGTACTAAACTGCATTCCTGTTGCACCGATGACGAGTTATTGTAGGGTAAAACTAACCTGTCCCACGACGACGAGCTAAACCTTACGACAGGTCTTATTGAACAGTTGAATAGCGCATGCGCATATACTGATTCGGTATGCATTCTAGGTAGGGCAGCAGGCTAAAATTAGTGTTGAGTAAACGATGCGTATGATATTCCTTTGCTCAGGAAGTTTATAAGAGAATTTCACTGTGGTGTTGCTAGCATCTGAAATCAAGTTATTAAGAAACTTCAAATTTAAGATTGGTGAATTGATAATCCCTCACAGTCAGGTATGAGGACTACATCTAAAGAGAGAATCATGTATGGATCTAATGAGACATTATGTCGATGCATAAGGTCAAATTGTAAGCGATAGCTTATGCTTTTGATAAAAAGCGTTCAAGAAAATGGCGAACAACATCTTCATAATTAAGTCATTCTGGGACAAAGACTAAAGTTTTTAACTCTTAAAAACAAATAATAGCTACTCAACTTATTCATATCTATTTAAAAAAATCGTGGAAATCTCAGGGATTGCCGACTTTGTCCATGTGATTATAGTCGCCCCAAAATTATATTTTAGCTCCTTGAATTGAATTTTTCAAAAATTCATTCAAGGCGTACATTAAAGGTTATTCAAGTTGACCCAAAATCCTTTCAGCACTTTGATACCCAAATTATTTTTGTACCAAGCATTAACATACATATAAAAAGCTAGTTTTCGAATTTTTTATCAATATTAATAACTTCTTTCACTTTAATGGTACATAGAAAATCAGAATTTATTAAGGGAGGGTAATTTTCAACAACGGTTCGGTTTCAATGTTTGGTTTGAACTAATCAGTAATCCAATTATTGGTCCAATAATACTTGAAGGCCCCTTGAATGATTCCAGACACTTTGGATTCCTGCAAAATAAAATTGGGGACATTTTAGATGAATCATCTTTGAATTTAGGACAGGAAATATGTTTCCAACAAGATGGTGCTTCTCCCCATAATTCAAGATAGTAACTGATTACTTTCAACGGAGATTCGAACAAAACGTCATGACGGCCTACAAGGTCACCTTAATTGACTCCCATAGACTTTATTGTTTGGAGTCATTTAAAAAACAACGTATTGATAATCATCTATTCTTAAACCCATTTTAAATGCCCAAATTCTTAACAATTTATTTTGAACTGCTTCAATTTGATGTATGTACTTCTTATAATAAGGATTCCAAATCACTAAAGCATATTCAAGTAGAGATTGAACCAGTGAACAGTATAATATTTTTGTGGTATATTCAGGTATCTAATATTGAGGATGAAATGTATCACCTTATGCAAAGTCCTAATCCGCCAAAGGTTACACCACAGGTACGTTTAACAAGATTCTACGATTCTTTGGAAGCTTAGGATTATATGGCCATAAAAGATCCTTTTCTATTGAGAAGAATAGCTCTAGCGACCCACCTGTAATCTAATCTAGATAAGAAATTACATTATAGCTTTGTTTGTAGACAGGCTTTAATATAGGTAAGGACGGAGGGAGCCTCAGGCGCTTTTTTTGAAACACGAGCGCGGAATACATTTTTCTACAAAAAAATAAAGGATGGATTACTCTTTGAACACTTTATACTTTATAGTATTATTGGCATAACGAAACAGCACATTTGAATTATTTAAGAAATAAGAAGTGTAAGTTTGAAAGACATAAGAGATCCATTTTAAAATCTTATTTTGCGACGAATAAGAAGTCACGGGATATCTTATAAATGCATGACTGTGATGGGAAGCGTCCATGGTCATCAACTCAACATTTAACTAATTAAATTTGTATAAATGCATGTATAAATAATTGAAAATAGTAGATAAACAACTGAACCTCCTACAAGCTGCAGGTTTATTATTATTCGAAACTATGCAAGTAATATTTACTTAAATATTAAGACGCATTTAGCAGACAATAGTTCACATTAAGATTATTTTTTTTGTATCGGTAATTTGGTTGATTATTTAACAACGACGGAATTCACACTGGGCGCAAAACGTTCAATATTAGTATTAGTCTAAGAAGTTTTAAGTGGCGCACCCTGTAGATAAAGAATATACATTCCTAAAATTATATTTGAAAGGTTAGCATTTAACTATATGCACATTTGGGATCGTCAGTTCATGTTTCAAGTTACCCTTTATCAATTTACCATCAATATTAATTAAGGTAATCAAGATGCTTGTAAATATGGTTTTTATAAAGCTCGATTTTGGATTAGGTTATAGTTATTTATAAATGCCTTACTATTTTCAGCGGATAAACTGCATATTGTTTTAATTAACTTTACGAACTTGTTCCACAATTTAAGAACAAAAAGTGTGTCATGTGGCTAAAGGTCAAAGTTGCCTGAATATAATTTATAATTAATAGTAAACTGTCGACTGCGGACGCCATCTTAAAATGAATAGATGTGTAGGTTGAGAAATACTTATCTGCAAGCATGTGGAATCAATAAGAATCATTTAAATAAAAACTGTTGGGGTATCATTGGTGTATCAGAAGAACACATATTTATACTATAATACGCATCAAATATTCTTCATTTTGTAATTCTTTTCCAATTAGCATATTCTGGTAAAAGATCATTAACCAATACCTGTTTATTGTAACTGCCAAACGAAAGTGGATATAGAAGTGCCAGAAGTGGTAATAACCTGGTGGTATCAGGTTATAAATATTAATTTCGAGTGTGGTCATTGTTATTATAAGGCATTAAGCGGTTTTAACACGAATCTGAACTCTGGTATTATATTGCGGTAGTAAACAGAATAAAGTACACGTGACCAGAAATGATAATTAAAATGTCAAAGATATGTGAGAGGAAAAATATCGACATTTATTGAAAAAACGTTGCAATAAGCAACTGCCTATAACGTAAAGTAAATAGAACACAGATTTTATCGAGTAATTTGTTAAATTCGTAACCAATATTTATAGCGCCCATGATATTTCAATAATGATATAGGCACGCAAAAAATCTTGCAAAAAATGTCATGTCCTGTAGACTTCACCACCATACCCTTATTTTGATGCATTGAATTCGAATTTAATGGCATCAGATTTGTACCATTGAAACTCGAACAACTTTGGTCACTTATGAAAAAACTGAATTTTTATGGATAAGTGATCTCACTTAAAATTGGTGTATGATATTAAATTTTGCCTGCTAGTTGCAGCGTGCATGAGAGAATTAATCAAGATATACAAGAAGATGGGAACAGAACGTTGTAGAGCCCACCTCAAAATTTGCGTACGGTGTCCTAAGACCATAACCAAATGGTAGTGGTATACACCTCGATACGTTGTTGAGCCCGAACCCGGGATCAACAGCGTCATTTTGGGCTTCACAATGACCGTTTATATATTTAGCGGTCTCAACAATGATAAATCAATTAAGATCTAATTTGTAATTGAAAGATCATTGCTTTGTACTGATATTACTAATTAAATTGTATATATATTCAGTTCCATTGCATTTATGATTTAACTAACGAAGAAATCGAAGTCCTTATTAGGAAAATAATAATAGTCGTTGTTTTCGTATTTTCCTCACTTGATTTTGAATAGGTAATTGAGTTTTCTAATAGACCAAAAAAGTAAAGTTTATACTGTAGTGTTTTCCCACGGGACTCTGTACTTAAGTTTTTCTGGTATTTTCACTTGATAATTTGATTGCTGCCTTTATTTAAATATCAGTGAAAATATAAATGATTAAACATGATATTCCAATTTTTACAATTACGCGAGTAACATGCATTTTTCGTAAGTAAAAGTAATATGGTTATCCAAGTAGCAAACTATATCTTCGAATTATTTAAATTTATTTTCACTTTTCTGTTCACACATGAAGTGACAAATTGACGTAATTGGGCGATTTCAACGTCAGATTCAATTTCAGCGATACATACACATAAGAATAACATGTTTTGATTCCCTTCCAGTAAGCAGGATAATAGCACTTAAAAAAAGTGAAGCTATTTTTTGAGTTTAGAAAAAAACTGTGATTCGTTGGATCTAACATCTGATACGAATTCAGGGCAAAAAATATAATGGTAAGGTACGAACATGACATATTTTTATGAGTGCCTATGTTACTGTTTTCTTTGTATTTGCCAGCGAATATTTAAATCTGTAAATATCGGAAGCAGACCAAACATTATTACACATTCATTGAATTCTGATCAATATTAAAAATGTCCGTCCGTCTTCCTCTTCGCTTGTGTATTAGTTACGTTTCTTTTAAGCACGATTACCTTAACAATTGGAAGTAAGTAAGTCTTTATATTTGGACTGTAGGTAAGTGTTAGTTAAAGGATAAACATTAACATTTTTGGAAACTAAATTAAAGAAATTAAAAAAAAAAACTATTTCTGTCAATAAAATAGTTATTGAGCGAGTGGCAGTCTTTGAAATGAAAGAAGAAAGAATTAAAATTGGTTTAATTCAGGGTTTTAAGGACATTCCGCGAAGAATTAAATACAAGTAGCAGTAAATATTGTATTATGTATTGAAAAGTCTACATGTAGACAAGCGAGTGTAGTGACTAGATCTATTACTATTCAAATGTTAATATTAAGAAAAAAGTAGTTTTAACTTCAGGTTCATTGATAAAAATTTCGTCATGTTCTAGTTACCGACTATGAAACGTTTGTGTAACTGATACTTATAGCACTTAAAAGATTTATATCATGCATCTTTCCTTACCCCTGTTTCCTTGAATGATATATAATACGATTAACTTGAGCGTAAAAGCTTATTTTAGGAACAAATTCCCAACGCACAACGCTTGAAATTGTGCGTATTACAGTATTTTTGTACGATTACCATAAACAGTGGTAGAACTTTTGATGTTATAGCTTAACGAAATATGGGTAGTTGAATGACTCAAGGGAGGTTTCGTTTTGTACGATACTATTATTTTATAATGTTTAATACAAACTTTTATCACGTTGTATTATTTTTCTCAACTTTGTAACTGTGTTTATTTTCAATCGCATGGGTAGTTTACTTCATATTGTCCTCAAGCTGAGACGATAATAAAATCTTTATGAAATTATTCTTAATTAAAAATAAATCCCTGTCTATCATAAAATTCAATTACTAACAATGAATCAGTCTTGATAACACTGTTCCAGAAACAATTTATCTTGTTCGCAATTTGTCTTATTTATCACAGCCTGTGCGATATCTTGATTGAAACTTATTTTGATGAAAGTTAAGAATAACGGTTTTTGAGCCTAAAGCAGACCCTAGGAATTGTTCGATGTCAGTAGGTATTATATCGCTTCAACACACAGTATTAAAAATAGGAAAGAAATGGTCTTCTAGAATTACCAAAGACATAGTATAATTATCCAGAAAATGACTTTGAAAAGTGTGTGAATTTCACATAGTGTTTGAATAAGGCGCATTTGGGAATTGCTGAATAAACTTTACATAATAATAATAATACTATTTATTTAATAAGCATATAAAGTACAAAGTGTAAAGATTAGATACAACTACTGTACACCATATAATATAACAACAAAATTATACACCTTAATTATTACTACATTACATACGCCTATTAAAAAGGACCATATTACGCTTTACATACTGGAGTATGTAAATTGTGTCTTCCATATGGCCCATGACACTGCCTTAAATTGTTTATCAAGAAAATGAAACAAGAAAAAAAATAAATTTTTTTTATCAAAACTAATTTAAGGCAGTTGAACTTAATAACTAATAAACTAATTATTGTACTAAATACTAAAACAGTAATTGTTCCCTATTGGAATTACAAGAGATGCTGTGATTAAATTATTGTTGCTGACAAAATAAAATAGGATACTGCACTTAACAATGCAATAACGTAATAAATCACTCATAAAGAGACAGAAGTAAATTTATTTGCAAAATAAAAGTAAAAAGAAAAGAAAAATTAAAATAATTAATTAGGTTTAAGAATATTGTTATATATTAAAGTTTATAATAATCTTATTTTCAAATAATAATTGTTTAACTGTTGTTTTAAATTTTAGTTCCTTCATATTTTTTACACTAATCGGTATACCATTTAAAACTTTGCAGACGGTGTAAGAATATGACCTTTGGAATAGAGCAGTTTTGTGTTTAGGTATGGTAAGAGCATCTTTTCTGCGGATATTTAAATTGTGTATGTCCGTTCGAAACTTTATTTTATTATACAAATAAGAGGGAGTCTTATGAATCAGTATTTTGTGGTACAGACAACTACTATGCAAATATCTTCTTTTAGATATAGACAACCATCTAAGAGCTAGTAGTTTCTGAGATACTGACTCATGTCTATTAAGTCCGTAGATGAGTCTCACACAGGAATTTTGAATTCGTTGAAGACGATTATGATTAAATTTTGTAAGGCATGGACCGTATATTACGTCACTATAGTTTAAATGAGATAGAACTAGCGCTTCACATAGATTCATTTTTGTTTTCCAATTAAGTAAATGTCGACTATTATATATTAGTTTTATGTTACAGAAAGCGTTTTTTATAATATGGTTGATGTGTTTGTCAAACCTTAGCTCACAATCTATATAAAGTCCTAAGTTTTTTGTTACATTAGTTAAAGGAAGTGGTTCATTGTTTAATATAATTTTGACTTTTTCCGTACACCTTTCTCGACATGCCTTGGGCCCAAAAAGCATAACTTGAGATTTCGATGGATTTAATGTTAGGCAATATTGTTGTGATAAATTTAATAGCGAATTTAAATCTTCATTGATATGTGCGTTTGATTCTTCAATTTGAGTCTCGTTATAAGCCAGGTATAGCTGCGTATCATCCGCATATAAATGACATTTACAATATTTTAGACATAGTTGGATTGACGCCGTATATATTAAAAATAGGATAGGTCCAAGGATTGACCCTTGTGGCACCCCACTTATTGTGTATAGTGGCTGGGATATGTTTTCTTTATACCTAACAATTTGGCTTCTTTCTGACAAGTAATTTTCCATCAGAGCCACTGCATTTTTACTAAAGCCTATGTTGTGCAATATAGCGTACAGTAGCTTATGATTAATCCTGTCAAATGCTTTGGAGAAATCTAAGAGTACTAATGTAGTTAACATATTATTATCAGCCGATGACAGGATATCATCAGTTACTGTTAAAAGTGCAGTGGTACAACTATGTAGGGATCTGAACCCAGATTGATTTTCGGGTAATAAGTTGTTTTTGTCTAAGTGAGCTTTTATTTGGCTATATAAAATTTTTTCAAAAACTTTTGATAGAGTAGGTAGTATACTTATTGGCCGCAAATCTTTAAATTCCATTGGTTTTTTTAATTTAGGGAGCGGGTTAACGTATGCTGTTTTCCACTGTGTGGGAAAAATACCGGTTTCTATCGAATAATTAATTAAATGTGTAATATAAGTTATTATATAAGGACAACAGTATAGTAGCATTTTTATGCCAATATCGTCAGTACCCACTGCAGTTGACTTGACTGATAATAGTTGTTTATATACTTCATCTTCATCTACTGTAGAAAAATTAAAGTGAGGTACACCTTGTTTAACATTGCTCAATAAAAGGTTTAACAGATCAGCATCTGGCTCACTATTCGACTGAGAGGACTCTATAAAATATGTATTAATTTTATTTACATCAGCAATATTATTTGGTAATACCTCCTCTCTGTTTGAGCTGTTTTTGGAATATATGTTTAATTTTTTTAATTCTTTATATAAACTTTTACTTGTTTTGTCTTTATTTAAAGTATAATTAAGATATGCTCTTTTTTCATTTTTTATAGCTATGTTAGTGAAATTTCGTAGTTCTTTATAGTATTCCCAGTGAACGTTATTGTGAGTTCTTTTAAATTTTTGTTGTGCTCTATCACGAAGTTTCATTAGTAACTTTAGGTTATCAGTTATCCAGGGTTTTTGTTTTTTGTAGTTAAGTTTTATTGATTTTAAAGGTGCATATTTGTTAAATAAATCTATGATAATGCTGTTAAAATATTTCAGTTTATTATTAATGTCATTTATATACAAAATATTCCAGAAGGGAGCTGCATATAAGTCCATATTAAAATCAGTCATATTAATATTTTTGAAACTTCTAGTTGTTATATAGTTGTCCGTATATTCAACGCTGTTAGTTAATGACAGAACTATTAAACTATGATCTGTTGCTATGTTGATGTTGTCCAGTACATCACAGGACTCAACAGGAAGTGACTCAGAACATAGAAATAGATCCAGTAAAGAAGATGACTTACTACAGACTCTTGTTGGTTTATTAACTAACTGCTGTAAACCAAATGCATCTAAAATATTTTGAAAATTCACATTAGCGGATGTAGTAAACTGAAACATATCTATATTAAAATCTCCACAGCAAACTACTTCATCAAATTTTACAGCCATATTGTGAATGCAACTCTCAAATTCATTTAAAAACACAGTTAAAGATTGCTTAGGAGGTCTGTAGAAGACACCAAGCGCAATATTCCTATAGTTTTGTCTGAAACTTATCCACAGTTGCTCAGTATCTTCCGCATAAACATTCGTAATTAAGTTTACATCAAGGGTATTCTTAAAATAAATAGCCACACCCCCACCTCTTCCTAGCCGGTCCTGTCTATAAACATTATAATTTTCTAAAGCAATCGATTGATCTGTTATTGCACTATTAAGCCATGTTTCAGACAGACATACTATATCATAATTTGCATCATATACATGTTCCCTAAACTGAATCAAATTTGCAGGCAACGATCTTATGTTTAAGTGTGCTATAGTAAAACATTTCATTTCTAATAGCAAGCAAAGTATTTATATAGGTACATATAAATAAACTTGAAATAAAAACAGCAAAAAAAAAAAATATATACGATAAGACGCTAAATTAAATACGACACCAAAGTATCCTACTTTATGGCAAACACATGTATAATATACAAACATACATAACGCATAGACTGACTTTACACATATAGGTATACGCGAATAAATATAAAATTAATTTGATAATAAAACTGGTATATTATAACACCGGGATATGAAAACTATAATGCAAGAGCTTAGTTTAAGAAAAATTACAAAACATATATTTTGAACTTAACAATAAAGAAATCTATATACTAGCAAAAATAAAACAATGTACAATTTGGAAACTGACGCCACTGATTACTTCCTTAAAAGTTGTTGGATTTGTTTTGACTCATTTTGAGCAGATCTCGTTGATTTGTAGCTACTTACTGAAGAAGTACTTTTCTTCTCTGCGATTTTTTTCTTTTTTGCTGGAGGCTTAGAGGGGGACTCTTCAGTTTCAGATACAGCTAAGTTCACCTTTGTTTCATAAGTTAATTTATCAAAAAATACGTTTTCAGTTATATCAGTATTGGTAGACAGTACAGGGGTCGATGGAGCGCTCTGACTATGATTTACTTTATCTGAAGCTTCTGAATTATACACTGTGTGTGTGTCACTATCCATTTGTTTTAGTTGCTCAACAGTATAGACATCATCATTGATAACTAACTTACTACTTTTGATTTTTGCAAATTGATTTTTAGATCTTGCTAATTTTAAGTGTTTTTGTAATAATTTGTTATCTTGTTGATCTTGAAAACATAAATCTTGTGCAATAAAAACTTTTGCATTTTTTAATTTATAGACATTTTTAAAAACTTCACATTTCTTGAGGTAACTTACAAACTCGACCTTTATAGGCGACCCATTAACAGATTTTATTTGGTAAATGTTATTTAGATCTGAAATCGATATGTCAATTCCCAATAAATCTTTAAGTTTATTAATAGTAAATTGCAAAATATCAATTTCTGGCTGTATTTTCAACCCAAAAATGACGATATTGTTTTTTCTCTGCTGTCTTTCCAGATGTATACACCTTAATTCTAATTTACTAAATCTGTTTTCCAAGCTATCAATTTTTTTGTTTTGTTCATAAATTTTTTCAAATAATTTAGTATTTTCTGTTCTTATTTCTTCCTTTATTTCTTCTCTACTTAGTTTAGCCTCTGTTCTTATCGCTTCTAATAATTTTTCATACAATTCTTTATTATAAAGGCAGAAAATTGCAAAGTATTTCACTAAAAAAATCCGTAGTTGCGCAACCCGTATAATAATAACAATAATAATAATAATATAAGTTTATTTTCCGAAATATACAAATTTATAATTACACAGTTAATAGTTAATAATAAATACGGAACAATAAACAAAGTACACAAAGTACAACCCACGAAAGTACTAGGTACTTGTATGTGAGTAATGTTTGGTGATTATCCATCGGATTACAAAATAGGTAGGTAAGTGAATAATACAATATCAATATAATATCACAGAAATTCGAAGCCTGTAAGTTAATAAAATCATCACACTAGTATTACAATACAATAGTACATTAACTTTTACATCATAATATACAATATTTAATAAGATACATATTATGTAGATCCAACATATATAATATACACACAATTTGATTGATACACATAAACTTATTAAAACTAGCACAAATATAAAATATATAAAACATAATCATAATAGGTATAGTACACACGTATTACTTAATTTTTTTTCCAAGAGGACCTGAGTATGTAAGTAAACTTAAGAGTGATACAGATTTTTTGAATCGATAATTTGATGCAACAGTAGTCTAGGAGTTTTGTGGATCCACAACTTAATTTCATTTTTAAATTTGTTTAAAGACGATATGTTTTTTATTTCGGGTGTAAGTAAATCGTAAATCTTTAGACCAATATAAGTATAATTTCTTTGCCCAATCGTTTTATTGACTTTGGTTTTAGCTGTTAACTTATTACGGGTGCTGTAGGTATGTTCACTATATTTTATTTTATGTTTATTCTTAAACATATTTATTAGAATTTTTTGGCAAAATAGCTGTCGAGGGTCCATGTTTTTAGATAAGTTGTACAGATCATTGGTTGGGTAAGTGATATTTTTGTTATATATGATTTTAAGAAACCACTTTTGAATTATTTCTAAATTTTTTAGGTAATTGTTTGTTACCCCTCCCCAACCAATAATACCATACGTAAGCTGCGACTGGATCAAGGAGTAATACAATATATTCAGTTGAGATAAGTCCAAGAATTGCTTAAGGTATTTGAATTTGTAAAGTAATTTCCTTAATTTTTTAACCACATTATTTACTTGAAGGTCCCACCGGAGATGCCTAAATATTTAACAAATACAGCTTCTGGGATGAGTAAAGTGTCATTTTGGCAAGTCTGTATTTTTAGAGGACCGAAATTGGGTAGGTTGTTTTGGTATGATGTGAAAGAGAGATACGTAGTTTTTCCATAGTTTATCGTTAACATGTTGAAATCAAACCATTGTTTTATAACTTTGAAGTCTCTTTGAGCTTTATTCTTTACTGCTTTCCAATTTTTGTCTTTATATATTATAACGGTATCGTCGGCAAAGCTAAGTATCTTCCCCTCACTTGGTAATTCAAGGAGGTCGTTCATATAAATGTTAAATAGTACCGGACCAAGCACAGTACCCTGTGGAACACCGTATTCTATTGTTCTTTTTTCACTTATAATATCATAAATTTTGACATATTGTTCTCTATCAGATAAGTAACTTTCGATCAGTTTATATACGTTACCCCTAAAACCAATATTTGTTAGCTTATTAAGTAACAGTTTATGACTAACTGTATCGAAGGCTTTCGCCAAGTCGATAAAGATACATAATATCGGTTCGTTGTTGTCCAGAGATTGGTAAATATCATTAACAAGACAGCCTATAGCATCCTCTGTTGAAATGTTGCTTTGAAACCCGAATTGCATTTCAGACAGTACATTGTATTTTTCTAGGAAGCCGTCAGTTCTTTTTTTGATGATTTTTTCGTAGACTTTTGCGAGTGAGGATATTAAGGATATTGGTCTATAGTTTATAACTTCTGTTTTACATCCACTTTTATACAATGGCTTAATAATTCCTACTTTAAGAGCTTTAGGGTATATACCTTTATTTATACTTAAATTTATTAGGTGAGCCAGTGGATCTGCTATAATATTCTTAATTTCTCTAAGAATCTCTGTCGTTATCCCGCCGTGCCCTGGGGCTTTCCCTGTTTTTAGTTCCATAATAGTTCTTTGATTTCATGTAAATTGGTGGGAGCTAGATATAATGAATTTATATTATTTTTAAGAATGTTTGGGGCCTTTTGTACTTTTTTAAATTGGTCTGCTAGTTTTCTGCCTACTGTGCTATAGTGGTCAATGAATGAATTAGCTATTTTAAGAGGGTCAGATGTTAAGTTTTCATCATTTACTTTTATTTTATTTATAATATTCTGCTTAGTGTTTTCATTACAAATGTTTTTAATGCATTGCCATAGATTTTTAGAAGAATTCATTTTTTTATTTATTTGAGATTTGTAGTAATTAACTTTGGTATTTTTGATAATGAGATTTAATTTATTGCGGTATCTTATGTATTCATTCTGTAAATTGATGCTATTTGGATTTTTTTTAAGCTTAGTGTACAAGTTGTTTTTAATTTCTATGGATTTCATTATACCTTTAGTAATCCATGGACTTCTTTTAACTTCAGATTTTCTTATTTTTACGATTCTCTTACATTGATCTATATGAAATTTTAATTTATTTATGAACGTGTCGGTAGCCAAATTAACGTTTTCTTCGAAGTAAATTTCACGCCAATGTTCATTTAATAGACATTGTTTTAGTTTTTTGTAGTCGATGTACAATTTACATTTTGGTATGTTTTTTAACTCCGTTTTATGTATGCCCAAGTCTATGAGTAATATTATTGGATAGGGGTCAGTGATTTTTTGCTGGTATATTATTGGTATGAACTTATCAATTTTTTTTTTACTTTTTATGAATACGTGGTCTATACAGGAACTTGAATTACCTTCCTCCCGTGTATTTTTATTTATGTAAGAAATATATCCCTCCTCACTTAATATATTCAAGTATTCCTCTACATAATTTATTTGTTTATGAATGTTTATATTTATATCTCCTATTAATATGTTAATATCCTGCGAGTTGCCCTTATTAGTATCCAAATATGTTTTTAAATCTTCATTGAAAAGGTCGGGGCTTGTTGAATGTGGTCGACAGACGGCTAAAATATTTACTTTTGTATTATTGATCGAGATATTTAAATTCATTACGTTAATATTGCCAAATTTTATTATATTACTATTATAAACTAAATTATTCTTAATATAGACCAAGACGCCATCGTTTTGATTGGTATATTTAATGAAATTCAGTATCATCAATTGTGACAAAGAAACTATTAAAATGATCATTTGTCATATTTGAATTGGGCACACTTCTTGACATACTTCTTCCTATGTTAACTGTATTTCAACTAGCTTTAATTTAATTATTGTTAGAATTACAATAGTACTATATGAATTCCATTTAGTAATTTCAATGGCTTTTCTTATAACAACGACTAAATATTTTATAATACCTACTATTTCGTGTTCCAAGTAGATTGTATTAAAAATTCTTTTAAATATGACAATGTATCTCTCATTTGTCGAAGCTCGTCAATGCACCTTCGATGTTGAGATTTTTTCAGTTTCTGAATACTAAATGGAATCTATTTTTACACATGATATTGGTATATGTTAACAAGTAAAAGCACATGATACTCGAATTATCATGAGACATTAATTTAAAATTATTGTGTGAGTGGGTGAATTAAGAGATTTTTTTAATGAGTTTATACCAGGGGATGTAATATTTCTCATATTTTTTTTCATTTTATTTTAGGAAATACATTAATCAAAATGATCAAGACATGGATCTATTTAGTAGTAAATACAGAGTTGCCAAAATGATTGATAATGTAGTCTAACACAATTAAGTTGATGAAGTACCTAATTTGGAAAATTGCAAGCAAAAAGTAAACGTTAGGAAAATTAACTCACCGAGATTTAATATCAATGTTAAAATCATCAACCAGACTCAGGACTCAATGGAATTTATTTCTCTTATTTTTTCTTGGGAACGACAATATATATTTTTGGTCTAGGAAACTATGACAAATGTTTTCCATATTCTATAACAGAATCATTTCTGGTTCTGGTGTCATAAATAACGATTATAAGGATGAATAATTAACTGTTGACAAAATAATGATCTGATATCAAATATTTTTTTGTGACTCACTAAAGAGATAATCGCTAGAACAGGCATAATATTTTATAACCATTTCCGAATAGCCTTCAATTCTCTTAAGTGGTAACTTGTTACACCTCCCCATGCAATAACTCTGTATGTTAAATGTGTTTATACTAGTGTATAATACATTATTGTTAGATGGTGTATATGAAAGAAAGGTTCAAAATATTTTGATTTTGCTAGAAGACATTGTTTTATTACCTTATTCATATAAATCATTTGTGCAACCCATCTTAGATAAACTATTATAACATCAAGGAATTTTTCCGTTTTAGCTGCAGTGATTTCAATGTCGTGATCATATTTGCTAATTCAATTGTAGCGATAGTTGGAATATTAATGAAATAACTAATAAATGCAAAATATTGAGGTTTATTCATATTTGTAGCTTAGCAGCTTGCTTTTAAATAAGAGAATTATTGAGAAATCTTCTGTTATTGAACTTTTTTGGTATTTTAGAACTCTTGACCTTATAATTTACTAAAGTGCTCACAAAACTTATAATTTTACCAATAAGGAGTTTGAAAATATCTATACTATAGAATGTAAATGAAATAAGACCAAGAACTTTACCTTGCGGAACATCATAACATACTTTCGCAGTGCTATTTATAGTAGAGTTAGGATTATTTACTAATTTGCCGTAAGTATAACAATGCAATTACTTAGGTAATCCTAATGCATTAATTAAATCATTTACATCATTTATTGAATACCGTTCTAATTTGTAACTATTCTAAAAATAAAACCTTACTATTATATTAATATGCACACTAGATGACTTTCTAATAAGCAATTAATTGGTAATGATTTCTAAAAAATAGCGATATGTTTTTTTAAACGATTGCAATTATTGCAATTTGTAGCTAGCAAAACATGGTCTGTCAAGGTCACTTCTAAAATTCTTTAATCTGGATCAGTTCAGGGTGATTTCTGATTGGATCAAGTAGATGCATGTATAATGTATCATATTGCCTACGGAAATCTAAAAAAAATATAAATGATTGATTTAAAACGAACATTTACCATTTCTTCTGCGAAGATATAATATTATTATGGTAACCGCTTTTGTATTTGTAAACTAAAAGTTAAAAGAAACAAAAAGTAAGACTAATATTTTCCGGTATATATTTATTTGTCGGCATTTGAATCAATTTTAATTGCCCTCAATTCTTAAATTACCTCTTTATGAATCCACAAACAATCACGTCAATTAGGCAACATGTGAGAAAAGTTTGTTGTTAGTGCTTTAACCCTCACAGTAAATCCTTCGTGTGAACTAAATCCTATTATACGTTTTAACTACGAACGACGAACATAAAAAGCAAAATTATGGTATACATAATATGCACATTTTTATAGCTTAGCTTAACTGTAGATTCAACAATTATTTCGGACTCGTCTGCCGGTTGGAATTCGCAAAGCGTAACGTTATACTACGGCCACTATCATTTTTCAGAGAAGGAGAAAGAGGGATGGATATATTCAATGGCCCGCTAATTATTGTGTTTAAATCGCATAAAAACGACTGTATACTTTATTATTTATTAATTATATTGCGTGCTTGCCCTCCTAATCAGCATATCGATTTTGTTTTTAAAAATAGACAGTTACGGGACATTTTTATTTAACAGTGCAAAATGTATATCTTGAGTATTCTTGAGTAACATGAAACTGCAACGATGTAATTAATATTGTCTCGCATAACTTAAATAGCTCCTACGTTACAAGCATTTAAAAATTTCACCACTTTAATCGTAAGACAACTTTTTTCTTGTAACTCTACTGTTCCCGGTAGAAATCTATATTACGCATGACTCACCACGCAACGTCACCAGAACGAAACCACACCTTCTAAATGCATAAATCGTGGAGCCTGGGCTAACAAAGCTCACTTCTGATGAAGGTCAAAACACCAAAATGATCAACATGAGAAAGAACCCGGAAACTCACTAACAAACCGTAAACTTGGCGAAAGCTTAGAAAAAGAAATGTCTATGTAATTCCACCCAACAGACACACATGCGCTACCTTGGGAGACTTTTATCATTAATCAGCTTTTACTCCAAATTTGCTACTGGTTCAGGGTGTCCAAAATTGGGGTTAAATTTATCGTTATTTTGGTTATTGATGAACAATATATATGTAAAAGAATATAACGGAATCAATGGAATATTCTTTTAAAAAAATTAATAATTTTCCAATGTCTTTGCCAATATTATTAACCCGTGAATAATAAAACCCCTGCGACACTGCCTCAGAAAGACACAACCACAAAACGAGTCAGGCATTCAAGGTAGTCTACTATCTGTTAGGCTTGTAAGTGGGTTCAATTTTAGTCTCCCATCAGGTGTTGGTTAAAGATTTAAAGGCACTGGAGTGTTATATCCGTTAAAATTTTGTAGAACGAATGAGTGGGCGATGATTCCATTGTTCCAACGGAAGTTGTACGCTGATATTTCGTTCGTACAATTTTATCGTAGTTCAAATGAGTTTATTCGCAAGTTTTAACAAATAATTTATAGTTATAGTTGTAGAGGCAGCAAAACGTTTACAGCCGCAGCAGGAACGTTTGGTGCCAAATGAAAGTCAGAATTCGCAATGTATACAAAAAGGTCTCATGTATTCACCCTTGATATCTTATTTAATAAATAAGCTTGTGACACATTTCAGGTATGTGTGGTTTCTTTAAAATTATTTTATGACCAATTCAGAACAGAAATCAGTTTTGTTCAAGGAAACCCCCCATGATGGTTTTAAAGATCATGGCAAAATCGGGGAACCTATCACTAAAATCATAACAGTTATGGGGCGAATACGTCCACTCACTTGTTTAACAAAACAAATTTTGACCTTGAAAAAATTTCAAGGAATCAGCAATAAAATTAGTCCAGCTGGAATTTCGACAACACCTTACATTTCAATCTGACGTAGGAAGGAAATGAAATCACTAAAGAAGTAATCCAATCAACAATGTGAGTTGGCAGATTTATAGATGAAAAATGATTCCGCTTCAATATTTTGCCAGGATGTGATAGTCTAAAGCAATCAACCAATTGCGAAAGTCAATATTATCTAGATTACTGATGGGATAAGATTTGGATGAAGAGGTAGAATTTCTTACAGTGGCCTCTATATAGACCTAGAAGATATTGGGCAAGACGATGCACTTTACATTTCCTCAGTTCATTAGATGATAAGGAAATGAAGTTATGGATTTATTGTATAAAATGTTAAATGCGGGTATATAGACAACGCTCTGGTTAAAAAAAAGAGTTCCTTATACATATTTACGAGATTTGTTAATAAAAATATTTTTCTTCTCATTTATTTTTAAGGAATAGCGATAGAGCAATAATTATCATGTATAACTTTATTTTGTATTCCTAGGTCAGTATTGATGATGCATATTGGTGTCACTTCTCCCGCTTTGGGAGTCACACATTTTCTACTTTTGCTACACATTATTAGAAAACTAATTCCTAAATAAAAACTTCTAACAAAATGGTACGTTCTTTGCGAAAATATCATAAAACTAAAGGCTAGGTAACTTAGTTGATATTCAGCCTACCTAATTTCCGAGGATATTGATAATAAACAAGACATGTCTCTGTAGCTGCATCATGTTTCTTTTTCAGGGGTCTAGGTACTTCACTGGTAGGTAGCTATTATTTGAGGCCACCATTTGCATGAAAGTAAGAATTGAGTAATGCGTACTGTATATTCCCACCTTTAATATTGCTTGTTTATTTAACACAGATCTATTATTAAAGTTATACTACGTCGATGATGAGCAGTAAATCTGAAACACGTGATCGTAGCTGCTATTTTTCGGGTCTATGTCACTAGTTTTTTTTTTATTATAAATATTAAATCGTTAAAAATTATATAATTTAACTTGACCTAAGTAGGGAGAAAGACCATCGTAAAATGGTGGCTTTGAAGGGCCACGGTAAAAATTAAAAAAACTAGAAATTTATACTTTCAAAACTAGAAATTTCTACCCTAAAACTAAAAATTTCTACTTTCAAAACTAGATATTTCTATTTTAAAACTAGAAATTTCTACTTTAAAACTATTTCTACTTTCAAAACAAAAAATTTCTACTTTCAAAAAAAAAATTTCTACTTCAAAACTAGAAATTTTTACTCTCAAAGTAAAAAATTTCTACTTTAAAACTAGAAATTTATACTTTCAAAACTAGAAATTTCTACCCTAAAACTTTAAATTTCTACTTTCAAAATTAGATATTTCTATTTTAAAACTAGAAATTTCTGCTTTTAAAACTAGAAATTTCTAGTTTAAAACTATTTCTACTTTCAAAACAAAAAATTTCTACGTTCAAAATAAAATATTTGTACTTCAAAACTAGAAATCTTTACTTTAAAACTATTTCTACTTTCAAAACTAAAAATTTCTACTCTCAAAATAAAAAATTTCTACTTTAAAACTAGAAAGTTTTACTTGAAAACTAGAAATTTCTACTTTAAACTAGAAATTTCTACTTTAAACTAGAAATTTCTACTTAAAACAAAAAATGTCTACTTTCAAAACTAGAAATTTTTACGTGTGCAGTTTCTGCTTCACCCCTAGATAAATATGTGATGTAAGTAGCCCTAAATTGGATTATTACCTTTTTTCTGTTAACATAATAGATCTATATACAGGGTCATTGCTACTTTAAACCTTGAAATTTCTACTTTCAAAACTAGAAATTTCTTCTTTAAAACTACTTCTACTTTCAAAACTAAAAATTTTTACGTGTGCAGTTTCTACTTTCAAAATTAAAAAATTCTACTTTAAAACTAGAAATTTCTACTTTCAAAACTAGAAATTTATCCGTGTGTAGTTGTTGCTTCACCCCTAAATAGATATGTGATGTAAGTAGTCCTAAATCGAATTATTACCTTTTGTTTTGTAAACACAACAGATTTCTATACAAGGTCAGATAAAAAGTAAAAAAGAATAAAATTTTCAAACAAACACCTACTTTTAAAGTAGAAATTCCTAGTTTTGAAAGTAGAGATTTCTAGTTTTAAAGTAGAAATTTCTAGTTTCAAGGTTGAAATTTCTACTTTCAAAACTAGAAATTTCTACGTGTGTAGTTTCTGCTTCACTCCTAGATAGATATGTGATGTAAGTAGTCCTAAATCGAATTATTACCTTTTTTCGTCAACACATGTTTCTATACAGGGTCAGTTGAAAAATAAAAATGAATAAAATTTTCAAACAAACACCTACTTTTAAAGTAGCAATTCCTAATTTTGAAAATAGAGATTTCTAGTTTTAAAGTAGAAATTTCTAGTTTTAAAGTAGAAATTTCTAGTTTTAAAGTAGAAATTTCTAGTTTTAAAGTAGAAATTTCTACTTTCAAAATTAAAATCACTAGTTTTTTATACATGGTTGAGATTACTATTAATAACCTTTGCACCTGAACCTCTGGTGAGGTGAAAAGAACCGCCTCGCACAGAGAGAAAATACATACATATAGTCGTTTTTAGTTGACTACTGTTTTTGTACCATTGTTTCTAGTCTCTGTTATACTTTAGCATCTCAACAGTTTTCCAATTTTTTTCTTGACGCTTTTAAAATTGTATCCCATTAAAAATGAAAAAAAATGACTAATTGAAGGCATTTTATGGCAAAGAAAATTATTAGAACCCCTGTATTAAAAAATAGTGCCCAAAAAAACCTGTCTCTATTCGCAATAAGACTTTTAAGGGTTCAAATATTTTAATTGAATAATGATACCCAAAAAAATAATGAAAACTTTGAGTTTTCACTTTTTTCACAAGGTTACTTCATATAGTCTGGTAGAAATAGACTTTTAATACAAAACCCTGAGGTTTCTCAGTTTTGAACAAATATCAGTTTTGGTGTTATCCACGATGGATCTATACCATCAAATCAAATTATTGGGATGAAACATTTATATTTCTTGATATATCTAAAATGCAATGGGTAAACATTACTTAGAATCAAATTCACATCAATTAGTTTTGTTTATTTTATTTGTTTGTAAATAAAATATAGGGAACTGGGAAACCGAGGAATATTAATGATTATTTGCATCTGAATGAAACATCCATCCGTTCCTCAATTAAATGAACATTGTGTTGATTCATCGTCTTCCGCCCCTATCATTTTACAACCCATTATCCTTCCTGGATACTGTATGGTATATTCGGCGTTAAATTTCACCGTTTGACTGTTTTTCTTTACGAATCCATACAATTGTTCTTACATTAATTAAATCTAGCGAACAGACTAAGTTAAAGTAATAATCCAAACATTTTAAATGTCTTAAATTGACTAAATATCTGGTTAGGATATATCAATCTTAATAAAAATTAATTAGAGATTTTACAAATTTTTTGCTAAGTATTTGAAGAAAATTTAGACCATGAAAGTGTGTCCTTCCTACAGGATAGATACAAATTTTCCCCTAAGATGGATTATACCATAACATTGAAAAAACTTGCGGAAAATCTAAAAAAATAAATAAAATAAATCTAGAGCCACACGATATGTGTTAAGTTAATCAATTTTATTAAAAGTTTATTAAATCACCAGCACTTTTCTTGAATAGTAGACAACGTTTTATAATATTCTACTTGTGACTAACCAATAATTATTACACGACCAAGTACGTATGAATTATCTTTGATACGCCAAAATGAACAGCTACGTATCTTTGATGTTCACGTTTCAGTTTTAACTGGGTCGACATTAATCTCTGGACGAACGTCTTCTTAAAACATCTTGACGAATGATAAGAGACAATGCCAAATTTATCTGTTCAGTCCAACTGGAGAGAAATATGAACTGGAGACGCCGATAATATCACAAAACAACCACTCTGTTATTCTGTGTTGGATATGCTGACTGTGGAGATAAAATATAAATTTATATTTTCATAATATCTTACCTGACATAGATACCCATTTTTCTTCTTACAAGGATCAAGTTGGAGCAATAGATCATTCAATATCATTAACAATGTGATATATACAATTTATTTTCCCACTGAATCACAATTTATTTAAAATTTGCAACATTTCATTCAACTGATTATTATTTATTAACTTCCCTCACTTGCATTATGATTATTTAATTCACATTATGGATACACATTTTTGTGGAAAGTTCTGTAAAATACATACACATATTTTATACACCTACCTACCTACACAGGAATAAAATATAAACTAATTCAAATCACTTGCACCAATAAATTATTTAAAATTTCATAAATAACGCAATAATTTAAAATAAACATGGAATGCAATTGTTATTTTCTGTTATATACATTGTTGACTCAATAACTGTTGTCATTACAATTATTTTGTAAACATACGAATGGTTTATTTTATCGAAATTAAATAGCAGTACATTTTTTTTGAGGTTTGAAAATGCATTTCAAGGTAGTGAGTAATTCGCCCACGGTTTCCATTGCAGCAACTTTAACTCATGATTGACGTTAGGTACCCTAGAAGTATCTATTCCGATAATAAATCTAAATATTGTGTAAAAAATTATTCGTGTTCAGTTTAACCTAAGGGAAAATTTTATTATAATCGAGGGATTATTCCCCCTCGTAGATGCACCGAAGAAATTTCCCATTTACACCGATAAACCCTGTATAGTATAAACTTGGAATATCGGATATTGAAGTGGCTGATGGCCTTGTTCGCCCTTTTTACGTTAGACTAATCGCTAGCTTTACCTGTGAATATTTTACACGTTCTAGTGCATTCACCTGTCGAGATAGGCAATTAAATAGATACTAAAAGGAATAGGAATAAATTTAGATCTAACGTATGCAAAGAAACGGGTAATATGTACATATATATTTATAAGATAACAGGGTGGTTCAACTAAACTTGATCTTCTTCAGCTTTGATGATTTTAAGTATACTTCCTGAATATTTGCAACAGACCAGTCTTGAAAGATATCAGTACCAGTAATACAAAATAAATTTCTCACGTTATACTAGCAAGGTTTAGCAAAATCAACAGCAAATCCCATAAACTAATCACATTACATCAGTTGAAATCAGAAACAAACATCCTTTTCTCATAATATTTGAATACATGTCCTGTGTTAACAATTTGTAATCAAAATGGCAATTAGGCATCATAAAGAACAGCATATCATCTGTTTTAACGTACGCTCTAATTGTCCCCGTTATAGAGTTGTGGGATGGGAAAAGAACTTGTTAAATAAAACACAATGTCTAATAAAAATCTAACCTGTGTGAGAATTATTATAGAAATTGGCGCACCGTAAGGAAATTACTCTGTGTATAAGAAAAATATGCAAAATATAACAAAACACATTTATGGCGAGGAAACGTAGAATACTTAACGAATGAAGCGGAAATACTCTGATCTAAAGAAAGGACTTGAATAACTGTTCAAGAAGTAAACATTGGAATACAATGTAAAAACTTAAATAATTGTAGTTGTTTATTGTAAAATTTATACAGAGTAATTCATATTAATTAAAAATACAGTATCTAGAGTTACCAGGTGTATTTCAATTTCTACGTTTACGAATTTGCGGAGATAGCGAACACGTGACAATACTAAGAACATCAAACAGTAATTACGTTAGATATACTTGATCCACTTCGTAAATGGTTCTTCAGGTCTTCCCGAATTACGTCCAATTATACCTAAGCTATTAGCAACTTTGTCGGTATGAGTTAAAGTCAGATCCTGATTGCAAAGCATCTCCAGAACTCAATTAATTATAAATGTTTACCTGTGGGTCTGTCGATAATTGTTCTTGTCCGATTTACTAGATATACTATCAATAAAAATTATAATTATTAACAACATAATAATAATATATTACGATTTTTAATTATGGATATTTCGTGAAGAGCAGACAGATAGGGGAGCCGTCAATGCGAAAAGATTAGACCAGATATGTGACGTTATATAAGGAAAACATAATTCAGCGAAGACGTTTGTAAATTAAGTTTATAACTTTTGAGTTGGATGCGGTTGAGGTAGAAACGATGACTGTCGAATAATGGATCTAAAGCGTAAATGGATGATATCGATAAATAACTAACAGCTAATCGACGCAGTTCCACAAATTGGACTCATAAGAGCTGGGTCATCAATCATATGCAGGGAATTATGTACACTGAGGATTTTTTATTTACTGTCTGGCTTAAAATTTGTTGACGATTTCTAGCACTCCTGAGAATTTTACGAACGTGTAATAGTTATTTCACGACGCTCACTTGCACAACATGCAATTGTTGTCAACTTAAAGAAAACTAACGTGCATAGAATTCTTAAGCATATGATACACCATTTCTATAAAGTGAAGAGTTTTCAAGAACCAAATCCAATAGATGAACAATGTTGTCTTGAATTTTGTTGATAATTTCTAGGTCGTATGTATTCATTTTTTATTTATTTACTAATGTAATATGGACGAAGAAATTTCTAAATTTATAATAACAGTGCATTAAAGCAAAAATAAATTGCTATAATAAAATAAAATGTAAAAAAGTTAATAGCTGTACAGAGTACGAAGTAAGAATTAAAGGAATTATTAACATAATAATTATTATTACAATTACTAACATAATAGTACAGTATATAATAATTCATACAGGTATCGTAAAAAAAACAAAGATTCTATTATAGTATAACGAAAACACTCTTTAATCATTATGAGACAAAAAAAATTATTATGGTTTCCAATCTGTGTTCAATTAAATTAATTATATAAAATTCGAATGGAGACAGACAGAACTTGAATAATTATAAGTGCGAACAATTGTTGGAGGAATAAGACTTGCCTAGTTCTAAGTATCTATGGGACGCAAGAATTGAATTTAGAAAAATATTCTGATGTACCACTAACAGTATCTGAACAACCAAATTTTAGATATTGAGCATTGGATAGATAGTCTATTAAAATTTCTGAACGGCTAGCTTATGCTGTCAAATTTGATGCACAATGCCTCTAGTATTATTGGTTTACACTTTTTCTAAGATAATGATGATGGATACTTTCTTCTGGAAAATCTATGAAAATCAACGACTGTTTTTCAAGCATATGCAATACAAATGGCCAAAATCAGTCTCAGCACCAATGATGTTTCAAATGTTTTCCGTTCTAAATTGATATCTTGCAAGGGCATATGTTTTAAGATGGTGCACAATAAGATTCGTTACATTGAAGAACTAAAACAAAACACTGAGAATAAAATTCACGAGCAACTCCCAGAGCTGTAGATGTGGAAGTTTTCCTGCACTTTCCACCAACCAAACTCTATTTAATTTCTAATACCATATACATAGGCATTTTGGAATTTCATGCAAATCGAATGCTTTTAGAACAAATAAAAAATTCTCAAGGTAAGTCATAGAATTCAGTTTGAAGATTCGCATACGTGTCTTTCTTACGGTTCGGTGAATTATATTTAATTACAGGAGTTGAAAATCGCACACCGGAACGTATTTTTTATTTAAATATACATATTTCAAAAGGAATTGCTACACTTTAAGAAATCATTTAATGTAATAAACGTTTAGAAACTGAAAATAAGTAGCTATTAAACAGAAATTCACATAAAGAAAAAACGAAGGGACATTCAGAAATTGGTTTGATCCAATTGATGCGTGTCGGTCATATTTGTAAAAAAAAAAACGTATTTCATCATTTTATTATTTTTGTAATAACTAAAATAGTGCAGTCAATTAAACCCTATATAATAATTATTGTTTTATATATTTCGTTATTGGCGTTTGTCTCAATCACTAATTATCGTTTTTCCCAAAAGGGTCGTTACTGTTACATTATAGAATGATAAGAAAACACTTTTTTCCACCAATTTTTTTATATTGTTTATTTTTATACAATGAACGAAAAAATTATTGTTCAATCACATTTTTTTGCAATTATTTATTTTAAACAAACAGGTTTCTTTTATGATCAATTGTTTAAAAATTACAGCTACTCGAATTGTGAAAAATATTTTTTGAGCTTCGGAAACATGACCGTCTCTATTGTTATTCTTGTCTCTTCACTCTGTTGTCACTTCATTAACACTAATTTTAATAATTTTAATAATGTAATCCGACTCGTTAGCGCAGCCGGTTAGAATTCTGGACAGCCTTGGCTTTGAATTTGGGGGTTGTCTAATTTTTGTGGTATTTAAAAAAAATCAATAAAATTGACATATTATTTGTTGTATTCCCAGTGATACGTAGATTGACTGTGAACTGTGAATAGCGATTTGTATGTCTGTATATAATCTACTACGGCAAGAGATTGAGTTATTAACATACTCTGTTTTCATTATCACGGATATCAATCTCATTCGTACTCTCTTCACCGTAATTGTCGATTATCATCGTCATACGTCTAATTTCTGTGGTGTGTTTTATGTGTTTTTTTTATACTTTATCGCAATTGGCTATACTTGCAACGTCTTCTCGACGTCATGGTGTTCCGTTTCAGTAAATGTTGATTGTGGCTTGTACGTACGTGTAGCGTTGCGTCGGAAATCGAAAGAACATATTTTCATCTTCTTTATCATCGGAAGCATCATTTGGATTCTCTGACAGCATTTTAAGCCAGTTTTCCTGCATCACCTTTTTACATTTATATGATAGGAATTTCAGCAAAGTTAAAACAGCCAAAATCTTGCGTGGTGATTGTGGAAGAAATCTGTTTAAACGAAAGTTGCAGAAAATTTTTAAAATATTGCTAATAACTATTTCAAATCACAAATTTCCACCTTTCTTACCGATGTAAATCGTAAAGAATTTGTATTACCGTTCTCCTTGTCTTCATAAAGAAATATAGTTTAACCAAAAGTTAAAGCTGTTTTGTTCCTCATAATATTGGCATTGGAACTAGTTTTAGGGAACTGACAGAAGAGGAAATAATCGAGAAAACCTGTTACGTTTGGCCATTGTGTAAAAAAATAATATAAAGTGGCACAACCGAGCAGGTTTCGAGAGTTTAATACCATCTGTATTTTTGTCAATAGCATCCGTATATCATTGACCAATTGTCAGGTATTTGTAATTTTAGCTGCATATCCCTAAAAATTGAAGCCCGAATCTATTGGGTAGAAACTACAGTACATACTAAGTATTTATTTTTCGATGACGACCCTAGCAGCAACAATATTTTTGGTATAGTGTCTCTTTTCTTTTTCCTTTAATATTTCATTTGGCACTTCAATGCAATTTCTTTTTGCTTTGTGTTGTCCATAGATTTACTGGCAAGAATCCCCCTTTGAACGGTATGAGTATGTTTTATAGTCCTTTGCTTTACTTGCTTCATTACTAAAGAAGATTTTTTGAGCTAGCAAATACGTAAATAAGTTAAGCGTTTACCGAAATGTTCGCTAAAATCTATTCATATCTGTCGAGCGTACCGTCACATAAAACAACACTATATTTACTGGTACCTATATGGTCATTGTATTCTGTGTGGGTTATTCACCGGCATAACCTCGCAACCTAGCAAAAATATTTCTAAAACTGCCAGAATTTTATTTATTACTTATAATTATTAAGTTACTAGATATTCGTCTCTGAAAAACAAATATTTACAAAAATTCTCATTATTTTCAGCTTCTTAACTCAAATACAAAACATATTACAAATATCTCCTGAAGATATTTGGATTTCATACCAAGCACTTTGCAGTAAGGATGCTCACAGTGATGTCATCGACAATTTATTTGGGAATAAACATGAATGCAAAAACAACATATTTAATAAACATTCAAATATTTACATGTGTGTGTGTGTGTCGCAAAATAATACTCGACAACCGTGCAAATCCTGTTATTCTACTCATACCATTCTACTTGTACAATTGATGAGTCAGTCATTACCTAGTATTACTGGTTCTCTTGCAGTAAACAGACTATAGGAATAACGTTACGAATAGAGATTTTACCCATGCTCGTAAAGATTTTGTATCTTCTTGAGCAGGCAGAAGAATCTTTACTATAAACGTGGTACAAGTTGGTGAGTAATTTTGTTCGAAATCTTCCAATTTTATTGCACCATAAATAACATTTTTCAAAATTAATAATTACCAGTTAAAGAGCCAGTTTCGAGAACACCCGGTACGTTTAGATTTATTTGATTTAGCTTAATAGTACATTATTCTCTCACAGAGCAGTGCTGCTTCTAAAATGGTTAATTTAAAAAAATTACAAACCGGCAAAATTAATTATCACACGCATATATTCTGCAAAGTTACTTTTGTGAGAAGTAGATCTAAATCGCATAGGTAGGTAAATATTCATTATTGTTTCCAAGGGAAAGCCGAACCGTTTTGAATAATACTCTTTTGAATGTACTCCAATCTATTCAACAGTACGGACAGGAACTGGGCTGGGCTAATTGTATTAAACTCCGTAATTGATCTGCATGACAGTGACCTAAAAAGCCGCTTCACAACTTCATAATAATCAATTTCACAGTTCTGAATAATTAATTATGAACTTATTATAACTGTACGAGCTCTGTTAAAAAGGCTGTTGCTTATTTTTTCTTATTTACTTTAGGCTATTTTATTTTCAATCAAACCAGTTCTAAAGAAATTATATAATTAAAATACTGAACCTGTGTTACTGTTATTATCGTACATATTAGATTAATAAATCGAGCAATAAAAAATATTCATTTAAATAAACAAAGCTCTTACAAGATTTATTTATCATTTTTTAGTTTTTAACTGTTACAAGAATTACGTGACTTTAGCTGCTTCTTAAAAAGATCTGTGTTTCTTTTTGACGAACAAGCCAGTCGATTATAAATTGAAAGCCAAACATTGTCGTCGCGGAATGAATATATTTTAAAGAAACTAAAAGAAGGTTGTACTGCAGTTATGCGGGATGGGATACCATTAATAACGGTTGTTGATTTATTTGCCTTGAACTTTAAACCAAGTGGAGCCAAAGTAATAGAACTGAGGAAATAAGTTCAAAAAATACGTGTGTTTTAATTCAATAGTATTAACAGTAATATTCTTGGTATTACACGTGTATATATATAAATAAAGATAGTATGTTAGGTAGGGGATATCATACGAGAAAATCCTCACATTGTAGCACAAATAATGACAATGACCTCACAGGCTTTTCTCTCTATACAACGACACGTCATGACAGAAAATGGACCCTTTGATATCTAAATTCATTGTCGACCCAAATACCACTTGACTTTCTTCTAATGTTAATGTTGTGAATATCAGCTCTCAAGCGTATTATTTAGCATAATTTTGTGAGAGAAGACATATGCACACAAACATGTAAATTTATTGCGTATAGTGAGAAAAGTAATGGACCTAAAATTGATCCTCGTGGAAATGTGATGTCAAAGACACCCTCTGATGATTTTCCATTATTAACTTAACTACTTGCTTCAAATCAATTACGTCATTATCCAACATAAGTAATATAAAATTGATAATAATATTTTGTGATTAATACAGTCAAACGTTTTGGAGTCATCCAATAAAGCTAAATCAGTGAGCTCATCCTTATCAGTAGCTTTCGTTATATCATCACAAATATGCATTAATACTGATGTGCAACTATAACCAGATTGATACAAATTATACTATTTTAAATAATACTTAGTTATTTATTTTATTTTATTTTTTATTTTTTTTTGCATACACTGCTCAATAGGCGAACCCATTTATAGAGCAGGACAAAAATACAGACATAATAAGATAACATTAAACAATATACAATACAGACAAAATTCAAAAGTATATAATATAACACAAAACTTAAAAAAAAAGAAAATATGAAAAACAAAGATAACCTGATTTATTCATAAGATTGTTTTTATCTTTAATGGCCGGTTTCTGAAACGTTAAATAAAGTTATTCATTCCTTATCTGCTACATTAACATTGTTGCAACAGTTGTCACTATGGTTATTATTTCACTTGATGGATAGATAACTTTATTCAACGTTTCAGAAACTGACCATTAGTGAGTAAGAAAATATGTCAAACAGTTCACAATTTTTGCTATATTTGTCACAAATTTTATTTGCTTAATAATTCTTGACAGTCAATTTTGCTATGTATGATTTTGTGCAGGAATAAGAATAATAATCTCGCCTTTTGTCTAGAGTAGTCATTGAAAATCTTGCCAAAAGCTCTAGCTGCGGGAAACCAATCGTCGGATAAACACCATCAGACTTGAACCATAATAATTTTAAGAACCGTATTTGAACACTCTTAAGAGAATTTATATAACAACTATTATAATGGGGATTACAGACAAGGGACGCATACTCAAGTTTAGACCGGACAAAAGCAAAATATAAAGTTTTTAAAGTGTTGATATTTGAGAAGTCCCTGCTAGTTCTGATTAAAAAACCAAGAGTTCTGAAAGATTCTGACAGTAAATTATTATTCATATGAGGTGAAAATGAAAGTTGACTGTCAAAAGTTACACCGAGATCTACAAGAGTATAGCAGGTCTTTGAGGACTACATTGTCTACACTGTAGTCAAAAATAAGAGGCTTGGTTTTATTTGTGTAAGACATAACGTTACATTTGGAGACATTCAAGTTTAGCCTATTTTTAACACACCAATTTGATACGTTTAAAAGACTAAGCTGCAACATAGAGCAGTCCTCCAAAGAAGAAATAGTTGTAAATATTTTAAGATCGTCCGCATAAATCAAAAGTGAGACTTGAATATTACACGCTATGTCATTAATAAAGATATTAAATGGCAGCGGCCCGAGAATTTATCCCTGTGGAACATCTGATGTTGCAATGTAATCGACAGACCGGAACCCACTATACGCTACTATTGCTTCCTATTCGATAGATAAGAATGAAAAAGTGACAGAAGAGAAGGGAAAAATAAAAAATTAGACAGTTTACTTAGCAGTATAGTGTGATCTAGTCTGTCGAGTGCTTTCGAGAAATCCTTATATATTACATCAGTTTGCATACGCTGATAAATAACTTTAGAAATGTACTGAGTAATACAAATTAAATTAGAGGTGGTGCATCTCCCTTTCACCATGTTGATGTTCAGATATTAGAGTACTGACACTAGGGTAGATGGTATCATGAAGTAATATCTCCAGGGCTTTGCAGAAATTACATATAATAGAAATTGGTATAAAGTTAGTAATATCACATTTATCGTCTTTTTTAAATAAATACTGGACAAACTTTTGAATACTTCCATATTTCAGGAATGCAGCTGTTAGCTATGCAAAGATTGAACAGTGTCGAGAGCGGATGAGCAAACGAGCACAGTCTCTGACCAAGAAAGCTGGAACACCGTCAGGTCCAGTAGTTAATTTGGGCTTAAGTTTCTTTAACAAGTTGAATACCTCATCCTCATCAAAACTCCTAATAATAGTCGTCAAATTATTAGTTGTCGTATCCGATTCTGGATTGTCCGGGGGAGGTAGATAAGAGTTACTAAAAAAATCAGCGGAGGCGTCAATTATGTGGTTAGAATTATCTAGTTTTAGACCATTATATGACATTTGAGTGGAGATTTTTGAGTCGTTCTTGTTGCTATTCCATTAAACCAAGGTATGATCTACTGCGTGAAATGCCGTGAAAAATTGAATTTAGATACACATAATAATGTGTCAAAAATTTGATGAAGTCTATCATAAAAAGCCTTACAAGCAGGTATTACATAAGAAAAGGAAGATACGAAAGACCAGTCTTCATTCTGAAGTAAGTCATATAGCATCAGAAAATTAGCCTTACGGAAATTATAGTTATGCAAATATTGCAAATAAATGACTTTCTCTAATACTTTAAATATAGAGGTTGAAGTAAGTATGGGACAGATCTTTAAAATCTTTATATAGGTATATACATTTTTGGTAAGAGTATTACATACGATGAATTCCAGCTATCTGGGAATGTATTATACATATAATAGACATATGTTAATTGAGTGACATAGAGTAATATTAAGGGACAGTAATATTTAGTCGTGTTGTTATTAATTTCATCACACACAACGAGGTAATATTATTAAATCGCTATAAATCAAATGTTTTGATGTAGAGCCATCGTGGAGGAAACAACGCCCACAATGATTGAATTTCAGTTCGACAACTTTATCTATAAAAGCGATATATTAAGAACATCTACTATATAAGTTTATTGGCAAAAAATAGTCAACATATTAGATACGCGAAGAGATATTGATATTGAAATAACACAACATTTGCGGTTAATATTATGTGGTCGAAGAACTGTTGGCCTTGGCATTTTTTACGAAGTTATCCAACAGAGGTTCTTCATTCTTCCGTTAATTTTAAAGCATAAGGGGTATAAAAAAGCAACGCAATAAATTACTTTAGTAAACTCTAATTTTCCCCCTTGTTTTTCTTGGTGAAAACTTAAAACAACTTAGTTATGTAAATTTTTCCTAATTATGATATTATTTTGAAAACTAGAATTAGGAATACAGAATATTATTTGAAACCCGAAAATTGGGATCACTTCCAGACGGTGCAGAATAAATGGTTACAATTTAAAAATTCAATTCATAAAAATATTTCAAGAAATTAGAATTCAAATAATATCGAGCAATTAAAAATAGGGTACATTTATTATATACCTTTTGGAAATCTAAAACGTCAATGTGCATTTAAGGACCATAGAAAAAAGTTGTTGTAATAAAAAAGATTATAAATGATATGAGTCTCCGCGGAATTTTAGTCCACCTTATCTATTTCCGATCAGTAAAATAAATAAAAAACAGGAAATAATATTTTTCATTAAATAATCTTTGTGACACTTAACTTCATAAGTTGAGTTCAGCATTAGTAAAAATGTATGTAGCTGTCGTTCTTGGAGCTTTAGGGATTTAGAGGCATGTTGTCATCCGTAGTAGTTAATTACAATCTAATATTAATGGTTTTTTAAGTACTCACTTGGTTTTTATTTCCCGTGAATCCAAACTAATGGTAGGGATTAGAGTCTCTTCTAAATTAACGCACAACAGACATACAACTATTAATTTAACTTCCAATGAGTGACACGTTTATTATTAAAATTCAATATATCAGCACACTGAAAGACTCGAATATTTGCGTGGAGAGTCTTCAATTCTGAATTCAGAAACAATTTTTTCATTCTATTTAAAAGGTTAGCAGATACGTTATCACTTTTGAATTATAATTAAATGAAAATTCTAATGAGTAATAAAAATATTAATAAAAATTATCTTTAATCATCATTCATATGATTAATCGAATTATAGAATAATATGTAGTATTATGGTAATAGAAAATCAAAATGGGAAAACATTAGCAAATGGAATAACAATAATTTATAACATACATAAAGGCAGCTTACTGGCATCGTACGCGCGAAGGATTCTTCTTTTTATTTATGCTTGCAATTTTGATCAGTCTTGTTATTTCTAGAACTATTAGATTAAGATTATAGGTTAGGAAAAAAATTGGTATCTGGGATATGAGCAAGTTATAGATGTTCTCCATGGTAGAGCCAGGGCGTTTGACAAAATTTCTATGTTAACGGTGGCCAGTGTTTGCACAAGCATTAATCAACCTTATCAGCAAAAACACTTGAATCCTGAATACGTGAAGAAAAACTAAACTAATCAACTATTTATGCTATTATGTTTTAAACTGTTTTAGAATCATATACCTATATTCGAGCCTATATGTTTAATCCACATAATTACTCTACATAATTTATTTAACGGCATTTATATGAACCGGAAAATTTGGCTGGAAGTACAGCAATCTTTCATCACTTAATTATTTCCTGTTAGTAATGTAATTTTAAAAATAATAATAAATATGAAGTTCTGATAATGGACAAATTAAACTGTTATTTTATAAAAGACCATGAAATAGTAATTTAAAAACGTCATCCAGCACACATTACATTTATAACTTACTTTACCTCCGGTAACTATAAGGTGATGTACGAAGTGCAATAATTTACTAGTTGTTATTATTTACCTCGTGTATATTTCTTAGAAAGTATTTTACGCTGACGCAGTTTCCAGAGTCATCAAAACATCGAGGAAATTACTTTAATATAAGTTTCGTCAATAAAGTACGCAAAATAAAATCATTAATTGCAATATGCTGGCAGTGAAGGATTTATTTTAATTGCAGATTTAGGTGCCCAGTCGAGCAGGGTGCCAACGCAACACCTACAGTGGACCAGTTACCAGTTTCTGGTTATTTGGCTTGCATGAGTTCTATCTACTGGTAGCTCACTGCAATCAAAATTAAATCGTTGTTGTCGTTATAGTTAGTTCCGTGATTTGTGTTTTATTATTATTGACGTGTTATTCGTTATTATAATTAGGATTACTACAAATCTTGTAAATTAATAATTATAAAATATTTTGCAGACTGAAGATGTGACTAATGGAAAGCCACGAAACTAGTTGCTTTTAATAAAGTTTTTGAGAGACTCTTTTATCATTTTCTATAAAAGCAAGTCAGCCAGGATTTGGCTTGGACGTGAATATATAAAATATTTAGTAATATACGCGTCCCACTTTTCATGGAGCCCACCCTCATATTTCGCTTATTATTTTGAAACTTTGGTGGTGAATGTATACCTATAATGTGAGTCTTTAGACGTAACCACATTTGATTTTAATCAGAACGCCCGATTCTAGGATGAAAAAGAGGGTCGATATTCAAGAAAAAAGTATTAACGATTTTTTTTAGAAAAAAATTAGTAATAATTTCTTAATCAGTACCTTCAGAAATCTTTTTCTACAATATTACTTCATAGTGGGTTCAAAGGTGTTTGATATATGAACCGTCAAAAAATCTATTGTTTTACTAAAATTAATTTTTATCTGTAAAACGGATTCTCAAATGAAATAATGTATTATTCATTTTTTGTTCAGAATAACATATTGTACTAGTTTGAATTGAATTTAGAACAAAATAATTATTTATTTAACAAAGCAAAAATTCTAATTTGTACATATATGCTATTCACATTTTATTTACATGAGGGGAGGCTATGATATGTTTTTCTTAGGTTGTCTACTATTGACAAAATATTGAAGTGTCAGATTTAATTGATCGTCACTGTCACTTATTTTTGGCTGAATTGCCAAATTTTTTATTGATAACATTGCTGTGCTTTTTTAGGGTCTCACTCTGGCAACTATGTAGAAGCAATTTGAATTTGTGGTTATGTTTTTGACTTTTCAACATAACCTTAGTAATTAAAACAGTCATTCATACCAACAGAATTCAGATTTTTCAAAGCCTCCCCTCATGTAAATAAAATGTGAATAGCATATACCTCCCAATTTTGTAAAAAATAATCTTCAATAAAGACCTAAGTAAGTCATGAAAACAGAAGTTATTCTTTTGGTTGTTTTGGTTTCTTAGGTGTTTATTTAAAATTATCTGTTAGAAAAATAGTAAGTATGTACGAATTGAAATGTACTTATGCCTTATTAAATAAATAATTATTTTGTTGTAAAATCAATTCAAACAAAAACAATTTTTTTTCATTTGAGACCCATTTTTCGCCCATTTTAGAGAAAAAATTCTCATAAAAATTTTTGGTGGCCCCTTTCTCAAATACATTTGGATCCACTACGAGGTAATTTTGTAGAAAGGGGTTTCTAAAGGTGCTGATTAAGAAAATCTTACTAGTTTTTTTCTAAAAAAATCGCCGATACTTTTTTGGAAAATCGATCTTTTTCCGTCCTAGCACGCCTCTGACTGAAATCAAATGTAGTTACGTCCAAAAACTTATTTTATAAGTAGATATTCACCACCAAAATTTCAAAATATTTATTCGGATATCAGATGAGTGAGATATGAGGGTATGAAAAGTGGGACACATTGTATAGTAGTTATCTAGTCCTTTTCTCCATCCCCAAAATAATCATAAATAATATTTTGGTTTTCAAAACAGACAAACGGATCATCAGTTAGTTCAACGCAGTAAGTTAAATAAAATCATTGATTGCAAATAGTTAGCAGTGAAGAATTTATCTATTTTTCTTAAAGGCTCGCTTAAAGGTAAACGTTTGCATCATATAGGAAACTTTTTTTATTTTGAATTTCTTAGAAATTTGTAATCTTGATAGAAGTTCCTCGGAAACGAAAACAAACAAGTAAAACAAAATTATGATCCGAGGTCGCAGTATATGAGAAAACTCGAAATTATAAAGTCAGCTCAAAAGTACACTAAGTATCACGGATATGGGAAAAGTTCCTAGAAATAGGATTTTATATTATAAGTATCTATAATTTTATTTTTTGAAATTTTCATTCTTTGTAAATTGGATGCTGAAAGTTAAATAGTGAAAACTACTTAGATCTTTAGTAATGTGTACAGTGTACATCTCAGAGATGCACCGAATAATAAAAGTAGTTACTCTAAAAATTTTACTGGATACGAGATAATTTAAAAAAATTTAAATAATAATTTTCTTTAGCTGAACATTATAAATTCATAACTGGGTGTAGAATTTGAAGACTTTTCTTTAAAACAATTATCCTGAGTAATCAATATTTTTATCAAAAATAATTAATTTTGAGAAATTCATGATTTAAAAATTCTCATATGATTCAAATTCGCTGTACATACACTACAGGGTGTCCCTAAATTGCAAACTATAACCACGCTAATTCTACGTCAAAAAATAAAACGACTTTTCTAATTGCGTCTTTTTTCAAAAAATGTACCCCTACAGAAATACAGCCCTACAAAGTTGGAAATATTAAATCCTTAATATATCGAGAACTGCTGAAGATTTTCTAACGAAATTCGATACGCTTATTCTTCATGTATATTTCAACAACCCTGTGTAATATGAAAAAAAATATGTGGCTCTAAGGGGTAGTTTGGGGTTATAGGGTTTGATCATACCCCTGTATAGTAGTTATAGTTTGTCGGTGAAATTTAGGGACACCCTGTATATGTGCATTAAAATAAATATGAATATAATTCATCATATAATTATATGACTGATTATATGACTGATGGTCGAGATGGTAGCGTACCTGCCTCTCACCCAAAAGTCCCGGGTTCGAATCCCGGTCGTGGCAATGGAAAATACTGTGAGAGGGATTTTTCCATTATACACGGATATTGGATGTGTGTTCCTTGTCTTTAAATGTGTAGCCACCTCCCGCACAAGGCTCTTCTAGAGCCTTCTGAGATAAAGGGGGTCGTAATTACATGTGGTGTATTTATTCATTTATTTATTTATAATAAAGCTTTAGAAAAGTCAATGTTTAAGTAATTTTAAAACACTCATTTTTGTAATAGGACAGGAGATGACACTGGAGAAACATTGCAAGAAACATTTAAAAAATGCATGCAGGGAAAATAAAAAATAATTTATCTACATTTCTCACAACTTGTCGATGAGTTATTTTAATTGCGACCATAAAATGTACATTTTAATTTGATTTGTTTTACCTTTGCCATGACTAATTTATCGATATCTACAATTCCTCACAACGCAAAATAATGAATAATTCATACCTAATTACTTTTATTATTGTTTATAAACCTCAATAATAACACAGATAATTGACTTAAATACAGAATTTATTACAAGATTCATATTGGGGTATATAATTAATTTGATTTAGCATACTAATGACGAAAACGAATAACACTTTGACCTATAATAACAAATATAAATACACTGACATTATCGTACTCAATAATTTCAAAATAATAAAAAATGGTATAAAATCATCTACTATTGATGTATCAAACAATAATTAATAATGGTATAATCTCGGGTATAATTTAGACTAAACTCTTCACACACGTTGTTACAACTATTTTAATTTAGTAATATTAGTGCTAAAACATATTTACATTTAACTATGCAATAGTTTAATAATAAATAATTTAATATAACGTTCAGCTCCTGTTTTATTCGTTTTATAAAATTCGAGCATAAATTTGGTTTTATTTACGATCACAACATTATTTACAATTATGTAAAACACCTCTCGCTGAGTTTAATGGTCAGGCCAAGGGCTATGAAATAAATTTAAATACTGTTGATTTAACACTTTTTTTTTAAATACTTAGTGTGTTCCTTTCAACCCTTTGTAAATACCGTCGTATTTTATTATAATGGTAGTAAAATAATCTCGCAATTATCCTGGCAAAATGTTCACGTTTATAATCATAAATAATGTATGTAATATAGACATAAAAATTATAAATGTATAATAAAATGCACAGTTTATAACCTACATTATTTATTTATTTATTTATTTATTAAATTACCCCATCCTACCTTGATCCAATAATTACATGAACCCTTTACAGTTTACAGGATGGGAAAAAAACCCAAAATGTGTACAAAACAAGAATATATCATAACTATATTCAACTATGAAAAATAAAATACGCAATGCATTAGAGATTTTCAGTAACACAAATCAACTAGTAAAAAACAACTTAATTTGAAAACATTGAAAAGTGTGACATTCTTCGTTTATTGTATAAAAATAATAATAATGCATCCACAGGGAGAGCAGAATATCCTCTTCATTCACAGTTCGCTTCTTTCTTTTAAGAACTTTCCGTTCCCTGAATCTCCTCTCAATGCTTTTAAAAGTATTGCGTTCACCGCAAATATTTCCGCTAAGAGCAGTACCAACTGCTCTTAGCGGAAATATTTGCGGATATTCTGATCTCGCTGCGGATGCATTATTATTATTTTTATATAATAAACGAAAAATATCACAGTATATATTTTTGAAATCAGAGAAATGAGTTCTTTAAGCATTTAATATACAGGGTGTTTAGGTTATGCAGAAATATTTCCGTTGTTCATTTTTTTCTGACAACGAATTCTAAAAATATAGAGTAAAACATAAATATTTTTTTTTACAATTTCTTAATAATTCATCAAATAATTGCTGTAAGTGGGGTGTCAATATAAGAGGAATGACCCTGTACATCAAGACTCTCAATAGAAATGTATTCAGTAATTCCTCCAGTGGGAAGTCTGAGGGAGGGAAGACATATTTAAAATTTAAATATTAAAAGATAATAATTTTTTAATACGGTAATTTCAATTCCTTCTATAATATCTCATGTGATTGCAAAAATACCTACAATTTCATAACGCTTCTTAAAAAGCCAACCGTTTTGAAGAAGTTCATTTACTGAATCATTTTCAGAGACTAATCTAATAAATTAAAATGAATAATAAAATTTCGTTATTTGGTGATTTATTTGTAAACTTTTCAATTTTTAAAAAAATTAAAACTGTGAACCCAACACTCGCCGAAATTGAAATATGTAATGTGTCAGTGAAATAAATCATGTTTGTTAGTGTTACACAGATTATTAGTACAGTGACTCACGACATTTATATAATCTTTTTTTTCCTAAGGTTTTCCCATAAATTTTGTTGGTATTGCTATAAGATCTGAAAATTTCATAATCACATGATGTTTTCTTGCCTCAAAATAACACATAACTTAATATTAAAAGCCAGAAATACCGTTTGAGAAAAATATCGGATGAAAGTTTTACAGGTCTAAAATTTAATTTATTTTTACAGATTTATTTCTGTCATATTAATATTTGAATTCAGGTCGTACGCCTACATAACACCTTCTACGATAAAATTGGTTTCTGGCTCCTGATCGTATTCTGTATACTAGAAAATAAAAATCGACCGTTGTAAGTGTCGTTAGATGATATACCCTAAACGGAACCGAGTTCTCAATTATTAAAACAGGATTTAGTTATTGAAAAATTTATTGTAATAGCCGTTGCAAAAAGAACTTATATAAGGTTCGAAATATCCGGCTGGACGTCTTGTAATTCTTTACATTTAGAGATATTTATATACAGGGTGTTAAAAAAGTATGGGAACGGTGAAGAATTTCGAACACTTTGCTTCAAATCGAAAAATAAAAAAATACGTGTCAAAAATTTTTCAAAAAACTATCTACTGATACCAAAAATGACCTCCCCACCCAGTGGGTGGGGCGGGGGGCAACTTTAAAATTTTAAATGGAAACCCCTATTTTTTATTGCGGAATCGGATTCCAAGGCAAAAAATACGTATTTACGTATTTACGGGTTCCAAGGCAAAAAATACGTATTTACGTATTTTTTGCCTTGGAATCCGATTCCGCAATAAAAAATAGGGGTTTCCATTTGAAATTTTAAAGTTGCCCCCCGCCCCACCCACTGGGTGGTGGGTTGGGAGGTCATTTTTGGTAACAGTAGAAAGTTTTTTTGAAAAATTTTTGACACGTATTTTTTTATTTTTCGATTTGATGCAAAGTGTTCGAGATTCTTTACCGTTCCCATACTTTTCTAACACCCTGTATATATAAAAACGGGTGTATACGCTGTTGACAAATATTTATTTACAGATTCAGATGTTATTGCCAAGATCGTAACAGGTTTCAATGCCACTACAAAAGATAGAGAACAGAAACTACGTTAATATACCAATTTTTATCTCACACTAATTATATTCTGTTCTAACTGGTTAATCGGATTTCCTGAATATACATATGTATACTCGTCAAAATTTGCTTCGGGACACCTTAAAATTGACCAAGATTTATAACGCTGTAAAACTGTCAAAAATGCATGGATTTGTGCCGGGTTTTTAGCGTTTCAAGGGAAATTTAATTGGCTTTCATCTTACCTATTTTTAACTCTAATATAAAGTTACAAAAACATGTTTATACAGGGTGTCAAACGATTGCCTGTTTTTTCAGTCAACTTTTATCTTGAGCACAGCGTTAACCAAACTTATAACTCGGAATTTTTTAAATAAAATTTTGACTTATAACTCGGAATTTTGAAATTTCGACTTATAATTAACTCTGAAATTTTTAAATAAAATTTTGAGTTATAACTCGGAATTTTGAAATAAAATTTTAAGTTATTACTCGGAATTTTAAAATTTCGACTTATAACTCGGAATTTTGTAATAAAATTCCGAATTTTAACTCGGAATTTTAAAATTTTATTTTAGGTGTACCTTCCAAAGCTTCGTAGTTATTACCTATTAAGTTCTTTAGTTATTACTTTTTTATTGTTACGCTTAAGGAGAACAGTTTTTTCTTTGTTATTATTTAGATAGTACATTTTGTTTAGTTTCTTGTTGTGGATACTTGATGTTTTGTATTTTTTTTTTGTTTCTGTGGGAAAATATTGCTCTATGCGAACACCCACTCAAAACAACTAAATTTTCTCTACTATTTTATTTGAATCGTGAAGTTTGGCAACAACACACATTTCAGGAATCACACAAGACATGCGCGGTCATTTCAGTTATTAGTCATTACCCTTCATTAGCGCATTTCACTAGCAGGATACCCAAATTAAAATAAAAAGTGTTTAAACATTAAACAATATTCATTTTTCATTGCATGTTTAAAAAACAAAATGTAGATTCATGTTCCTACAATAATTGGAACCTTTCAACCCTATCCACGTAATGATTCGCCATGGATAATAATATACAAGAAGTGTGATAACGTTTTACTCTAGTATATGTATGCTTAAACCTGCTTTAGATAAAATATTTAACTAAATTTATTACACGGAACACTTATGCAGGGTTCTCAAAAAATTTGGAATCGGTCAATTTTCTCGAAAACTACACACTCCTAGATTTTGGAAATCTACTATATAGATGATAATGTCAAATTTTTAGTAGGGCTTTAGTTTCACGGTCGTTTGAAGGTCGTCGTGTGTTTTCTCCATGAAATTCTTCGTAAAAATAATTTTCAAAAACATGTGATGGCATAAATTATTATGGTGTAAAATTTTATAATGCCTTGCCCCCTCATGTAAAGCAGCTGAACCTAAACAGGTTTAAAATTTCTGTAAAGAAATTTTTACTCCGGAATGCATTCTATACATTTGAGGAATTCTTAGAGGCTGAATTTACTAGTTTTTAAACTTTGCAATATTTTCAAAATTCTTACAGGTTGGTTCTTACCAATAATTTTTATTTGACAGACTTTGTGTTGTATTTCTTCTTTGTTAAACTTTAGTTTTTATATCTTTTAAGGTTACCGTTAATTTTTTTTTTATCTAAATTATTCTAGTCATATTCATAATTGTATTTCTTGACTTGTGTAAATACTTCGAGTATAAAACACCAATAAACAATTATTATTATATTATTATTATTTGAGCATTAAATCCCTGAAAAGATAGTTACGGATCATTCAACGCTATCTAAAAATTTGAAGACGGTCAAAAAGAAGAAGTCAAGGGGCTAAGATCTGACGACCTGGGGGGCCACTTTCTGGCATCCCTCCTACTGATCCAACGGCCTGGGAAAGTGTTGTTTAAAAACTCACGAATTATAATACCAAAGTGTGAAGGAGGAGACGTCTTATTGAAACCAAATGTTGTAGAGATATGAACTAAATAGATGTTGTAGCCAAGGGATAATTTGATTTTGTAACAGAACTTCCAAAGTTTTATCATCATTAGTTGCTGTCTTAGCTCTTCCCGGCCGTTGCCGATGTTTCACCGTTCCAGTTTCTCCAAAACTGTCTTCGGAGCAATTGACATTGCGTTCTTATTTCAATTTTAATGTCCATTGGTGGTTTTAGAATAACAGTATATTATATCATATTGTCATTATATATAATTGTTGGAAAGCTCTGAAGAAGACTTAATAATAAAGTCGAAACGTTAGCGATTGAACTAATTTACTTTTCTTCCTGTCCTATCCTGGCAATTTCTTGGAAGACTAAGAAACAAATATCAATTATTATACATATATTTAATATCCCTTTAGACACCAGTTATCAGTAAATTGTGGCTATATCAGAATAAAATGTTAATAAAATAGATAATAGCAGTCATAATGTCCAATTAAAATTTTGGCTTCCCCAAATTTAGTTCTTTTGCCTTTAGTAACGTGCCATAACTTAAATATAATAAAAGTATAAAACAGAGATTTTGCAAATGTAGACACTGTATTAATTATGAATAAATTGTAGTACTTTTAGGCGTATACGCAAATACCTATCTACAACCCTTTGGACAGAGCGAGATTCACCTTTTAAATCTTAAATTGAAAGAAACTGCCCAATTACTAGTTCAATAAATCGAATTTGTGAGGTATTTGCCCATTTCGTTCTCACCTTACTTTTATTATTTTTACTATATTACCACTGAGCAAATTGTGTTGTTGAGGAAAAAACTCTTTTAAAACATTTGCTGTATGCAGCACAGTTTGTTATAATAATTATTTACGCCTGCATAGTGAATTTTTGAATAATTCTATTGGATGCAAAATTAATATATTCATCATTCAAATGTTAACAGCTCGAACTCAGGCTTGAACGCCTACGCTTATGTTGTCTAGAGTTAGTACGCTCGCCTCATATTAAACAGTATTAGGTTTTATCCAGCAAATGCAAGACCTTGTATTATTTATTCTTAGTTTGTTTTTACTTATATATTGCATACTCAGATTTGCAGTTAGTTGAACGGAATTCCGATTTTTATCTACAACCGGAAGCAGTGTCACAATTTAAATAAAGCAAGCAACCTAGTATTAGTATAATATATTGTTAAAGATTCACGATGCATTTTGCTTTATTTTGCATGTTGTTATACGGTAGTAATTAACTGGTCGGTAATACATGGCTACATGCTGCAATTATAATTAGTCATTTAATGGATAGTATTAATATGTAAAAACACGTATCTGAGCGAATTTATATGCAGATTTTTAGAATATAACGAGATAAGCGGAACATATTATTTAATAATCTGATATTTCAAAATAAGCCCATAAAGCAATTCATATTTTAGTTAGTTCATCAAAATTTACGATATTATGTTAATAGTTTACGATATGGCTTTACGGACTATTTACTGTGATAAATTTTACAATTATTTACGAAATACAGTCGGTTGGTGCAGATGAAGCCAAAGGCAACTTTTGTACTTGCTTAAGAAATTTATGGTGTTTTAAAACATTTTGAAAATTTAGTGTAAAAAATTGCGAATTATTTTAAAAAATGAAGCAGTTTTTTTTAATTTACCTTCTATTTATTTACCATTTTTAAGCCTCTTTTTAAACACGTTTTTTTAAACGTCATAGAATTTATAAATCCGTTGAAATGTTTTGTACACTCTCGCCATTCCATTATTTATTGACCGATAATGCTCAAGGAAGATTAAGAACATAACAAATTTCATCAAAAAAATATAAAAGCCAGTCCATCAAAATAGTTCTACGTTTCAAGCATTTGCATCAAGGCGTGACGGCCTCTTGATACCTGTTCTAGTGGATTTAGCACCCAGTATAAAACAACATAAATTTCATATAGGAACCTGAAAGATGCATATTGTTTTCCTATAATTATAAAGATGCCTAAGCAAATAATGCGAGTCGCTGTATTTAATTCAGGGTACCTCCCCGAATAAAATATTTTCAAACGATTTTAATAAATTTCGAGTGTGTTCGGCTCAGCTGGGACTTTATTAAAAGTTTGCGATGCAGATGTATTTAATCAAAGTTCAATAAGTTAAATTCAATAATTTTTAATATGAGGAACACAAAGGGGTTTCTTTGTTGGACGTACTAAAATGATTTCGTCAAAGGAAGGCTTTATGTTTAATATTTGAAAATTTATTAATTTCTGTTTATTTGCAGTTTCAGATATATATATAATGATTTATGGCACTTGTAAACACAATTCTTCTTGAAAATTAAAGATTTATTAAAAATAAATTGAAATTACATTCCTATCATTGTTGAGTTTCACTTATTTATTCGAGTTAGTTTGGTACCAAAAATTAATTATCTACTCTCTGATGGTACAGAAAAATTATAGTGAAGGACGACATTTATACAAATACCAATAGTGTTTAGAGGGTATCACTGAATCTGATATGAGTCTGTCATGTTTTCATTCTTATGTTGGATACATTTCGTATTCCCATTTTCCATAATATGTTACAATTTTCATAAACCGTATTGGGACATCATGTACCACGTAATTCAATATTTCTCGTTCGAATTTTAAGTTCAATTTTCACCCTGTGTAGCTACCTTAGTGGTGTTTATGCAATATAAACAGAAACTGGCTCTCAACTTGCTTTAAGCACTGCCACGTATATAGCGTTAGAGCAAAGTTTAATGGTTATAGAGACACTTTGCATTTCTGTATGAAAACTGAAGTACGTCACAATCAAAGAAGTCTCTATTTATTTCAATGAGTAGATCGACATGGGGAGCCTTGTAACTCTAATGTGTATACCAGATATAAATTAATCTCCTTCGAATAAATGAAAAGAATGTATATTGTTCGATATGTGCATAATAATTGTTGAAACAACTTTATTTCCTTGGCCAGATTTGGGCTATTTTTCTTTTATGGTACGAGTAAGTTTTCAAAATGCATTTCCAAAATTAAAAAAAACACCTCTATGAAAGATAATGCCTATGAATTATAAAAGTTTGAGGTTATAATATGTCATTTTCTTAAGGGGGAGATAGAGTGAGTGATTATATTTCAAATATCTATTAAACAGTAAAATATAATTATTTCTATAAGTTTAAAATAAGCAATCAGATTTAATTTGACTTACAATGGAGACAAATCTAAGACAATTTCCAACCACTACTTCCTCTCAGTAATTAGATATTTGCAAACAATAGCCCTTTGTGTTTAATATTTCTTAATTTAGTATTAAGTAATCTGTAGATTAGTTCTACTTTTATATTATAACTGTTCAATTGGATGGTAATTGTTTTGAATCACCATCAAATTATGGAAAGCATGCCTTCAAAATGGCCGAAAATGAGAAAAGCAGCCATATTATTATGTTCATTATTGGATATATTGTTCTGGTCAGGCAGGCATCGAACTATGTGCAATGGATAACGAAATACGTTCGCTGCAGTAATTTCCCGTTTCAAGAATGTGTACTTTATACGCGTAGTTTTGTTCTCGATTTGAGACTTTTCGTTGTAAGGAATTGGATTGTTGTAATGATTTTCTAATGCTGTTCTAATTCCGTATCCTTTGCCTTTACGACAGAGCAAAAAACGTTAAAAATTCATGGGTCATGGATATGAGTTGCTGCAATCGTGCACGGAAAATGTATGGCAGTATAGCACATTTTAACCCCAATTATATTATGATATATTATATCAATATTATAATTATTTTATTGACAATACTTAACTGCTAGTTTGTATGGGTAGGTACCTAAATGTACTTTAGCATTCTTGACTTCTTGATGTACTTGACGAAAAGCAAGGCAGTCATTAGTTGCAAGTAATTAAATCATTTGAATAATCAGTTAAACTGTTTATTAAAGTAATTAACTTGCAAGGTTAATGTAGTTAAGTTAAAACGTTATTAATAAACAGAAATATAATATATTTACGCATGTAGGTATATGGTAAAAATACAGTTAGTGTGCCACGAGGTGTGTCGTGTTATAATATTATTAGGATTTAAGAGTGCCTCAAAGAGGTTTATTGAAGAAAGAGAAGTTAGATAGGGAAAATATTTACAATTTTTTATTTGACTGTTTTGTCTATCGATATATTTCCATAAATATCATTGATTCAACTAAATAAACTCGTGGGACTACAATTGTTTGGAAATTTCTAAGAAATATAAAAATATTTTGATTTTAAAATAAGGGAGTAAAAAAGAATTCTAATTCACTAGGAAATAAATATGTGAGGTGGTCGTTAATCTGAAGAATGAAATGTAAATTTGTTATAAATTTTGTTTATTATCGTTAGTCAAACAAATTAAACACTAAGTGCTTCTATTCTTGCTTCAAGGCCTTTTGAAAAGAAAAATAATGAAAGTGAAAAATCATTTACTATACCTGTCATATTTTTTAAACAATCAACTTTCCACTTCAACACTGTTATTTTTGTCTTCAAAGTTTTTAGTAGAATTGCATGTATTGAATTATCTACCATATTTTAATTGTTTGTAAGAAAGAGATTGAAAAGTATAGTTAGGTAGATAGATAGATTAGAGAGATTCTTTATTAATTCTTTTTACTACAAAAATGCTTTGGGTTTTTTAAAAATATAGGTTTGTCTTGTATATTATTTATATAATAATAATGTTATAACTGATCAAAGCACGTGGTTTTATTTTAAAGCAGCAATCCCGAAAGGTAAGCAATTGATGTGCTATCGGCTTTGTTGTAGGATCACTTCTTATACCCGAAAATTCCAAGTTCCATCGAATTGGATTCATCCTGTATACGCAGTACTTATCGTTTTCTGTCGTAGCGATTAATAGCTATAAACAGCCCTTAGCAACGCTATGGTAATCCAAGTTATTTCCCTTAACGGAGAAAAAACATTCCAGAATTATTACTGGCTATAATCCTTTTATACGTTTGGGAATAATATTATTATTAGATCAAAGTTATATTAACAATATTAAAAAATGCTCATTTACCAAATATAAACTTTTTATAAAGAATGTGTCACTCTCAGTAGTAGGTTTTGTAACTTCTTTACAGAAAATAATCTATATTGAAATAGCAATAAATGCTTCTGATTAACACTAGAAAATTTTCAGAAACAATCATTATAATTAAGTGAAAAATTTACTGTTAGCCAATTTAAAAGAATAAGAGGTACCTAAGTAAGCACTTAATTAAGTTTATTAGTCATGATATCATGATGTATATTTTATAATTTATTATACAGGGTGAGTCACTTTTTATTAATTAGACGACCAAAATGGGTTCCAAATTCAGATAATAAAATTAAGAATATAAATTTTACTTCTGTTTAAAGCAAAAGGGCAAACATTTAGTTTTTAGCAAATTTATTATTAACAGACGGGAATTAAACCATTTTTTAATTGAGTTATAGCTAGAAAACAAATACCAAATGTACTTTTTACTCAAATCCTCATTTTATTTTAAAAGTGTTAAATAAATTTTAAATTAATAAGTATTTTATAAATTGTGCTCAAAATTTCATAATTTTGTTTCAATATATTTTTGCTTGATCCCTGAGGATATCTACACAGGACTTTAAATCATTTGACAGTCTGCATCTTTGTGATAAGGATTGTAGTAGAATGAAGATTTTCGAAGTTTTCTTCTTAATATTACATCCTGACCCTGACCTGCCTGTTTCTTGTTTACAAGTTAAGTGGTGATATTTCTGACTCTATGTTGCTCTATTTGAGTCTTAAAGGAGGCTCTACTGCTAATTTGTTTCGGTACTTAAATTTTACATAGAGAAATAGGGAAATTCCATCTATCACATATAAGATAAGGCAAATGATAATAATACCTTTAGAGCTGCATCAGGCAGCTCTGGATATTCATGTTGAACGTTAAGCCAAAAATTGCTCAATTCACTTGAAGACAAGTTTTAAATCTCCATCAGATGATATCTCAGATAGGTTTTCGTTTAAATGAAGCGACAAATTTTTGGACAACACACTGAATCAGAATCGGATCAGAAAAATCTTCAGGAAAATAAGTATTAAATTAATATTTAAGATCTATCAAGAAGTGAGTTATTATATCTTTAATAACAGATTGAACAACTTTTGGTTTGTTTTCCATAAAAAAAATTTCGGAAATTAGGAAATGCTGCAAAATTAAACCAGGCAGCAGGTATATCAAATTTTCAATTTTACATCTACCTTGCGACCCCAAAGTAATTTTTTGTGACCCTATTTGGGGTCGCGACCCGTAGATTGAATACCACTTTTATAGTTTATAAATGACTTTGTTTAGGATTTATACAAGCATAATAACAACAAACATATCCAAATTGATATACTTATATTGATGTTTCATCTCTAAACATGCTATTATTAAATTCATTGGACTTTCTTTAATATATGATGAATACTGCATTAAACATCATAAAAATAAAAACGTCTAAAAACAAATTATTAAAAAATTTTTTCAACTCAAAGCCTAAACAAAGTCATATATAAACAATGCATATCAAGCAAAGAAAGAGAATTGTAAAATAACATTTTTATAGGTTAACCAAATAATTTTAGGCAGTTACTACAGATTGTCCAAGTAACAAGAGGTGCCAACTTTGTTGTGGGGACGCGCTGTAATACAATTCTTCTGGTAAAAATAGACAGCTGTTTTACTTTTTTCAAAAGCAATAGCTTCGTTTCTTCCCCCGCTAACACCTAATAATTCAAATCAAATTTTAATATTTTCTTTTCCTTAGTTAATTATTCTGCGTACAAGAAATGTGCCTATGACAGTCAGGCGGACAAACATTTTGAAAGCTGAACAGAATGAGATGACTAACGGAGCAATGGAACAATGTTCACTACACGGGCGCTATTTTTAATTTTAAAAGTCGACGAGCAAATGCAATATATTATTCTACGAAGAGTACTCTCATGTAGGGATAACGGTGAGTGGATTAATTGAAAATCAAGAGAATCTCATACGGAGCATTCAAGATCGACGCAAAAGTGAATTTAATTATTCTCGAACGCTAACAATGTTAAACAGAGCTGAGTGGTATTGAGATCTTTGATGCAATTTGTACAAAAGTCTATTTTATATACACCTTCTATGAAGGCAAATACATCCGCTGTAATCAGAAAAAGATATCATTAAATCGGAAAGTCTATTTTACACTTTGATTTATTTCCAGGATAATTTGTTCTTATACAGTTACGAATTGAGAGCTCGTAAGTGCTGTATCTTTGTTAGTATTCGTAATTCGCGAGGGGGCATCCACTAGCCACATTACGGGTACAAATTAGCTCGCATTACTCTGCATTATGGCGAATTACGCTACATTATGCTGTATTACACTGCATTTTGTTGCATTACTCTGCATTATGTCGCATTACTCTGTATTACGTTCGCATTACTCTGCATTACGTCCACATTACCTTGCATTACGCATGCACTCGCGCGTGAATTAACTTGCATTACGCCAATCTTCTTTATTTTTTCCTATGGAAGGGGAGCGAAAACAACTCCTGAAACCACAGTTCGATATAGTGCTAAATTGTGTAGTATGTAGGATGAAAGACAGTGAAAGTCAAGAAATAGAAACAGGTAAATGATGTATTTTTAGTGTTTTTGGAATATGAGCAATTTGACATCTCCCTCTTGTTATATCAAGTTTTAAACAGCATAAGAAATATATCTTTCTTCTCTAAAACAATTTAAATAAGCCAGTCCATTTAGGAAATAGAGAAATAATCGAAAAAGTAATCACTGCATTAGGTAATTAAAAATGTTTTGCATTACGTAGCATTATATCGCATTACCTCGCATTATTTCGCATTATCTCGAATTACCCTGCATTGCGCCACATTAGGCAGTATTACGTAGCTGCATTATCCGGCATTACACCTAAAAATTCACTGCATTACGACGCATTACAGAGAATTCAGATAAAATTCGCATTACTGGTACATATTTCTGACTAGTGGATGCCCCCTCGGTAATTCGTAATGCCTAAGTGTTTTCAATTCAATTATATAGTATGTTTTAACGCAATTACATAGTTTGAGAACCAGTGCAATAGTACAATCCTAGAAACTTTACTATGTCTTTTTCTTCTTAAACCATCTAGTAATTTCTGGTATACGCGGAATAAGTATACCCTTACAGCATGGGGGCCGTAAGTCACGGTAAATGTGTGTGAGATCTTTGGTTTGTTTTCTAAACGTAGCTTCCTTTCGACGTATAGATACTTACGTAACCTTTTTCTTTAGACGGAAAACTCGGGCGCCAGTTCTTTCCTTTTTAAGTGTAAAGAACAACACTTTTGTTTCTTGGCGGTTCCCAGGAAAACCCTAGATAGCTAACAGTTGAAGACACGGTAATTTGCCAGAGGGTTATGAGATGATTATTTTGTCAGTAAGACTTGAACAATTTCTCAAACAGATTAATTAGAAATTATACGGTGGAAATTATAACAGAAATTATAACTCGAAAATTTTGATAGGTATAATAACTTATTTATTCAGTAAATGCGGACGATTAATAAAATGTGTTATTACACAACAAAATAACATAAAATAAAATAAAGCAAAGCCTCGGTTAATACAGTGGGCTCAGTACAAACGTGAAAACATTTTTTTTCAGCTGGGAAGACTGAAATTTCGGACAACGTGGGGCTCGCAGTGTGAGAGAATCGAAATATATGCACGCTGTGGAATTGAACGGCTGGCGATGACAAATAGCAAGTGAGACACCCAAACTAACGGAGTGCGATGAATAAGACACAGAGATTATTTTTCTTTTATTTCGGATTTGAAAACTACTTAATACACGCGGGTTTCTACGGCCTCAAATACAGAGTTTACCAGGAATTTACTTCCTTACCGGAAAATAAAGATTTAAACCATACACTGGGGTCATAAACTACCAGAGCCGATTATCGAATTACTTTGCCAGTGTATGATAAATCCAGGTTTTGAAAATACACTCGCTGATGGCTGTGCCCAGCTACCAGTCCGGGTTATCGGTGGGCTCAACCGGCGAATGTGTGATATAACATTAACTACAACTAAACGGAAACTTTAAACCGAACTCTGATTTAATTAAGTAGATTTACAATACGTCGGTATTTACACTATGAACTCAACGGTGAATCTCGGTGATTATTCAAAATGGCTGGATTACGGTCAACTACTATTGTTCTTATCAAGATGGTTTACGGAAAAAAAATGAAAAACGTTTCTGGACGGATTTTGCTTTCTGATGCGATGGTATCGATAATTCGATTGATCTGGATTTTACCGTTCCCGATGAATTTATTATCTTTTTGCTGACGTAGGCGGTCGGCGCGCTCATACGATATGTGGAATTCGGACAGGTGGCTTGAATGAAGAACTAAGTCGGCGCGTGTTATGAAACTTGCCTTATTTACACGGGCTAACGGACAACGGAAATGCATTGCTTATAATTTTTAAACTATATAGCAAAAAGAACCGGCTTAAAACGGACACGGATTAATATTTTAGCAAGTTTTCGTAACTAATGATTTTTACTTCCGGCTTAAACATTATTTTTGAACAATTAATGGATTTTAGCTATGCAAGAGACTATCAGAAATTAATCAATTAATTTACCAGCTGATTTTACTATTAATTGATACCTTAACTATAACTCAAATGATACCAACAGGGTGTACCCAAGTGACGGAAATATTAAAATAACACAGGCAATCCTTGACAGATAAAAATCACTTCGTTACAGTGGTAGGTTATTATATAACTTAACAGAATTGTACGTAAAGGATCTCTCAAATTGAGCAGAATTATGTCTAGGCACAGTAGGTATACAAATTTTGAGATCGTCTAGGACAATCGTGAATAAGACTACCTTTTATCAATTTTCTATAAAGATAATCAGGAAGTCGCAAATTATTTACCTTATAAAGCAAACATGCCATGTGGAGTTTTGTATTTTTTGAAGACTTTCCTTATCTCTGCTCAACAAGGCAGGCCATACAACAGTGTCACAATAAGCAAGGTTACTTAAGATTAATGCATCACAAAGTCGTAATTTTATACCTGAGCTTAAAAATTCTTTATGAATATAAAATGTTCTCAGTTTACAATACGATTTTTGCAATAAATTACAAACATGTGTAGTAAATCTGAGATCTACATCAAGGAATAATCCCAAATTTTTACAAGAATTTGTAGGCACCAAAGATATATCATTGATAACAATTTTATAGCCAGGATTATTCAAAATATTCTCTTTGTGAGTTCCAAAAACTAGTAACTCTGTTTTAGTTTCATTCATTTCATTCATACTTCAGATATAATAAGAAGGGCAAAGTTAATTTGTTCCATCATAGCTCTGTGAATATCTTCAGAAAAGATTGAAAAATAAACTTGAGTGGCGTCAGCATTACAATTTTCAAATATTTTGAGAAATCTGCTGTATAAATAGTAAAAAGCAGAAAACCCAGAATGCTACCTTGTGGGACACCTCCATATATTATATTAATAACATTAAAATATTTACTATCCACAAGAACCTACGGGTGTGAAAACAGCAACGATCACACCAGCCACGGTTTAAAAAAAAATGCAATTTGTTGCTTCTAACACCCTTCAAAATTTTTGTACAGAATTTTCATACTAAAGAGAATCATTCACATCGGAAAAAAGATAAGGGTGCAAATCAACCCCATATTCGTAAAAAATTCGCGTGTAGTGTTCTGTGGCGACATCCGTAGAATTTTATACTGCGGACTTGTTGGAACGGGGTAATTAAGTTAACTTGCATCACAAAATTATTTTCGGGGGTCCTATTAGGGGCGCGGGCCACCCTTAAATGAAAAAAATCATTGCGTCGTAGTTTATAGATGTCAGTTGAATTTTTTGATGTGGATGCATCTAGAGTATCGTGTTGAAGACTACCTATGCCGCAGAATAATTCCCCGGGCCGTACTAAGGGCGCGAACCACCCCCAAATAATTAAAAAAATCATTGAGTCGTAGTTTATAGATGTCAGTTGAATTTTTTGATGTGGATGCATCTAGAGTATCGTGTTGAAGACTACCTATGCCGCAGAATAATTCCCCGGGCCGTACTAAGGGCGCGAACCACCCCTAAATAATTTAAAAAATCATTGCGTCGTAGTTTATAGATGTCAGTTGAATTTTATGATGTGAAAGCATCTAGAGTATCGTGTTGAAGACTACCTATGTCGCAGAATAATTCCCCGGGCCGTACTAAGGGCGCGAACCACCCCCAAATAATTAAAAAAATCATTGCGACGTAGTTTATAGATGTCAGTTGAATTTTTTGATGTGGATGCATCGAGAGTATCGTGTTGAAGACTACCTATGTCGCAGAATAATTCCCCGGGCCGTACTAAGGGCGCGAACCACCCCCAAATAATTAAAAAAATCATTGCGACGTAGTTTATAGATGTCAGTTGAATTTTTTGATGTGGATGCATCGAGAGTATCGTGTTGAAGACTACCTATGTCGCAGAATAATTCCCCGGGCCGTACTAAGGGCGCGAACCACCCCCAAATAATTAAAAAAATCATTGCGACGTAGTTTATAGATGTCAGTTGAATTTTTTGATGTGGATGCATCTAGAGTATCGTGTTGAAGACTACCTATGCCGCAGAATAATTCCCCGGGCCGTACTAAGGGCGCGAACCACCCCCAAATAATTAAAAAAATCATTGCGTCGTAGTTTGTAGATGTCAGTTGAATTTTTTGATGTGGATGCATCGAGAGTATCTTGTAGAAGACTACATATGCCACGGAATAATTCTTCAAGGGCGCGGACCACCCCTAAATATTAAAAAATCATTTTAAGGAAAAATTATGTTAGGAAAGATAAGTTCGTTATAGCTGACCGTGGCATGTTATGTTGACGTTGATAATTATTATGTTTAAAATGTCAGATTAAATATGCTACACTTTATTTGAGGGCGCGGACTGAACAAACAGGCGGTGTATGTTACTACTAAATAGTAAATAATACAAATATATATATATATTTTTTATTTAATATATATGTCCCTATGCCGTTACTATATGAGTATTATGTATGTAAATTATTTTATATTTAAAAAAGAATTACATAGGTTGCATTTGTTATTTTTTAACGTTACGTGGCAATTTCGATGAATGTAGCAATTGCAGGCATTACATTGGTGAAAATCTTGTGTCGTGTACAATATCCCACATTTGATGCATTTCTGTTTCATATTGTCAGATTGGGTCAGGAGCATCATTTGTAATTCCTTTCTGTACATGTTCATGTCTTTGCGGTCCGATAAAGGTTTATTTTTTACAACTTGACTAAGGAAATATGTTACAAAGACTCCACAATTAATGGTGTCGGTCTGGACAATATGTAACGCTTGGCTTAATTTCCAGTCCCTGATTAAGTTGATGGTAGTTTTTTTTTGTTTTGCGTACTGATTTAGAAAATGCACAATGCTGTTTCTAAACCCATCAATTTCACGTTTGCTAGCCTTTCGAGGATCTAAATATGTGATTGTCGTAGATTTAAAATCTACAATACCAAGACACCAGTGATTTCGATTTTGTGAGACAGGTAATACTAAAATAGTTTCTGCCGATATGTCTGGTATGAAATCGAAGAACCCTGGCTCTAATTGATCCTGCAAATATATGGCCGCATATGCCTGGTCTACAGTAAACAAAATGTAATTATTATTGTTGGTGGATTTAATAATGCAGTGAAGACAACAGTTGAGTGCAAAATCCGTTAACCATTGTCTTCCGCTAATGCTATTAAAATCATTAAATTTTAATTCTGCCCAATACGCATTTTGAAAATTACATATGACGTAATTTTCGTATTCTTCATTGCGTCTGTAATAATCTACTGATGCTACTAAACCATTATCAAGAAGGTGTAGTTCGACATATTCGGTAACACGGCTTAAAGGCTGTGTATCTCTTAAATCTGGTACGTCCTCTTTCCATAAAACCAAGTCAATTTGATCAGGATGCTTTGGTCTAACAATCTCAGGCAATAAATAAAACATGTAGAACCTTTCAATTGGACGGCTCATTCTTTGCAACCAAAAAGTATCGTTTTTCTGAATTCTCTGAATATGTATTCCTTTCACAAGCAAGTAGTGAGGGATAAGTGCATCCCTCTGGTGGTCAGTTGCTACTACCAGTCGAGACATCGAAGATGTCTCTGTGACCGATAGCGGCTTGCCAAGCAAGCACCAAGAGCGGCGACCCCTAGCCCCGATTGACTAAAACGATTCTCGATGTCTCGACTGGTAGTAGCAACTGACCACCAGAGGGATGCACTTATCCCTCACTACTTGCTTGTGAAAGGAATACATATTCAGAGAATTCAGAAAAACGATACTTTTTGGTTGCAAAGAATGAGCCGTCCAATTGAAAGGTTCTACATGTTTTATTTATTGCCTGAGATTGTTAGACCAAAGCATCCTGATCAAATTGACTTGGTTTTATGGAAAGAGGACGTACCAGATTTAAGAGATACACAGCCTTTAAGCCGTGTTACCGAATATGTCGAACTACACCTTCTTGATAATGGTTTAGTAGCATCAGTAGATTATTACAGACGCAATGAAGAATACGAAAATTACGTCATATGTAATTTTCAAACTGCGTATTGGGCAGAATTAAAATTTAATGATTTTAATAGCATTAGCGGAAGACAATGGTTAACGGATTTTGCACTCAACTGTTGTCTTCACTGCATTATTAAATCCACCAACAATAATAATTACATTTTGTTTACTGTAGACCAGGCATATGCGGCCATATATTTGCAGGATCAATTAGACCCAGGGTTCTTCGATTTCATACCAGACATATCGGCAGAAACTATTTTAGTATTACCTGTCTCACAAAATCGAAATCACTGGTGTCTTGGTATTGTAGATTTTAAATCTACGACAATCACATATTTAGATCCTCGAAAGGCTAGCAAACGTGAAATTGATGAGTTTAGAAACAGCATTGTGCATTTTCTAAATCAGTACGCAAAACAAAAAAAAACTACCATCAACTTAATCAGGGACTGGAAATTAAGCCAAGCGTTACATATTGTCCAGACCGACACCATTAATTGTGGAGTCTTTGTAACATATTTCCTTAGTCAAGTTGTAAAAAATAAACCTTTATCGGACCGCAAAGACATGAACATGTACAGAAAGGAATTACAAATGATGCTCCTGACCCAATCTGACAATATGAAACAGAAATGCATCAAATGTGGGATATTGTACACGACACAAGATTTTCACCAATGTAATGTCTGCAATCGCTACATTCATCGAAATTGCCACGTAACGTTAAAAAATAACAAATGCAACCTATGTAATTCTTTTTTAAATATAAAATAATTTACATACATAATACTCATATAGTAACGGCATAGGGACATATATATTAAATAAAAAATTTATATATATATATTTGTATTATTTACTATTTAGTAGTAACATACACCGCCTGTTTGTTCAGTCCGCGCCCTCAAATAAAGTGTAGCATATTTAATCTGACATTTTAAACATAATAATTATCAACGTCAACATAACATGCCACGGTCAGCTATAACGAACTTATCTTTCCTAACATAATTTTTCCTTAAAATGATTTTTTAATATTTAGGGGTGGTCCGCGCCCTTGAAGAATTATTCCGTGGCATATGTAGTCTTCTACAAGATACTCTCGATGCATCCACATCAAAAAATTCAACTGACATCTACAAACTACGACGCAATGATTTTTTTAATTATTTGGGGGTGGTTCGCGCCCTTAGTACGGCCCGGGGAATTATTCTGCGGCATAGGTAGCCTTCAACACGATACTCTCGATGCTTCCACATCAAAAAATTCAACTGACATCTATAAACTACGACGCATTGACTTTTTTAATTATTTGGGGGTGGTTCGCGCCCTTAGTACGGCCCGGGGAATTATTCTGCGGCATGGGTAGTCTTCAACACGATACTCTCGATGCATCCACATCAAAAAATTCAACTGACATCTACAAACTACGACGCAATGATTTTTTTAATTATTTGGGGGTGGTTCGCGCCCTTAGTACGGCCCGGGGAATTATTCTGCGGCATAGGTAGCCTTCAACACGATACTCTCGATGCTTCCACATCAAAAAATTCAACTGACATCTATAAACTACGACGCATTGACTTTTTTAATTATTTGGGGGTGGTTCGCGCCCTTAGTACGGCCCCGGGAATTATTCTGCGGCATAGGTAGTCTTCAACACGATACTCTCGATGCATCCACATCAAAAAATTCAACTGACATCTATAAACTACGTCGCAATGATTTTTTTAATTATTTGGGGGTGGTTCGCGCCCTTAGTACGGCCCGGGGAATTATTCTGCGGCATAGGTAGTCTTCAACACGATACTCTAGATGCATCCACATCAAAAAATTCAACTGACATCTATAAACTACGACGCAATGATTTTTTTCATTTAAGGGTGGCCCGCGCCCCTAATAGGACCCCCGAAAATAATTTTGTGATGCAAGTTAACTTAATTACCCCGTTCCAACAAGTCCGCAGTATAAAATTCTACGGATGTCGCCACAGAACACTACACGCGAATTTTTTACGAATTTGGGGTTGATTTGCACCCTTATCTTTTTTCCGATGTGAATGATTCTCTTTAGTATGAAAATTCTGTACAAAAATTTTGAAGGGTGTTAGAAGCAACAAATTGCATTTTTTTTTAAACCGTGGCTGGTGTGACCGTTGCTGTTTTCACACCCGTCAAGAACCTTCTGTTCCCTGCTTGAAAGATAGTTTTGAAAAAATGTAATTGCACCAGTATCTAACCCAAAGTATTTCAACTTTGAAAACAAGACAGTATGATCTAACGTGTCGAAGGCTTTACTATAATCCAGAAGTACTAGAGCCGTATTTTTTCTAGCATCAATAGTCCTATAAATGTCATCTGTAACATGTAATGAAGCAGTAGTTTTGTGCCCTAAACCCAGACTGAATTGATGGTAAAATATTATTTGCGTCAAGAAATACACGAAGTTGCTCAGATACAATTTTTTCCAGAATTCTTGAAATTACTGGCAACAAACTGATGGGTCTAAAGTGTGAAACCAGAGTAGGATTGCTTATTTTAGGCACTGGAACAACAATTGCTGATTTCCATAGCTGAGGATAATTACCTGTCATAAGACATTTATTAACAATGAAAGTTAGATGTTTACTTCAATAAGGAATTACCAAAGGTTAATCTCATCCATTCCTTTAGCATTAGATTTAATAGTGGATATAATTTGTTCTACTTTATCACAGCTACTTAAAGGAAAATTTATCAGTAACACCCGAATGTATGCCATTTTCATAATTTTCCGAAATAAAGTTAACATTATCATTACCATAATATCCGAGGTACACTATTGACAAAAAAATCATTAAACGAATTTACATCGGCAACTGTAAGAGTTCTCCTCACCCTGACTGATATTAAGGGCTATCAACGTGTTCCAAAATTGGGAGATGAATATGAGTGAAAAGGCCAGAGGGAACCATAATGAAACCGCAAAATGTTTACTGCACTACAAATTCAATTCAATTATGTTTGTGGAGCAGCCACTGCAGTAAAGCGGCATACATTGTGGATTCACTTTTGCAATACAAAACTTTGTGAGGATTGTGCTACCGTTTACTGTTTTTTTCTTCTTTAGATCACAAATTAAGTAGGGATTACCTACTTTTAAGTTAATACGTTGCATTTTCCAATTTTATTATAAGGTTATTTTGTAGCTAACTTTACCACCGTATCAAGTACAGATTTACAGGTAAGATGATGGTGGTTTACTATCATTTAATAACCTATAAAGACGTAGGTATCAATTTTGAGGTAGATATGAAATAAGGAAAAAAAATATTATTATGATGATGTATAGAACTAAACAGTGTTGATAAAGAACCAAGGAGATGGAAAATAATTTAATATTTTTTTCGATAAATTCAATAAAAAAATTTTATTACGTTATTAATATTAATTAGGTATTATTGTGCCTAATTATTATTATTGGTTATTTGACTTGTTTATTTTTACTAAAAATTTTTTGACAAGAAATGGACCTAATCTTACAAGTTGCTATGTGATTAAAGAAAACGCATATGTTTTTGATGATATTTTCACTATTTCGCTACTGCCAACTTTATAAAACTACGAAAATTTTTATGTTTAAACCAACAACAAATTTACATAAAAATATGTAAGCTAATAAGTAACGGTCAACACTTATTATAAAGTTAAACTGCGATTGTAAAACTTGGTTATAGTTTTATTTCCTAATATGTATACAGAACACGAGTTTAAAAATTACATTTCATACAATTTTTGGAGTAAAATGTGTTATATCTTCCTCAGGTTATTAATCTTCAATTATTGTAGTTTTCTGCAAATAAAATAATCTTATTAGGTTTCTTCCTTCTAAGGCTTTTTTCATAACTATCTGTTACATACATATCGTGACATAATACAAAAGGATTTTTTTACATACTTCTCTTTTAATGAGGCTATTCACCTGGTCTCACTCAGTGATAACATTTTTAGACCACCAGCCAGCGGTGCAGCACCGTAACAAATATTTCCTCTGTGGTCTTGTCTGGACAACACACATACCTAATGTATTCAGTGGATACCTGCTAAGATACATTTGGCGTATTAAAAATAACTCTTTGTTTCTTATTTCATTTTTTTTTTTATTATTTTAGTACACAGGTTGTCCCCCTGTTCGATTTACAGGGTGTCATACTTTGAAGCTTAAAAATGATTTAATTTAATAACTTGAGTATTTCAAACGATATTTATTTAATATTTGGTACGGTACTTTAACTTACAGGGTCACATGTTTTTAAAATCCAAAAATAAAAATTCAATCGTCAAACATTCTAAATAGAGGGGGTCCAGTACCCAATGTCCCCCCAGTTTTTTAATACCTGCGCCAAAATGTGTCAAGCTTTTTTGAGTTAAGCATTCATTTTGGATTATTTTTTGTCTCTTAACAAATTTTGCCAAAAAGCTTCGTTTTAGAGATAAGTTGAAAAATATTGGTCCTTGATTGGTGCCTACGCGGCTTACGGTAGGTAATATCATAATTTTCAAATGTCTCTAAACGAAATCAGCAGCTTTTGTAAAGAAATGACAATACTTAATAAAGGACTAGCCAAAAATATTTATTTCTAAAGTCACTGGCGCACAGAAAAAAAAAATTGGTAGGCGCAAATGGGTTCAACAATCTATTTTATTTATAAATTAGAAGCATTATAACAAGATAATAATATTTAATACACCTTATTTTCATTAGGAACAGAAAAACAGTAGAAATAAAAACAATAGCCAGTCTAAAGAAACTGATCGATATGACCTCCATATTTTTTAAACACATACAAGCTTTTTTATTAAATAAATCTTAGACTGAAAAATATTTGGCTTCAACCTGCTTCAACTTGGAGTATTCTTTCTCTGAAACAATTATCACTCAAAATCAGAACCATAGACATAAAATCTTTCATAAATTCCCAGACTGTAATAGTCCAAAAGAGTAAGGTCTGGGGAACGGGGTGGCCATTGAACAGGATCATCTCGACCCCGACCAATCCAGCGATTAGGAAATATTTGATGTAAATAATTCCTAACATTTCTGGCAAAATGCGAAGGAGCACCGTCTAATTAAAACCGAAATATTATTCCGAAATATTTGATATTATACACTAAGGAGATACATACATTGTTCATCGGAATAAAATGGTTGTCAAAGTTTGATAAGAGTATCTCAAATGTGATACAATATGTTAGAAATATTAGCAATTTTTTTTGTTTACATCAACAAGCTTTTCTCCTCGCTTTTCTTCAATCCCCATAAGAAATTTTATAAATGTATTTGCTATTTCATCTTCATTTGTACCCCATGTTCTATTTTCATCTCATGGATTTCTTGTTTTTTTTGTGTTATTATCGTATTGTTTACAATTTCGTTGGAGCGCCTCTGAGATAATTCAGGCGCCCATATATATTCCAATATTAATTCAAATATTTTTTTATTTTATTTTTAGTTTAGTTTAGTATTTTTATTCTTTCACCTGCATTTCTTAGTAAATACAATTTTTCAGCCTAAAATAACCAAAAGCTAACGTTTGAAGCTCCTTACTTTTTGACAGCAGCATTGGAGGATCCGTAAGAATGGATGAACGATGGTTTAATCTGGAGAAATTCTGAAACCTAGGAAAAATATCAGAAAATCCCGAAAATTTTTAGAAATACTAGAGAAATCTTGATCGATTCATTCAAAGGTCAGTCTCAAGTCTTCCATAACCATATAAAAAAATTGCTCATCGCAAGCGAAGTATGTTACATAACAAATCGCGAAATAAAACCGATCTCCTGGAAAACAACTAGTCTACTTTACATACATGATGCAGTCCTATTTCTTATAAATATAGTGGTGTACTTCTACGAGGCCGTTACATACATCATTCTCTTTGCTCTAGCGCATTTCTGGTTGTCTTCTCCATGCAACAACATACAGTCTCCGTCGTCGTTTAATCTCTCCGTCATCGAGCAGGAGTTACCACGATATAATGCTCTTACGTATTACACTGATATGTTGCTACTATGCGATACCTGGGTATTTTCTTCATAACCTGACCTAATTTAAAACGACTTAGTGCAACTGCTAATAGTGGTAATTGTCTTGCATCTGCAAAACTCAACAAACACAGTACGGTCGATAACAACAGGAACAGCGTTTACGTTATATAAGAAATTAGAACAAATTATTAATTGCAAATTAATGGATTTATTTCTATGAGCGGATTGTAAAAATAAGAATTGTTTATGTATATTTGCCATTTGTAATTTGCCAAATAAAATTATTGCATTGTTTTAGCAAAACAAATAAGGTCAATTAAGTAACCATTCGAACTTGATAAGAATAGTGGGCCTATCTTCTCAATATTATTGAAACTCAGTAATTCAACATTCTCAGGGAAATAATGCAATAATTTTCCTTCAAAAAAAAAAGTTTGGTGTTAAACGGAAAATCCTAGGATTTTGTGTTAGGTAAGAGAGACAAAGCCCTACAGTTTATTGTGAGGTCCGAACCACATTGTTATTGTGAGGTCCGAACCACATTTTTTTTAGTTAATATTAATGTAGTTATGCTTATGGAATAAAGTTTATTATTATTATTATTATTATTATTATTATTATTATTATTATTATTATTATTATTTAGAGCTTCGGTAATTCTCTATCCATCTAAGTCCGAAGCAAATACGAAATAAATTTTTAATTTGCCCCAAGATGGATTCGACGCGACTACCGTACCCCTTCTTATAACTGCAAAATCGTTTTTTTTTCACTTGTGAGGTTATTGAACTCTTCTATGAAGCGTGGGACGAGACGTACAATAAATTTCACATTAATGAAAATAGCAACGCTTCTGTCACAAATAGCTGATTTAGTTCTCTGTTTACCTTCACTGAAAATTTAGTGTAAACGGTTAAACTTCCAAAAACTTTAATACTTACCCAGCTACCATTATTTCTTATTCTCGTAGCTACTAATTATGCTGCGCTAAAAAGTTGAATAAAACATGTCCGTATTCCTCTCCTCATGTTACATTTACACCGTGATTGTTGTATTTTGTGTCGTCTTTAACGGTGGTTTTCGGCACGCCATAACTCTAGCAAGCCTCTTGAGAATCACGGAGTGTGAAATTCACTTGGAACACTGACAATGAAATTTGTTCTTATTTAATAATGTTACAGTTGTAGTTTCGAAACGATGTCAGGATAGGTTCTTATTGTAAATTTAATTATTAAGAATTATTAGAAAAAGTTATGTGGGAAATAAGTAGAAATATTGTTACCAACTTTGAAATGTCCAGGGAGTCAGCCACTGATTGTTCACGAATTAATTACATATAAAAAAAAATTGGTACCTATATTAAAACAATCGTGTGAGGTAAATCCAAATAATTCGGTGGTATTATATTTCAATATAAAAAAGTTTAGTGCAGAATAATTTTATTGAAAATTTGTCACTGCTTTCGCGTAAAAGTAATAACATTGACCTATAATTAGGAAGCAGTAAAATATACTTAATACGTTTCTCGATTAAGAAATCTCATTTCAACACATGTTTATGATTAGCATGGCATAAATTATGCACGTAGTGCTTGAAAATGCACTAGCTTTCATGACTGTTTTGTTCAATTATGAGAGTTTACTATTTAGTTAATAACATGTTTCGAGATTGGCTCCACACATTTAAAGTTTTAATACATGTGCTACTAGAATATCAATTAAGATGTAAAAATGCACCGTGAATAAACGGAATAAACATGTTATTTGTATTATAAGGTGGTAAGCATAGGTGGTTTGACGAGTGAGTAATGTTAGCTGTATGCATTATATAGCGATTTAACCAAATATTTTGAATTCTTGTGTACCGATTAGATAAGTATTAAGGACAAAAAATATCATAATGATTTTAAATGCAAACATTGGCTTGTAGGTATGATAAATAATATTTCGTTGGACATTCTGTTCCCGATATAAAGGCGCTTTTTTCACCAAGAGTAATACAACGGCAAATGAACCGCAACAGTTAAAAACTATTGAGTACCTAGGAACTCGTAAGTCCGTTGCCGATCTCTGCTGATAATCACCAATTAATTGCAGTAATATTATGGACCAAGAGAGGTGAACCGCAGTCAAATTTCTTGTACACGTTACTGTCCAGTGCCCATACTGTCACTGTAATATCGTGGAATGTCAAGTATTGGTGAATTTTCGTCGTTCAATATTTCAAATTTAGAGACATGAGACCTTTACCAAATTATGAGGTTTCATTTGGGATCAAAATGAGAATATTGAAGAAAAAGAAATTGGAAAACAAAAATTTTCTAAAATCTCATTGCCCGCCCCCTTGGAAAGTCGTAAAATTAAATGTATTTGAATTTTTTAAAAAATTTTAAAATAATCTTCGATAAAATCTAAGACAAGGTTTTTTACTTAAAAAAAATATTAATTTTTGGAAAGTTACCAGTATTTGAAATTTTTAATGGCTTGAATCTTAATTTCAAAAAATTTCAATTGCTGAAACTTTCCCAAAAATTAATATTTTTTCAAAAGCAAAAAAAATCTTGTTTTAGATTGTCTCAAGGATTATTCCGATATTTAAAAAAAAAAATCAATCACATAAAATTTCAGAACTTTCTAGGGAGAGCGATGTGGTTTTCGGAAATAGTTGTCACAAATTGTTTTTCAATTTTTTTTTCATCACATGTAAGTATATCGACAACGATAATTTTGCAACACTCTTTCATGAACTCAGAAAGTTATTGAACTCTTCCAAATTTCATTAAAACATCTGTAAGGACTTTCAGACTCGTTTTCAGGTCATAACTTTTTTAAAATAACGTCTTGAGTTTAAGAAAATCATATTTCCGATAAAATACCAATTTCATGTGTCTCTTGATTGGAATAGATTATATGCGTTTATAGTAAAAGCCAAGGAAGTGAGAATTTGACCATTAGTGGGACGTATTTTTTTTTTTTTTGTTATCCACTAACGGAGAGGGATCTCCTTCATCGCTGGCTTTCCTATCGTTATTTTACTTACCTACGAACAGTAGAGTAACAAAAATTTGTCTCATTTGCCTGCGCATGTGATGGGATTAAACGTAAAAGACTTAGGTACTACGACAGCGCCCTACGTTTGGTAAGTCTTAAGCATGCAGTGCAAATTGTAGTATATACAGGGTGTCCCAGAAATAAGTGCACAAAAAGAAACCACATATTCCCGAGGCCAAAATAAATCGATTGGACCAAACTTACCTCTATACCAAAATACTTCCTAAGGGAGCTACAGGCCCCTAAATGTGGGCCCCTGAAGACGGTTTTTATTTATTATCTCCGAAACTGTTCAAGTTAAAGTAATGAAATTTTGCACATCCACTAAACTTTCTAAGCCTAACAAAATGAGATGAACATCATCTCAAAATTTGCGTCAAGCTGTAGGGGTGGGGGTAAAAATTACCGCAACTTTTTTATTTCTAAATTTTTTTGAGTTTTGACTTCAAATTATGAATTCTCAGAGTTTTTTTACAAAGAAAATGTCCTCTTGTGTAACTTCGATCGGAGGCACCGTTTTCGAGATAACTTCATATCAATATTCAAATGCATGCTCTAAAATGATTAGATAAGTGGAGTAAGTGGACTAATTTTTTCCTTTTCTCGTCAAAACAAAATTTAAGAGCCAGATCAAACCAATATTTTCTTATTCATTTTAACAACTGCTCAAAATGCTTAAATTTTGTTTCGACGCGAAAAGGAAAAAATTAGTCCACTTCCCTAATCGTTTTAGAGCATGCATTTGAATATTAAAATGAATTTATCTCGAAAACGGTGCCTCCGATCGAAGTTACACAAGAAGACATTTTCTTTGTAAATAACTCAAAAAAATTTAAAAATAAAAAAGTTGCGGTAATTTTTACCCCCCACCCCTACAGCTTGACGCACCCTTGGTAAAAATTTTGAGATGATCTTGTTAGGCTTAGAAAGTTTAGTGGATGTGCAAAATTTCATTACTTTAACTTGAACAGTTTCGGAGATAATAAATAAAAACCGTCTTCAGGGGCCCACATTTAGGGGCCTGTAGCTCCCTTAGGAAGCATTTTGGTATATAAGTAAGTTTGGTCCAATCGATTTATTTTGACCTCGGGAATATGTGGTTTCTTTTTGTGCACTTATTTCTGGGACACCCTGCATACATATATACAATTTGTTATTATATGTATAAAGATAAATATAAAGACCAAGAGAAGGAAAGACTAAGAAGTAAGGCCCAAGTAAAATTAAGTTAATACAGGAAAAATTCTCGGAAAAATTAAACACGAATTATAGAAAAAAAAATATTTGGCGGGAGATCAAGGATTATTTCATAGTTTTGGCTAAATATATCTGTTGACTGACGAATATAAAAAATATTTCGTCACAATTTAGTTTTATAATCATTACGTATACAAATTTTTGTTTTATTATAATACAATGAAATCTAATTGATACGTATATGTTTAGGAATTTTCTCGGGAATTTCTAAAACAACTTTTAGCTGCGTTTTATTGAATTAATATTAATATATTTCTTTATTTCTAAGCTCTAAATAATCATTATCATCAGGTAGTGTCGGCGGAAATAAATTGATTTCTTATTTGGCACCACAACACACTTTCTCATTTTCAGAGATTTTTAAAAAATCCAAAAGTTAGTTTTAAGGCATTCAATAAAAAGTTTCAGACACTATGTAAGAATCTTACAGATATTCTATTAAAAATTTAGAGACACCATTTATATTTTTTTAAATTAAACAAAACCTATTTCTTATTTAACAAATTGAAATTATGTTTTGCCTACTAATAAATTATTGGCAAGTAGGTAATTTGAGGAACAATCTCTAGTACGCTTTTGATAAAATAAAATTTTTTGATGGATAGGGAAATACCTACGGACCTCATCACTGGCCACCAACGTGACCTGATTTAATCACATCAGATGTTTTGCTTTAGGTATATTTTTGAAAGTAGAAAAACGCTGAATTCATATTTTACAAAATATAAAGGGCGTTCCATTTAATAAAGTATATGTTAGATGTTTAGATTTTTTAAATTATTGTTTGCAAAATTCTATATAAATTTTAAGACTCGTTAGTGAATGCCGTACCGGTATGTTTTAGAAATTTTCAAAAATAAGAAAGTTAGAGCAGGTGAATTGTGGATTGGGCAGTTGGGCACCCTGTACACTAACTGTTATAGTAAAGTTGCACAATATACTTATATTAGTTATGATACTTTATTTGAATACAAAATTATGCAACCTAAATAAACCCATACTATATCGCTGATCCCCAATTGGTTACAAGAACCTCAAAAGTATCTTTATACACTGCTTCTTATCAAAAACTTTTATAATTTAAGTAAATTAAGTGAGACATATTAAATTTATCGAGAATTTTTTAAAAAGCTTTTTGCTAAAACAGTTAATAAAATTATATCCAATATATAATATATTAAGTTTTATATACAGTGTTTCGCACTGAATAGTGAAACAACCTTATAACTTTTTTCATATTTATCCACTTTGAACCAAAAACCATTCGTCCCCAACTAATGCAAAACCATCTGCAATACCAAAATAAACGGAGAAAATAGAAAAAGTATATTAGGCATTTTTTATCGCAAAATTTTACCAATGAAAGTTGTTCAGAATTGCCTAAAAATCTGAGGTCCAAAATCTTATCAAAATTAAAAAATATTGAAAGTTTGATTGAAAAAATCGAGGAAAATATATTTAAGTCCGAAAATATAATTTTGCAATATCAACTATCATTCGTTTTTAATTGCAATTTCTTTAGTTTTTTTATTCATTAAAAATAAAATATTACAATCCATTTTGAGTTAAATTTTATTTTTAGGAACAAATTTTTCATAAATACGAAATGAATTACAAACGAGATAACAAACTTAAAAAAATTTAATTAAACACAACGAAAAAAAAATTCAAATTAAATTGTACTTACTAAAAACACTTTAAATATTATGTTCTATCTCACCTCCATTGCTGATCTAACATTATCACCCACTAATCTTATTATTTTTGGTTTTTCGTCAATTGTAAGCATTATTACAAAATAAAATCGCAAAACACACAAAAATCAGCTAAATAACTTACAAATTACTTGACAACTACCTGACAGTTTGCATTTTATTTTAAAGAAAATTGTCACAGGACATTATTCGAAACGCAAAACCCCATTAAAATTTATTTATATATTTTCAGACTTCAAAATTTTTCCAAACAAAATATTAATATTTTTTAATTTTAATTAAATTTTGGACTTACGGTGTTTGAACAATTCTGAACAACTTTCATTAGTAAAATTTTTCGATAAAAAATGCCTAATATACGTTTTTCATTTTCCCAGTTTATTTTGATATTGTAGGTGGTTAGGTGGCTTTGCATTAGTAAGGGGCAAGCAGCTTTTTCGCCATAAGTTGATCCCAATGTCTATCTTTGAGTAAAATTTGGTTCAAATTGGGTAAAAACGTAAAAAGTAATAAGGGTGTTTCATTCTTAAGTGCGACGACACACTGTATGTAATTACTTTTCTAGAAAAACACGAATCTATAAACTCCAATGTGTCAATAATATATTTTTTCCATTTTCAGACAGATATTCAAAATTTCATGTAACATCATGGCTTAATGTGGTATCATCAGGTGTTTCAAAGAAATTCCCTCCAATAACAACAAAAATTCGCAAGTGGTCAAAATATAATAATAAGTAAAATTTTACGAGTTCATTATCTATTATTCATCATGTTATTTTCTTTCAAGTTTACAAAATAAAATTGTCGATAGAGTATTACATAAATAAATTATTTTTCTTTTAATATATTGACAGTATTAATGCGTATTTTTTTTATGCGAATCAAGTGCATAATACTTGCACTTGCGCCAGCAATATCAATATCGTTACGTGCAAAAAAACTCACCGTATGGGACATTGAAGTACCCCCACATAGGTATCCCAACAGCAGTGGCGCCAACCACAAAGCAAATAAATCCTAAAACTGCAACACATGTTGAATACAAGGGTTTCGTCTCCGCCATATCACAAGCACAACATTATAAATAAATAAATAAATATCACAATATCACAACAAACAAATAACATAAACAATAACACAAATACGGCGCATGATTTACCAACACATGTCACAAATCAATAAAAGTTGTTTACTTAAAAGACACGTCTCAAAAAGAAAATTCAACTTGCACGGTTTACTTTATTCCTGCTACGTACACACTTTCCTGAAACACGCTTACATTTTCCTGCAAGAGTTTTTCATTTCGTTCTACATCCGCGCTAGTTTTATCGTTTCAATTTTTTAACTGCCTCGTTAAACTGGACGTAGCTACGTATTTACGAGGTTTTATTCCAACCAACTAAGTCAACTAAAAGTTTGAACTACCTTGCTGAGGTGTGCCGCGGAGTTGGCGTATGGGAAGGGGGCCCGATACACGTTGTGGACTGTGAAGTCGGTCTCAACGTACACACTTTCAGTTCAAACTATGGCTTGCTGTTTGACCGGTACTGTTACTTGTGTTAACGATTTCGGCGGTTGTAATCGTAGAACTTGTATGTTACAAAGTTATATTATATTGGCGCTATGGATTTTCCCTAGTTTCGTGCTGTTGGACTTATTTATGGGACTGACTTATTTATGTTCTGAGAAAATCGATAGTTATGAAGAGAAAGCGCTCTGTTTATACATGTAATATATTTCACTTTGTGTCCTTGTACAATAAAATTTTCTGTGAACCTGAAATACCTACAGGGTGAAGGAAACTTCAGATGTACTATCGATTTCGTAAATGCATGGCAAATGGCAAATGGCCTTGACGAAAGTTGTTATGAATCTTTTAAATTGGTCTTATTCGCAATTTTTCACAAAATTTCTACTTCCTTACGATTACGATCCGCAACTTTTTTTGTAAAGAGGAATTAATTTTTCTATTTTACACCATTATTGACTAAGCTTAATTTTCTCCATCTAATACCCTGCTTTTTTACGCAGCAACGTTAATGACTATTAATGAGAAAAATGATTTATTTTTCGAGTAATAAGAAAAGTTCAGTTGTCAATGTAAAATGCCCAAAATAAACCCTATAATATGCTACAGGGAATCGTTAATCGTTTTCGAAGGCTTCAATAGCGTTGCCTAACGTAATACATTTTCTTCTCACTTTTATTCATTCAACTTTTCCGCTTATTCTCGCTCTTCAACTTTCCAAATTATCAGGACAATTATTCTTGTTGCGTTATGACTTGAGATCCCACTTAAGATTGGAAGCCTAGCTGGCCATTCACCAGAAGCTCTTCTTCTTATGATCCGTAAATATCTCGCTGAGTTAGCTTCCTACGTGACTCCAAAATGTGGTCGAATAGCACTCAGTTAAAATCATCACCTATAAAATTTGCGTACCATTCAGGGCTTATGCTATCTTGCAGCAGATGAAGTTACCCATCTGCATTTCAATTGCCATTTAGCTAAATGAACTAGGAATTGACGATACTACCTACAACACTCATTCCAATTTTTCGTGTTGTTGAACATGAAATTCCCCCATCCAGTTTGGGGTCTGTCGATGAGTAAAGGCCTTTGGACAATTAAGCTGGAATTGAAACGTTTAAAATATTAATCTCCTTTTTGTCATATACTTACAACAATGCACAGTACATTTGCTGTAACCAAAGCTGTAGCTGTAATCAGAGGAGAAGCAAAAAAATAATAAAGTTTTATTTTCAAAGTTTCAGTTTCAACATACGCATGCGTTGTGAGATGGTGATTGTCTGTTCAGCAAACAACCAGAGTAACTATGCACGGTTTTTATATTATGTACCACTGTCAAGACATTTTTGTTTTTTGTTAATTATGCTTACTAACCGCAGGAGTAAAACTTTTCTGCTTTTCAAAATAATCGTTAGTGGGTACAGATTTCATTTATTCTATTTACATGTCGTAAGCAAAATATTAAAAATGTTATTTTAAAAAAAGTGAGTCGCAGAACACAATTATTTATTTTATATCCAAATTAAACTAGACTTTATACAAATCATACAACAGAGAATTATCAAAAAAAAAATGCTGTTTCCCAATGTTTGGAAGTCATTAAATGACTTTGGTTTTAGTTCTAGATCTATTTCCAACACTGTTTAGTTCTAAATTAACTGCGCAGCGATCTTATTAAATAATTTTTGTCGAATAAGTCTTTCAGGAATATAATTTTTACGAAGTTTTTGTTTTTATGCGGCATTTTTTTTCCAACTTAAATAATAATAATAATAATAATAAAGAAACGAACGCAATTTCTTATTTAAAAGTATAAACGGAAAACTTACAAATGTTTCTCTCAATAGATTTTATTGAACCACTTTAATAATAACTGAACATTTCCAGTAGAGTTTTTTTGGTTGTTTTCAAATATCATTAATCTCTTATTAAAATTTTAACAATTTTTTCTTATTATTTAATTCTAGTCTATTCTGTAAGTATATGTCTTTTATTTGATTTGCTACATTAAATATAACCAAAGATGAGTGTATCTGTATATCATCTTTGATATAACTAACTGTAACTTTGCTTAAAATTTTTGTGATCTTAAATACTTATTGGTTATTGTTTTGAATAATGTCATTATTTATACACCAACAATGAAATTGGTGAATTCTTACGTTAAAATAAAATTCAATTTAGAAGAAAAATATGATATGCTTGAATTATCTTTAATGAACAATAAAAGTGCAATTGTTGCTATTCGAAAATATAGAAGGAAATATCCACAACGTACAATTCCATTGAAAAGATTTGTTTGAAAAAACTGACGAAACAATTAAGTGAGAGAGGAAGGCTTTTAATTAAAATATGTTAATTTATTAAATTATATACAATTGTTATCCAGTTGTTTTTATATTAGTATGTACCACAAGTTTAGAAGATATTCCACAACTTTTACATAAAACATTTTTTTGCATTTTCTAAAATAAACTGAAACTCACATTAAAATGTGAATTATAGAACATTTTCTATTGTTTTCATCCACGGTCCTCCACAAAAAGTTTAAACTTTAATAGAAATACTTACCCACAATATTTTTGTGTTTGATTAATAATTATTCAAAACATCCTGAATAAAAGTGTCAAGCATGCTATATCAGTGTAATTAGAAAAACTAAATCTAACAGGAAAAAAACATATAGAATGTTCTATTTAAAAAAAAATAATTAATAAATACCCTGCAACTTTTGTATAAAACATTTTGTTCTAATTTCTATAATAAACTCACACATTCTGATTAAAACGTGTGCCAAAGAAAATAATAACACTGTACACAATTTATTCCCATATCGAGTTGGCAGTTACCAAAGTTATTTGGTTGCTAATATTATACCGCATAAACGAGTTTTTGAGAGCGAGGTTGAGATCAATTCCTGAGTCCAATGTTTTCTAATATCGCTATTTAAGGGAACAAAAGACACAAAGTCATTATTTTAGTCTTTTGATATAGTCGTATATTGGGCAATGTAAAACTAATTTAGATAAATATTTCTCCATTATATCTTCTAAAGCATTTACATATTCTCAAAAAACCTTATAAACATTATTAACCGTTCAGTTAGTTCTATAAATCAAAATACATAAATAATTACAAACTGATATTTGGCCTAGAGCGCTTGTTATATTATCCTGTTCCTTTAAAATATCCTCGGCTAGGATCGAGTTGAATTCCACGCCAATCTTGTAGCCACGTATAAACTGAGGTGAATATACAGGGATGCCATTGACCGCCGTAGTTCAGCTATTAAAAAATAAACTACATAAAATATTTACCTTGAACTAACTACGACCTTGTTGGCCACATACTGTACACAAGGTATCCGACATAAAAACGATACCTTTTAATTGGTAAATTATTTTTTATTTTAATCGTTCAATAAAGTACACATAATTATACACCGGTGTATACACCGAAAGTAGTAGTAGAATTGGATTTTCTCAAACGTTCTAACTCTACGACGTCGACGATATTTTCAGGGCTTGTGGGGGGCTATTGGTAAGTGTATTGGTGAGATGTCGTGAAGATATTCAAAAAAACAACTGGTGTTTCGAAGTTATGTCTCCTCATTAACGTTTCACCTTGATATTGTTTGATCCAGTTAACTCATTCATTATTTTATTTATATTTAACGCAAAAATATTGTCACAGTTGAATCATTAAATTTCTTTTATTAGAATGTTTGCTCTATTCAATATGTTATTATGTTAAGTGGAAGAGTGTCGCATAGAGAAACTTCGCCCTTATAGTGGAGTTGCTAAGCATAACAATCGTTCACTTTGTGATACTAACATGAAATTTGGCACAGAGGTAAAGGTTTTCTTGACGAACAAAATGTGATATAGTGCCAAGCGAAAAAATTTTTTTTTCGGCGGCCATCTTGAAAAAAATAAGTTTGAGGACAGTTTTTTGCGATTATCTTGAAACCCGTGTACTTATGGCAAAAAAAAGTCCTAAGTAAAATTGAAGAACACAAGATTCACTACAAAATACCATTTATACTGTTTTGTCATAAACCAAATGGTTTTCCTACAATTAGGCCAAATAGGGGTACGATTGTCAAGTATTATTTAATATGATGTGACGTAGATCGTTTAGTACGTTACTGACAGTATTATTGGTATGGGTAATATAATACATGAAAATAATACGTTTATAATAATAATAATAATAATATTTCACCGACTCCTCGCGCGCGGTCGGGCCTCGGCTCTGTTGGGACACGGAACGGGCTTCCAACAGAGCCGAACCCCGACCGCACGCGAGGGGCCGGTGAATTGTTTCCAGCTTCGCCTGTGAAAGTGAACTCTTAATTCCATGGATAATAATAATAATTAATACTTATTATTGTTGTTATTCGAGATGAAAATTTGATCTTTGTATAATTCATACACAAAACTCTGCACAATGTTAAGAACAAGGGCAAACAGGATTATCAACGATTTATGGAAGATCGACTCATCGACCAGAAACAAACAGTTTCTGATGTAATTCGCAAAAATAAATTTCTCTGTTCGATTTCAAACCACCAAAAAGCGTCCAAAAATTATAGCAACTTAAAAGTTAACTATTTGTTAGGCTATACATTGCATGCCAGAATAGGAGATTTGAATATATTTTTCAGTCATAAGAACCAGCCACACCCGCCATCACTATTCGATAATGGACACATAAGACACTGTACAAAATCGGATCTGATTTCTTGTTTGATGGAAAAAGTATTATACTGCCGAAATATTTGATGGTCCAGTTATAGTACAAATGTTGAAACCTGGTAATTCTAAGACATTCCAAGATTACTTCAACAATGTATTCCTTCCATATGTTTACCGACAACTTGACGTTATTGAAAGAATTTACATTATTTGGGATATTTACCAATTCAATAGCATTAAAGCACATACACGACAAGCACACGGGGCTGGTACCAGATATCACGTCACCCCTTCAACCCCTCTTCCCATTCAATGGCAGACTTTCCTCAGATTGGATGAGAACAAAGAAGAGCTCTTCTCCTCTCTTAGCACAGAGTTATTAAAAACCAAAACGGACAAAGAATTGATTGTTACAGCAGGGAGGCTGGCTCATTCTCCTGCTGATAGTCGTGTCTTAACCTGGATTTCTCCTTATTCGCATGAAGAAGCTGTAGATAGAATTGTACTCCACGTGTCTGATTCAGTTCAGTTCAGTTCAGTTCAGTTCATGATTCGAACTGTGGATACTGATGTTTTGGTACTAGCTGCGTTCTATCAATTTAATCTAAAATACTTATGGATTGCATTTGGAACAGGTAAAAACTAGTCTTAACTACCTGCACATGAAGTTGCTAAAGGAATTGATTCCAGGAAATCCCTTTCGTTGCCACTGTTTCACGCTCTAATAGGATGTGACACTACCTCATCATTTCTTGGCAAAGGCAAACGAACAGCTTGGGGAGTTTGGAATAGTTTCGACGACCTAAATGAGGCTTTACTACAAATAAATACGAAACATGAAGTAGAACCCGATGCGTTGCGGAATATTGAACGTCTCGTGATACTATTGTATGACAAATCAAAAAGCAAAGACCGCTTCAATCAATCACTACCGCCAACAAAAGAAGCTCTTGTTCAGCACATAAAATGTGCAGTTTTCCATAGAGCTTTTATATGGGGACAATGTTTGATTTCAAACCCAAATCATCCAGATCCTGATTTTTGGGGGTGGCAACTGGAAGATGGAGTTTATCAGCCTCTTTGGACCACATCTCCAGAAGCTACTTCAGCGTGTCAGGAGCTGGTTTCTTGTAAATGTCGAGTTATATGTAATAAAAAATGTTCACGCTCGTGCAGAGTTAAAATGTACGGTACTTTGTTTATGTGATGGAGACTGCTGTGAAACCGACAGTGACAGAAAATTTTAACTTTCGGGCATTCGTTTCTTTGCTGTTTTATAAAAAAATCACAAAAGTAGAAATATTTAGTTAAAATAAAGCTTACCAAATAAATGTATTTAGGTATTTTCTATTTGAAATAAAATTATATTACAGCTATAAATATATTATTTCCCCACCACTGAGAAAACTAATGGAGTCACAAAAAACTCACACGATTTTTGTAGAAAATTTAGTTTACTTTAATTTGTGTAATAACAAAAATATTAATACAATTCGCCGTTATCGAGATAATGTCGAAGTAGTGATTTTTCTGACGATTTTGAGGTTATAACGGCCGAACAAATTTTTTTTTTGAGTGGCACTATATCCCATTTTGTTCGCCTCAGAAAACTGTCTATGCTCACCCAATTTCAGGTTAGTATCACAATCTGAACGATTCTTAAGAAAATTCGAATTAAGCAACTCCACTATTAAATAAAGACGTTTATTATTACTATTACTATTTGAAGCATTGACAGATCTGTTAATAGTTATCAAAAAAGGTGCTTTTGATTATTGTTATTTTTTCGCTGTTAATAAAATAAATCTGCTTATTTTGCTCCAGAAGTTTTTAGTTGACACTGGAATTTATGATTTAAGGTTAATTTACATGAAAAATAGGGTACACGTAAGCAAATTTTGTGTTTAAATAATTTTCGTGTCGTCATTTGTTAAGCAGCCATTAAAAATGCAGGTAATTAACTCAATAAATACAAAAATCACGTGACTTTCTTTGCACTTTATTTTTTGACTTCCTTGAACATTTCAAATATCTTCGGATAACATTTCGCTCTTAAATGAAATATAAGGATTACGTATTAAGCAAAGAAAGTAAACTAAACTGATACTGTATTATCAACCACCATTATACTGTGACGCCATCTACTTACGTAACCTTTACTGTTTGTAACTGGCTGCTTACAAACAGAACTCTCTGGCTTTGTAACACTTTTTACACGGAAGCTCGGGCGCCAGTTCCTTAATTTTTAAGTGCAAGGAACAGCACTTGTTTGGTTCTCCGAGGGGAGAACGTTTAGGGGTAGCTATCAGATGGAGGTACGGTTATTTGTCCGGGATCTTAAGATGATTGTCTTGTCAACTGGACTTGAACAATTTCTCAAACGGGTTAATTAGAAATAAATTACTGAAATAATAACTCGTGAATTTTACCCATGTATACCAATGTATTTATTTATTAAAACAGTAATGAACAAATCAATAAATAGGATATTTCAGCGACTTTGCAGTCAAGTATGTACAAATTTCATAACGATAAGAAATAGGCGGGCTGGCAATCAAGAGTATATACGCGTGAATACGATTTTATTTCGGAAGACGGTGAGTTTGGATAACCGGTGTCTGTTTTCGCGGCTGAAACTATTTCGGACGGCAAGTAAACGGAATTTCCAACAGGATATAGTGTGAACGTCGGGCAGTCGGTTAGCTATAGATATTCTTGTCTATACAGAGGGTTTTACAATACGGCGAACTACTGCCACAAACGAAGAGCTATTTACCAATGACTATTTTTCGTAAGTTAATTTTTCCTGTAAAATTTTACGCATTGAAGCTTTAAAGATTGCCCGAGCGAGCAAATCTAACCAGCCGATGCATATTTTATGAAACAAAAGACCAACGGAGGAATTACTAATTAGCTCTAGTTTGATTTAGTAGTATAATACAGCGGTACTCACGAACAATAAGATCTCTGAATTACCTAACTGAAGGCGGTACGGACGAATAGTAGAGGACCACGGTGTATTCTTACCAATATTATTTTCAAGAAAATTTATTAATATAATTCGGAGCGGCGGTTACGGACGGAAGTGAGAACGGTGACAGTTTCGGATTGATGCGGACTGCCTCGGATTGATCTGGAACTGATGCGGACTGTCTCGGACTGAACTCGGACTGGACGCTCATCCGGCGTTTTATTACTTTTATAACATATCCAGACTGCGTGTTAAAGGGGCGGTCACCGACTTGAAACGAAGGCCTCACAACGTAACTTACTGAGGTCGAGAGTATTATGTAATTATCAACATTGACTCGTAGCATCAATAACCGGAAATGAGTTACTTGCAATTTCTAGACTATATTGCAAAAAGAGATGGATTAAAACGGACACCGATTAATATTTTAACCGGTTTTAGTAACTAATGATTTGTGTTTCCGACTCGGTCATTATTTATAATAATTCACGGATTTTAATTATACGGGGGACTATCGAAAATTAATCAATTAATTACTTGACTGCTTGTTTACCAGCGGGCTTTTTTACAACTCAATATAGGTACTAACTTAACTAAAACAGGCCTTACTTACTAAAAAGCGGCGGCAGGGTGTACCCAAGTGACGGTAATACTTAAAGCAAAAACGGACATTCCTTGACTGGAAAAATAATTTCGTTACAATACTATTTATAAAAATATTAACATTATTTGTAAAATAAATGGATATTAAATTAATATCACTTCTAAAATAGTTTAAGATCAAGAATTCTGCTACAATTTGTCATCTTCCTAAAATAAAATTTCATAAAACATGAAAACAAATTACAATCAATATATTTCCCAAAACTTGTATGAAGAGGAGCATCATCATGAGTTTAAATTTTCCGCAAAAATACATTCTCATCTGGATTATTGAAAGGTAAAAAGGCAAATAAGTATATGTAGGGTGTCTGTTTAATGCTTCAAAATATCCGAGTTGGGAATTCTTGAGTACAAATCATGATGATTGACCAAATTGTTATCAAAAATGCTTCCCTGAAGAGTTATAGCGCGTCAAAGTTGCAGAAGAAAAACAAAGAATGCGGAATTAAATCAAGACGTATTAAGTCAGAGCAACTAAATTTGGTAGGAAGTATTAGATCCACTTTATGGTTAATTTGAAGTAAAAATCTCAATAATGCATAATTCAAATGCAATTCTCCTTTCTTTACTATTTCTCTCGGAAATGCTCCTCCTACGGGAGTAATGCAAGAGATACAAGACGCTTATTTTACACGTTACTTGTCAAGCGTATAATTGTTACCTAATTTTCTTCTAAGAAAAACAAAATAGCTGGTGGTAATGCGACCCACCCCCCTTAAAAAGGCATTCCAATTTTTGTTTATTTTTCATAAAAAATATTTTGAAGCATTAAACAGACTAATCTAATATTAATTAACTCAGTATTAGGAAAACTATAATAAAAAGTGTGCAATGAACTATATTTGTTCGAGGTTGAAAATAATTAACAATTCTATCGATAAATAAGTTTGGTTTTATATTTTCAATAATAATTCTGATAAGAAAATCAGTATCACAATTCCATATCGATAGTCGGTCACTTGCGTGGCGTAGCAATATTTATAAATGAATATAGGTAACATAAATGAACTGTTTTTATTTGTTGTGCAAACACAAACAATTAAATGTAAATAAAGGTCAATTTATAATGCATTAGCAATTAAAGGTGGAAATATTTTCCAGGAACTTGTAATGGTAATTGATAAGAATTTACATTAGTGCATAATAGTTCCTATATTTATGGTATTTTAATTACAATTTGTGAGCATAACTTTAGATACAGAAATTTCAGATATTTAAATATATTGATAAGATACAATTTTTCTCCATTCTATGCGTTTAAAAAATTAGATCAACAGTCGATAATGTTGACGCAATAGTAAAAATTAAATCCTGGAAAGTAAAGTGGCACTGATGGAGCAGCCTCGATGTCAGGAATGTTGACGATGGCAATGTGTATTTAAAACACTTTTACCAATTGTCATAAACATAAGTGAGTGATAATTGGCATTTAACCTACTGTGACGGTCAGTTCTAATTTTTATTTAAATAATGGGATATTAATGTCTAAGGAATTGGTGAAACCATCCTGTAATGTAAATCTATTATTGAAATACAGAAATTCAAACAATAGAAGCATGTAAATACGAAATAATTAAAATAGTGGGTGATAAATACGTTTCCAGTTCTTTGTGTCATTCCATAAAGGGATACATTCCAGTTTTAAAAATAGACACGTGCTTACCGGTGATTATTATTTAGTATTACAAACGCAGTAGCAATAAACTCATGCAATAAGCTATACCCCAATTTTTTTAAACAACGCTGTATACAGTATTGATTACAGAGGTGCAGACGTATGCATAGGTGGGAAGGAACATTAAAAAATTACTCTGAAAAACAAGCTAAAATTAATTTAGACTGCAACTCACAACCATTTTGGAGTGCAACGTCCGTTGGCAAGGATGATTCCTTTCCATTATCAAATAACGGGTAAAATACCCTTGCTGTTCTTACTGATTTCTATATTTGAATCTCAGTGATATTTTTTGGAATTTTTATAAAGTCAGAAGTTTATGACAGTTTAGCTTGCTGGCTTCTTCATGGTTGTTTCAAAATGCTACTTATTTATTCATAAATGACACTTTTATGCTGATTTTGATCTTCTCGGCTTTTATGAACGGTTGAACGGAGTATTGTTTAGATGTGTTATTAAATATTGGGATAAAGATTATAATATTTATCCAGTTCTTCCACAAAAATATACCTAAGTGATAATATATTACATTACTTTAAAGTACCTGTTAAGCTTTTTATTGTGTAGGAGGGAAAAAGGATTCCACTTGACGGACCACTGCTGAAGAAGCTCATAGGGTGTAGTCGTACTCACTTTATTTGCTCTATTTATGTTTGTATTTCAAGTGCTACAAAAACCTGTATTTATGTCAGTAACTTAATTCTGATTTCCTGACCTCGACTCTGTTAAGTGCAATAATTCATTTTCATTTGGCACAGCACATTTTAAATAAAATAAAATAATCTTTGGGTGCTTACACGACGGAACAGAATTATTCAGATATTTAGCTGACATTCACCCATACCTTAAATATTTGATATGAAAATCAAATATTCAACCGGTGTTAATGAATATTTGATCAACTTTAATCAAGATACTACACCGTTTATTTATCAATAATAGTACAAGCAGACTTGGCTCAATATACAAAATATACGGCTTTTTGGATCAATACAGTAAATATTAAACATGAAAGGTTATTTGCCAAGTACTTATATATTTTCTCGTTAATTTGTCATATTTGATACTTAGTTCAAGTAGGAATTTATGCTTCTATATTTTAGCAATTTTTAAAATAAACATGATCGCCTTACTAATGTGATTTGTATTAATGCGCCATTCCTTGGCGGCTATACTTCAAATCCGCAGGCGAAATCAAATCTTTGAGATGAAGTTCTAATCACCATTTTCACACCTTAGTAAGTGAATCTGAAAAAGTTACTAATACATTTGCACACATTGTTAAAAGCAATGAGTGATATAATTTGTAAACCTTTGACGTATTTAATTAACGAATTTCTTAATACATTAGTATTTTTTCCAGATGTCCTAGAAACTGCATGTGTCAAACCATATCAGAAAAACAAGACTCCTTAAGTATGGAGAACTATCATCAAGTATCGCTTCTTAGTGTTTTTAAAACTTATTAAAAGGCTGGTGCATAATTTAATAACTAAATATTTAAACAACTCAAACATCGTAAAATCCAACCAGCACGGATTTAGAGTAAACATGTTTGTAGAGACGGCTCCTTGTCATTTGCTTGATTTTGTATATCAAGAATTGGATAAGGGCAGATATGTAATGTCTTTAATGTTTGACCTATTTCGCACTTTTGATACAGTTGATGAGTTTCCATGTCTAAAGCTCTTTTCAATTGGTATTCGAGATAAATTGCTGTCTTGGATTAAATCCTATATGACAAACAGAAAAACGATAGTCAAGTACGACGACATCACGTCTGAACAACAAATGGAGATGGAAGTTCCACAGGGTTCTCTTCTATTTACGCTATATGTTAATGATTTATCGCAGCATATTTCGATCGGCCAAGACCATATTTGCTGACGATACAACAATAACTTTCTCAGCACAGTGATATGCTCTGTTTCTTTGTCAGGGGTCGGTCTACATAATACATACTAATCTCGGGTTAATCAACATAATAAACAGTACTCACACTTTCCTTGATTGTTCATATAACTTCCTGCTAACATTAACAGCTGGGGCCCCAGGAAAAACCACTACAATTCTCTCACAAACACGCCAGCAACCTGTACCGACCTTACTTCATGGTTCTCCATTCGGCTCTCCTCACTTGCTGATGCGCGCACTACAACAGCAAGGCTGGAGGGCCTTGCTACAACAGGAACTATTACAACATATAATACGTGTGTGTTATGAACATGATGGACGGTGCCACCGTAATAGACTGATATTGAACGACAAAAAACAGTTTATTTAAATCAAAGGTATTTGCCATCAAGTTTTGAACTAGACATCAATATTACGCTTTCTGAAAATACCAAAATTTTTAGGAACTGACTTGTCTTAATACTGAAGGTCTGGAGAAAGAGAAACAATTTTTTTTTATGCCATACCATTGAGTAAAAAATAATAAAGCAACTGTCAAGGTTTCGAGATTTTAGTAATGTATTTCTTTGCCAATAACTTCATGATTTTCATCAATTTTTAGTGCTACGGGAAGGTATTTGTAATGTGGCTGTATAGCCCTTAAAATTGAAGACAATCATGAAGCTATTGGTGAAAAAATAAAACACTAAAATCTCGAAACCTTCACAGTTGCGCTTCTTTATTATTTTTACTCAATGGCCATACTTAACTCAGAATCCAAAAATGGTAAGTAGGTACATCAAAATTTAGATGTTACTTTTTATTTAGATTCTTAACCGTGTTCAACATTAATTTTTGAAAAAATTACTCGGGGCGGCGCACTTGGGGCTTAGGGTAGGTATATTAATAAATAATTCTATAAATAGAATTTTTGTAGGTTAAAAAAGAATCATTGGACTGATATTTAATATAAAGCTCAAAGAAAACTGTAAAAACACTTTTAAAGACAAAAAAATTTAAACTGTCTCATAAATATTTTTATTTAAGTGCGTATCATATGCTTTTAAACACAAACAACTTTTTGCGCGTGTATGAGAGTCACTGCTATATTACTACATGGGGATGAACTTTCTCTTCATAAGAATGGTTGGTTGTCTGTGTATTATACAAATTTGTTTTCTTTTTTTTTTCTGACTTACCATATGTACAGTTACTGTATAACTACTTGGTGAATAAATTATTATTATTAGTACAAAAGTTTCCGGGTGCTCTTCCGTGTTGATCTAAATTTTATAAACTAATTAACGCGATGTTTTGCTGTGGTTGGTCACCCAATGCATGTATACATGATCTTTAGATTATGAAAATCAAATCTCCAATAATTTTACGCATTGCATCCTCACAGTTTTTAAACAACGGAAATGTAAAGCTGATTTTCGTCAGCATCTGAGTGTTGTGTAGCATCTGAGAGTTGTATAGCTATAGTGTCCATAACTATCCTAACATTGATCTCTGTAGAACATAAATGCCATTTTGGAAGATACCACTCTTAACTTTACCACACTGAGTTCTATGTCTTATCTAACTGAAAGAAATTATCTGTCAGTTAGATACTAGCACTGTTAATCTTTATTGGTTTGATATCGTTAAAAAGTCATCAGAAGGTATTGTCACAGATGTGTGTGGGTTGAAAGCCAGGCAGTATTCAAGTAGTATTTCAAATTGGGGTAGGAAGTCCCCAATTTATGACTGTACTTCTACTTCTAAAACTTCTAACAAAGTTGGATGGAGGTTTTTAAACTCCTCATGGTAACTTTCTTGTATAAAGATTGTATTAACTGTTTAGAAATATGCCATTTTCCAAACTGAAATCAATACAATGAAGAAAAAATGAACAATGCATTCGCGCATTAGCAATAACTTTATTTTTATATGAATATTAATATCATACGCTTGAGTATTAATTTTTGCACCACATAAAAGTTTTGATTAATATTTTCAGAGGTCAACAAAGGTTATTTTAATAAGTAACGAACACATGTCTGTTCTGGAAGAAAGAAAATTAGAACTGTGCTATGCAAATTGCACAAGACAATATTATGCAATTTATGCAAGTCTATGCGATTTAAGATCAAAAGTCTTGTCAGGCACGAAAAGCATCATAAGCAACTCTCTCTTATTCAAGGCGCTTGTAATTTCAATTATAAGATTAGAACCGTGCTGAAATTAATTGAAAAAGTTTTAAATCATCAAAGTGGTTATTAATCTCTTTTACATATTATGGCATTCACGTATTTTTTTAAATACAGATAATTTCTGGACGACAGTTTCTTAAATCGGTGAAGTCAACTTTTCCATCAAATTGTTGCATTACTGTCAATTTTAAAGTTTATGGAAAACTTTTGAAAAAGAAATCAACATGTGCCTAATTATTATATACCTAAGTGTTGTCGAGTTTGTAAATTCTTAGATGTTTGCATTAATCTAAATTCTTGTGTCGGTTTTCCTATGTTGCATATTCCTTTTCATTGCATCAGCGAATTATCTGCAACCACTGGGTTGGTGTCTGTGAATGTCCATATTTTAGTAAGTGAATTAATTAATAGATCCCAGAATCAGTGCATACATACCTCCAAGTACACCAATTAATGGAACAACTATCTTAACCGAGTACCCGAGATTTATTGTGAAACTTGTGCCAAAAATCTTTATTTACTCTCTTCCTCCCTGTTCAAAATTATGTTTGTTTCATTACCTTAGTCGAGCAGGGCTATGTAGGGTGTACTAGCTTGAATTTGCTTGCATAAATGAATAGTTACAATAAATTCGATACTTTGCGTACTTGGCACATGACTTAATATCTCCGAGTAGAAAATACGGCACTCTTGTTTAGTATAACCAAAGATCATGTATACACTAGATAGTCAGACCTATATTGTTTAATTTTATCGCTCATAAATGGACCTCAACTTAAGCTTCATCTCACTTTAACTCATGATACTGCAATACTTCTCTATTATTTGGCATCCAATTTTGCATGTGTTAGAGAGAGAAGATGGGACGATGAAATAACCAGTGGCTTTGACTAAGTAAGTAAGTAAGTAAGTAAGTAAATATTTATTGGTGCATTATACAGAGTATTTACACATGTCAGTAAGCAGGATACAAGTTTCTGCATAAAATAATTATATAAAAGTATGTTAATATATAAAAATATGAAAGTAACATAATAACACATAAGTACACATAAGACTATCTAGTATATGAAATGATTTTTGGTATAACTTAAGGGTCTGTATCAGGTGCAAGTCTCGATTCTACCACACCCCGCACAGTTCCATTTGACATGACGCAGTCAAACCAAACTACCGCGAGTGCAGGTTCCAGCAGGTGCATATGTGTTTTCGCAAATTCGTGCGAGATGACAGCACTTTTAAGGCATAGACATGCACTTCTTGTTTTTCAAATAAATTGATTTACAGCTCATACCAAGAGTCGAAAAAAGTGAATTTAAAAGTTAGAAGCAATGAATAATGTCGGAAAGTTAGTAAATTTTGTCAAAAAAATTTAAAATGCATGCAAAATTTTTTTTTCTTTTTTAGAAAAAAATGACTTTCCGACATTTTATACATATTTTAGATTAATCTGATAGAAATTGCAGTCAAATCGGATAAGTTTTAAACGAGATATTCAAAAATTACGATTTAAATGGGTATATAAGACTCTTAAACAAGTATCGCAGAATAGATGACAGATATAGCAATCCTAGGGTAGCCGTATATCAATAACTGCTTAATTGAACGTGTAATAAAAAATCACTCTTGGTGGTGGATAATTTGCTATTGCCACGTGGGAGCTCAAATTGTAAAAACAGTTTTCAGGGCGCCATTATTCTTCATTACCTACTTCAATTAAATGTACAAGAGCTCGAAAAATGAAGCAATATAAAGCTTGACTTAAAAATATTTTTAATACATTTAAACTAGTTGAACCTTTGGTAAGGAACTGAAATAATTAGATAGTAAATGAGTAAATCAAATAAATACACATATTGTGACACTCTTTTTTACTTTACTTAGGCTGTTTGCAATTTACTACCTACAAACAGTCTCTGCCAATTTTTTAACGCTTTTTTAAGCGGAATTTTATTTTAGAGTGAAACGAACAGCACTTTCTTTCTCGGCGGTTTCGAGAAAGGCTGGGATATGTACAGTAAAGAAACGGTCTTGTTCAGCGGTTAGGTAGATGTTCGTCCGTTTTTAGAGGACTGGGCAATTTACCATGCGAGTCTAATTACTTGTACACAGAAGAAATGAAAACTTATTGCTTTTAAAATGCTATACAAAATCTTACACCAGTTACTCGGTATATCTGAAAACCGAAACAGGTTGCTTGAAATTTTTAAACATACTTTTCTTTTACCCCCTGTAGACAGTAAGATGTTTGAAACCAAGCGATCGGAATAAACAGGCTTGTTCAGAAGTATATTCTCTTTTAAATTCTGTAAACCGCGCATTGATATCTTTACCCGTTCGCAAAATACTTGACTTCAAAATATTAACTTAAAAATTCGCTTGGTCCGCTTCAATTGTCCAGCAGTTTACATTGTTTACAACTTTATTTAGGTTTTTTACAAGTATAATAATAAAATAATATCCAATTTGATGTAGGTATTTTAAGTTATAATCGATACATTTTTGTCTCAACAATTATCGCATACAGACAGACCCTGTTGTCTTATTTTAAGAACAATTTTCTTTTATTTAGCAATGTCAGGACATTTTCGTAAATTATTTATGTTGTTTTATTATAATAAAATTACTTCCTTTGTAACATTATTACAAGCGGAAGTAGAAACAGAGTTACATGAATGTTATCACCAACAAATGAATGGATGTGACTGGATTATTGCCAGGCTATTGATTATTTATAAATAGAGTAAAAACTTCCCACGTTAATACTGTAAAGGCTATTTAAACAAACTAATTTGTTTCCTCGCGTTCACGGTTCACTAGTAATGCCATGGAATATTGATAAGACTTATGCAAACACTTTGAAATGCTTTATCAGCCACACCCTCTGTGGAAAAATGTTTTATGCCCAGCAGAGCAGTATCATTTTTCTAGGCTCTATGGAAAACAACAATGAAAAGTATCTCGATTTCTTGGCCGTAAAAGACCAAGTAAATGATAAAATACTTTATTGAAAAAATCATTACGATTCAGATGAAATTTACGAAGTAGAAAATGCACTGAATTCAGTTTAATTTTGTTATCAAGTTAAAAATATTACAGGTTTCTTCTAAAACAAACAGTTCTTATTATAATTAAAATTTAAATGGTTCATCGGATAAATTTGCATTGATAAACAATAAAATTAGAAAAGGTTACGACCTAATAGTGCCAGCTCAAAAGGGGTTCCCGTTAATTGTTCATAATGAATATCCATTCTAGGTAGGTGCATTTCCTTTTCCTTTTAAATAAATTGTATATGGTCGAACAATGTTATTGGTCAAGTGCACATACGTTTGAAATTTATAGTATGCCATGACGCAATTTATAGAATGTTTCTGCCTGATAGGTTTCCGTTATGGACTACTGTAATGTTCTCTGAATTAAGTAATTAGTTGAGAACAAATTCTTGCTTCTACAGTATACAGTTCTAGTTTAAAGTTTCTAATCATATCAATGATTGATGAATGTAATAGTTAAGGTTGAATAATTTTGATAATGAATTGTTAAGACAACTCCAGAGCTACTGGATACTTAAAATTTGAAACCGTAAGAGTAAATCAAATTGACGCTAGTTGCTGCCATCTCGAAAACAGGTTGTATTTCGTTTTCTCTTTTAATATCCCGTCGCCTGTTAAATTTACGCAAAAAGGGTTCTATCTTGTAGAATTTGAAATTCTCTATAATTCTGGTACTTTTCTGAAGTACTACGTTTTAGAATTTTTGGTATGGAGAAATATAAAAATACAGTAGATAAAAAATGTTTTTCTTCTCATTTTTCTCGTTTTTTAGTCGGGAATCAGGAGTCGCAAATTCGTTCATAGGGGGTGAACTCAAAGATATAGTTTTGAAAAAAATGGTACCTTATCTAGAATAATCTTGCGGATCTAAATGTGAAGGGCGCCATTCTGTCCGCGATTGCAAAAAAGCGGAAAAAAAAATTTCGAAATTTTTTGTATTACTGAAAATTGATTAATTTTATGTTTACATCTCGTTTCTGGGCTTATTTTTTAATATTTCTTAATGGTTTTCAAACCAATCAAAAGCTTGTTATTTCTAGATTCATATGCTACCAAACTGTACTCGATAATGTTGTTAACAAACGCTGCAAAATTTGTTTAAACAAAGCGTCCCCGAAAAGTGTAGTGCAAATTTCAGTATCGGGACATTTTTAAAACTATTACAGAGAGATGCATACATCTATTATATGATATATGCAAAAAAGAATGGAGCAATTTTTAGTAAAAGAATTATCTACATTGCTTTAATGTTATAAAAGATACGATTTTTTTTGCACGGCGGCATTGCGTTGTTGCGCTGAATAATTGTAACATACCTATCTCGCGCGCTCTAACCGAATGAATACCTGCCTAACTAACGCCACAGTATCTAAGGCCGCACTGAGGCGTTGATATATGAAATTTACCACCAACCGAGGATTCTTTTTATCAACAAATTTTAAGAGCCGCGTATCAAATAATTGTTTGGAAAAATGCGACTGAGGTAAATCCAGAAATTCCCAATCCAAATGATTTTGGTTGGGAGTTGAAGAATAATGTATATATCCCTAAATTAATAACTATAAATGTTCGTCCATAATAGGTTGCTATTGTGAGGGTAAATGTGTTTTTCGTATTTTGACCCATAATATGGTATTCTACTAAATTCAAAATCATTTAATAAAGTGGCACTTTACCACATGAAACTATCACTTTACTGTTATAGTAATGTCAGTGTTAATAAAAAACAGTTTGACAGAAAGTATTTCATATACCTTCTCGTATTTTTCCTTGGATTTTAAAGGAAGTATGCTCGAAGTTGCTTCTCGAACGGCATTTAAAATGTCTTCAGAATAATTTTCTAAATTGTGTTTCAGTAGCCAGATTCATTTTTATAATTAATATACATATAAATTAAAATCAATTCGATTCACAAAAATTATACTTAACTGTTATTATACAGGGTGATTCATAAGTAATGGTACACAGACCCGCAGCAGATTTCGAACGTAAAAATATTGCGATTTAGCCAAACTTACCTTAGTCTAAAAGTTAATGGTAACCAAGATACAGGGTGTCAATAAAACTTATTTTTTAATTTTCTCTTGCAATTTAATGAATTTTTGTATTTTTCTTGTGAAAATCTATAAGTGGGGGTTATTTGGGGTGAGGAATCATAATACACCTTCAATTTTGGTATAACTCCTAGAGGGCGCTACATACGCTGCGTTTAATGTGTAAAATAGGTCGTAACTTTTTACCCGCACCCATACGGCAGATTTCGCTTAAAAATTATTCTCTTCTATCATTTCTTAATAAAAAAGGTATACTTGTTTTAAGTCTCTAAATACAACAGCTTTTCAGAAAAGTGCAAATCAAAAATTCCATGCAAATTCACTATGAGATGTGGAAAATTATTTTTATTACTTTGGCGGCAAAATCGACAATTTTTCGTTAAAAATGTTGTTTTCTGTTATGTAGTTAATCCCGTTTAAGTGGTTATTGGCGTTAAACAATTTCTCAAAATTTCAGACATTCCAACAAAACAATTTTAAATAGTAGGCATAAATAATTTTATTCCATGGTAAACAATGCATCACAAATAATAACAACAACATATAACAACAAATACTACAATAAATATTCAACTTGATCACTTCTCTCTTTTCAGAATTCGAAAAAAATATGTGGCGATCAGTTTTTAGGTATTAAAAAAAATTCACAACAATTAATTAATGTTTAAAAGATTGGTTGTTTGACAGGTACTTTTTGTTATTATGCATGCTTGATAAATATTTAACTTTATTTACTCTGATAATGCTGTATCTCAACGCCTACTTTTAAAAATCATTTTTATAAATAAGAATTTTTGATTTGCACTTTTCTCAAAAACTGTTGTATTTAGAGACTTGAAACAAGTATACATTTTTTATTAGGAAATGATAGAAGAATGAAATCATCTTTACACATTAAACGCAGCATACGTAGCGTCCTCTAGGAGTTATACCAAAATTGAAGGTGTATTATGATTTCACACACCAAATAATCCCCACTCATAAATTTTCACAAGAAAAATATGAAAATTCATTAATTTCAGAAGAAAATTAAAAAATAAATTTTAACTTTGACACCCTGTATCTTAGTTATTATTAACCTTTGGACTAAGGCAAGTTTGGCCAAATCGCAATATTTTTACGTTCGAAATCTGCTGCTGGTCTGTGTACCATTACTTATGAATCACCCTGTATAAATAAACAAAGCCGTGTCAGTTACTATGGTTACGGAAACAAGTACCTACTATGACTTTTTTAAATTTAAAACTTTGTAATGCTTTTATATCGATCACTATTTGCTTATAATTAATTAACTAACACAAAATGTGAAAAAATAGTATAAACAAATCTCGTAAGAAAAGCAGTTTTACTAAACTCATATACCTAGTTTTTGAGTTACTCGCTCGCTGCGCTCGCTCGTACTCAAACGCTATATTCGTTTAGTAAAACTTTGCTCTTCTAAACTTGTTTAATGTACTAATATTAGGTGTTAATTCAGATTATTAGGCACGCATAATGTATTGTATATTACTTCTATATTGTCATTTTTCTAAGCCCACCCAAGTAGTACATTTAAGTTCATTTAGTTGTTTTCTTACATACCTCTTACCTACCTAAATATTTTAAGTTGTTATAATAATTTTTGTTCCCAAGTAAATTAATCTTTAAATGTCTCTGTTTTATTGTCCATGTTAAAATGATAATATTTACGAAAAAGTAATAGGTACACTAAGAAAGCATTGTAAAGGTTTTGTAAACACAGTGTAGTGTATATCGTCAATAGTCACTGATCCAGAGCGCGCGCGATGCGCTGACGTGAGTGACTGGATATTGCACACACTTAAAACGGTAGCGAAAACAACGGAGCGCTGTACAAAAATAATTATATTTCTTATGAGGTTAAAGCAAGGTAGATATTTCTTTCACTAAAAATTGCTCCATTCTTTTCTGCATATTTCGTATCATAGAAGTATGCATCTATCTGTAATAATTTTCAAAATCACTCAATGCTGAAAATTACATTGCACTTTTCTGACACGCATTGTTTAAACAATTTATGTAGCATTTGTTAATGAAAATTTCGAGAATAACTTATCAACACCTGAATCTAGAAAGAACAAACTTTCAATTGCTTTGAAAATCATTAAGAAATATTAAAAAATAAGCCTGGGAATGCGGTATAAAGACAAAATTAATAAATTTTCAGTAATCTAAAAAATTTCGGAATTTTTTTTTTTACGCCTTTTTGCAATTGCGAACAAAATGGCGCCTTCTATATTTAGATGCGCAAGGTCATTCCGGACAATGTACATATTTTTTCAAAACTATATCTTCGAGTGGTGGGTGTGACTTTTTAGTCTTTCGAGATGCTAGATTCCTGACTATTTAGTAAGTTTACGGTAAAAATAGTAAAAAAACTTGTTCGTGATGAAAAAGGCTACAAATTTAATATGAAACTTTTTCATGCGCGGTTAATATTTAAAGTTGTACAACGCTGCAAAATTAGTCAGGTAGGTGTGTGTATTTTTTTAAAACGTTTCTCGAGTTATTATATCATCTCACAAAATACTCCAATGAAACTTTTTCCACTTTACTATGGAGGTAGTCTTCAAGGTGTGTCATTTTTCGTGGTGATACCAACAGGCCACGATCTGTTCCATTGTGGTTTATTAGTTCCTCTTTTTTTTAATCAACTATTTGGCTTCGTGTTCTTTTATGATGCCGATTCATTCTCGTTGAATTTTTCCTCGACTAAAACTCACTTGTAAAGTTCATCTTCACGTTACTCATTATCTTTCTTGCGTTTTTTCCCATCGCCTCTGTTCCTCGTAGTCGTTTTCATCACCCACAAGCACGTTTGGGACATATGATACGTCTCGCACATTTCCTCTGAAGTTTCTACAAATTTTGGAAGACTTCTTGCCAGTTTTGCGACAACTACAAACTTTGCCACATTTTTTTGTACATTTGGTGGTGAACTGTCGACCTTGTAGGAAATTGAATCCAGTCCACTATCGGTATGTTCAGTAAGTATGTTCTTGGTTTCTGTTGGGAACTATTTCTACATAAGTCTGACAAAAAGCCAAATATTTCAACAAAATGAAACAACCTCATTTTCATTTATGGTGACATTTTCAGCAGTGCTGCTGCTTATATGCCAACTTGAATTTATACCTGCAGTAAACCTCCATAAAATTCCCTGACACCCTATTACCTAATAAAACACCCTAAGATTTTAGTTGCTTAGAATTTGCCATTATTTCCCCCAGTATATTATTTTTATTACTACCAAAGTCAAGTCTGAAAAGGAAAGCAATTTTTTAATATGGATGGAGTCAGTTCTAAATTTAGAAATGTGTTATGTTGAATTGTGTTGTGTTATTTGAAAATAAAAAATATGTAGGTTCTATTTTCTGTGACTTAAGTAAAGCATTTGACTGTATTTCACACGACATATTATTAAACAAATTACAATTTTATGGCTTTAGTGAAAATAGTGTAAAATTAATAAAGTCCTATTTGTCATTCAGAAGGCAAAGCACATTTTTTAATAAAGTAAGTTCTGGTCTCTTACCAATCTTACCTCAAGGATCGGTACTAGGTCCGGTGCTATTCATTATCTATATTAATGATTTAATTTATTCGAATTTAAACTGCTCGACTATATTATATGCTGATGATACAACAATCATTATTAAAGAAAATTATCTTAGTTGTCTGCTAGACGATATGACCAACAAACTACTAGAATTTAAAAATTGGTTCACAGCAAATAAACTTTTATTAAATAATGAAAAAACGGTAAATATGGTATTTTCGTATAGAAATTTAGATGGCGCCGAAAACCCAGAGTTTGCAAAATTTCTTGGAGTACACTTAGACCCTCTCCTTACTTGGGAACATCAAATAGACTTTACAGCAAAAAAACTTAATAAAATACTTTACTTAATAAGAAATCTTGTACAAGTAGTACCCCTACACGTAGTAAAAACAGCCTATTTTAGTATTTTCCATTCGGTACTCAGCTATGCCATAATTACTTGGGGTCATTCGGCACATACCGACCGAATATTTTCTATACAGCGCCAGGCCATACGCTCTATGTGTCTTATGGGTTTTAGAGAGGATATTAGGGATAGGTTTAAAGAGCTTAAAATTTTAACGTTGCCGTCTGTGTATATATATGAATGTCTTTTATTTGTTAAAAGGAATCTAAATCAGTATGCTCTGGTAAGTGATACACATTCCCATAGTACTCGAAGAAATAGTCACATTAAAATTAACTATACAAGATTGAGTCATAGTCGAGGTGCTAAGAATTATTATGGACCATTATTTTTCAATAAACTGCCAAAGGCAATAATAAATTTAGAAATTAAGCATTTTAAACAAAAGATAAAACATATTCTTATCGAAAATGCATTCTATAACTTCAGTGAATTTCTAAATTATAATTTACTATAAATATATACCTACATACTAATTAATTATAAGCTTGACATTGGTATCTGCGGATATTAACTATAGGTATATATTTTAATTTTTATCATATATTTTTATCATTACTTTATATATGTATGTATGTGTATATATATATGTGTATACAATTTGTGTGTATATGTGTATGTGTGTATATTTGTATTCTACATCTCTATGTATTGACGTATCTGATTGTGTATATTACACTGAAAAGATAAATAAAGAATTTGAATTTGAATTTGAATTTGAATATTTCCTACAGACAAATTAATATAAGCAGCATATTATGATAAGTGACTAATATCTAGATTGGCAGTGATATCGGCAATAAATATTACAATTAATATTGGTCCGAGAATCGAACCTTGAGATATACCAGACGTATAAATCGAACTGTTACACTTAAATCCACAAAGCTATATAATGCTATTATTTTTAAAAATATGGTGTATAAAGCTGATCATAAAAACACAACTTTAAGATGTGAAATATGATGGAGCAGTTTTTGAAAATGATTAACAAACCGAACCAGTAGCAATTTGTGTGACGCTTGGAAATTTCGCAGTTTTTGCGAAGTTTTGTGCATGGTGGATGTTTTTTGACGTTTCTGATATTTTTGGTGTCATTTTGAAGATCTCGTCAAACTTTTGGAAGTAGTTTAGAAAATTTAAAATTCGAGGGGTTGAAAATACGGGGGTTGAAACGTTTTTTTAGACACGAAAATGTTCGGTACTGTTACATCGCATACTTTTTGAAAGTTCCAAATTTGATTTTGATCTAGTTGGAAAGAGGATGAACCAGCGCTCATCGTACGGGCTGGGTTCGGAGTTTGTGATGCACAGAGGTGAAGTTACAGGGGTATAAATTTGAGGTACGTTTTTAACCTGGTGATTTTTTTTGTTGATGTTTTGATGAGAAAAAAATGTCGGTCTGGGTTTTTAGCATTACCTATGTGGACGAATCTGTAGGTTTTTCAAAATTTTCTGGTAGAGTTGGATTTGGGGGTTGAAAAATAGGAAAAAGTTGCAATTATCGGAAATAGCTGAAAATCGATATTTGTGTGAAATTCGGTGTTTTGAGACTTTTTACGGGTCGATTTTAATTTTTAAGAGAATATTGGATACGTTTGGAGGAAAGGGATGGTTAGGTGGGGGATGAAATTTATTTTTTGTAATGAAGTTTCAGTGCGAAAAAGTAACTGTCAAGTCGCGTTTTTGGCAGTATGTGGATGAATCTGTTGGTTTTTAAATTTTTTTTTGATGAGTTAAATTAGGGGGTTCAAAAAATGGAAAACGTCATAATTATCAGAAAAAGCTGAAAATTTTTATTTGTGTGAGATTCGGTGTTTTGAGACTTTTACTGGTTGACTGTAATTTTTAAGAGAATCCGTAATGCGGTTTTGGGGTGGTCGGGGGTGTGTTTTTTTTAATGTTTTGGTGAGAAAAGTGTCGAGTTACATTTTTGGCAGTATGTGGACAAATGTGGTAGTTTTTAAGAATTTTTGGCATAGTTGGTTTTGGGGATTGAAAAATAAGAAAAAATTAGGTATAAATATTAGTAGAAAACATTTAACATTCATATAAATTTACAAATATTTGTGTGAAATGTAGTATTTTGAGACGCTTGTAATTTTTAAGGTAATTCACGAGGCGGTTGTGGGGTGGTCGGGGGTGATTCTTTTGTTGATGTTTCGATGAGTTAAAAATGTCGAAATGCGTTTTTGATAGTATGTGGTCGAATCTGTGGGTTTTAAAAACTTTTCTGGCCGAGTTGAATTTGGGGGATGAAAAATAGGAAAAAAGTTATAATTAGCATAAAAAGCTGAAAATCGATATTTTATGAAATTTTATGTTTTGAGGTTTTTTACAGGTCGATTGTAATTTTTAAGAGAATTCGGCACCCGATTGTTGGGGTTTTGTTGCAATTTTGTTGCATTTCAAAATCGATATGTGGTGAGTTTTAAGATGAATAATAAAAAAGAACGTTTTGTAGTTTTTTCACCTATTTTCTCAATTTTTGCGCAATTTTTTTGGTTTTGGCCCTTTGTGAAATTGTGAATTTGCAAGTAGATGTGAAGTATCGTGATATTAACGGTATGGTCTACTGTCGGATTGTATTTTTTCAGAAATTGTTATAAAGTGTTGATACTGGCAGAAGATGAACTTAAAATAATTCAATTTATTATAGCATTGCCTTCGGTTGTCACACAGTAATTCTTCAACACTACATTCAAAATGTGTGTGAGTTGCGTTTCAGCAAGTGGTGATCGAAACAACAGAGAGAGAGAAAGCTATTTCAGCAGGTCACCCGTTTCTGTTTCGTGAAGTGCGAAGAAGCCAAAGAACCTCCTGATATAACTTCTCTCTCTAAAGTTTTCGCGGAAGAAAACAATGGTTTCCTAATGTTGGGGCTACTCTTGCTTTTTAATGTAAAACATTAAATAAAAACAGTTTACAGGCCTTGTAACTCAGCTTAATAAAGGTTTTTTAAACCTTTTCTATATTTCTATCCCTTGTACATTTTGCAGATTTTGTAAATATCATGTTAGGTTTGAAAGTTAGCCAAGTTCATTCTCAAAGCTTGCTAAATTGCAACTTCTGTAAATTTTTTACTACTCTTGTATGCTTACAAGAAGTTAAAATCTCGATCAGCTGTGGTATTTGCAGGTGCTACATTAGAATGGAAATAAGCTAGAACTAGAACTAGAACTTTGGTCTCGCGATATCTTTTATGTTAGCCAAATTATTTAAACTGGTGTTTTAAAATTTAAAATTAGCTACTCGGGAATCCCTCAAAAATGACAATGGAATTGTATTCATATTTACAATAATGTAATGTTGGAAGTCTATACAATGATTAATAAATTTAATTAAACACCAGAGGTAATAATGGCACCCGAATGGTAGTGGTAATTGAATACGAACGAAAATAAAATTACATAGGTAATATTAATTATTTAAGAAATGCATGTGGCCGCTTTTGACTACCGCCATAATCCCTGTAGTAGTTAATTATATTCCCTTTCACAATTTATCTAAATTTAGCTTCTATTTCAAATTACCTAAAGTCAGCACTAATTTGCTGAAACGTCTATAGAACTTTTACCTAATTTAAAACCGTGGTGTTTTGTGTAAAAGGTCAATTTAAAATTAAATAAGTTTTCACTCAGATGGGAAAAAAATTGAGATATACCTACAAATCTCTTTTTATAAGTATTTTATGTTTTATTTCGAGCAATTTCGTTTCTTTCATAAGAGAAGAAATTTACATTACCTATATCAAATAGTTGGTAGGTAGGGGAGAGTGGGGTATAATGATCCCTTGAGGTAAAATGATCCCATCCAATATTTAGAAAACCAGTGGTGCCATTTAGTTAACCGTGGCCGAATGTTATAGTTGAAGTGTTCTATAGTCACCGACAGAAATATGGTTAGTGTAAATACGTTTGAAGAAATGGTTAACTTCGTTTGTTTGTTTTGTGATTTTCCGATATAAAATAAGCTCATTTTAAAATCGGTATTAAACCTACTTGATATTGTTTATTGAATCGGGTGTGTGCATAACTTGTTATGGCATAGTTGGGCTTTAATATCCTTAGGTAATTGCACACATATCTGTTCATTGAAAATTTTTAGGTTAAGTGAAAATGACGCAGTACATTTGGGGCAAAACGATTCCCTATGTGTGGTGCAAAATGATCCCGGGATCATTTTACCTCCATTTATTAAATGAGTTTAATAAATAGTTTTTATGATGACACTGATGAATATATAGGTAACAGTCTCAAGACTTCAAAAACAACATAAATTTAATCGAAATAAAGAAAGACATTGTGAGAGTAGCAGTGTGGATGATGCTGATGCTGATGACACTAAATGCATACTATGTGATGAAAATTTTAAATGTCCAGTTAGCGGAGAAGGTTGGATCTAATGCAGTACGTGTCGGGGGTGGGCACATGATGAATGTGCAGGTGTTAGTAAGATGAAGAGGACTACACATGTACCGGAGCTAATGTTGCGTCTGCTAAACAAAAACAACTAATTAAATATTTGTTTGCTGGTGATGTTTTGTATGGTCGACCAAATCTTTATAATGCACGAAAAAAACGTTGGTGCGTTTGTTGCCGATAAGAAGTTCAAAGGCACCGGCGTTTTTTGTGTGCACAATAAAGATGTGGTTGACTTTATCTTATGCCGAAATTTTTCAGTGTCTATATAGATTCTTTTGTTGAAAATATATTATTATTTTATTCGTGGTAAATCCAACTTTACTGAAAATCATTACCTAATGTGTTGTTATGCTTATAATAATGAAAATCAATTTCAAATGGTATTAGTGGATGTGGGATCGTTTTACCCGCTTCTTGGGATCATTTTACCTCCACCCATGGGGCAAAATGATCCTTTTGCAAGGTATGACGTTTGTCCAAAACTATCAATGCCCTTTTATTATTTAACCTTGGTGGCCATGCCAAAACGTTAAGTAAAGTATGCTAATTCTTTCACACAAATTAGGAATTCTTAACACTTTTTTTAGTTCCACTATGAGGTGTTTTTCCTTAGAGGGATCATTATACCCCACTCTCCCATACTAATTTAGTCCTTAGAACTCCTTAGAGGGCATGTCATTTCTCACCAGTGATTATTAAATTATTATTAAAATATTATTAATTCCTATTAAAATTATTGCTCGGAAAACGCTAGCAGTGGAGGATATATATTTAGTTATAAAACCTACATTTGTCAGAGAATAAATACTAACCATGAATCGGTTTCAAGATATTTGGTCTTCAACAGTATGGTAAAGGTAATACACTAACCACACCAAAAATTTGAGTTGTAAAACCACTTTAGAAACGATAAAAGTTAGTGACTTGTATACTGCGTTCGTTTTCTACACATACGAGTATAACTGCTACTTTTGTTCGATTACTTAGATAGAGGCCCAGACCAGAACAAAGGGAAATCTGGAGTAGGGGTTCATTTCGAGCAGAGCTAGCAGTCAGATTTGTAGAAAACAAACGCGGCAATAAGCGGAAGCATCTATTTATCAGTAGATACTTATCAGAAGTTGCTTCCGCTCACTGTAATCAAAGTTGGACTTTAGGGTGAAATGTGAATGGATACAACTGATGGCATAGTTAAATCAAATGAAATTCGTAAGACCATCTTGAAAATTATTTTTTTTTTTTCATTATTAAGTTCAAGGAGTTAGCTTATATTGTGAAAATTAGTACTTTACAAATAATTTGTCCAAGGAAGATCAGTATATATTAACTTATTTACTTTGTTTAATTTGAACAAATTCATATTAAAACACGACACTAGCTCTGGTAATTACGAAACAAAATATTTCAGTATCCTTACACTCTGGAATGTGCACTGTGCATAAGAGACTTACCATTAATTTTCACGGGTTGTAGATAGGAAATGGTGTGGAAGTTGCGAGTTTTAGTAGCGATATTTCAATTTAAATCAAATAATTAGTTTTAATATTAACGAAACAACGCCAAATAGCAGATATAAAGTTACAACAAAGTTTGATTAATGTACCTATTATACTACGTAAAATCTGTCAGGTGCAGGAAGTTCATATTTAATCTAAAAAGTACCGTTCACATAAATAATTATAAATACGTAATATTTCGCCAAATATGTAGCTGGAATTTTTCAGAGAACTTCATATATCCCATTAAATTTCAAAATAGTTTTAAACAGTTTACTGGTACGGGAGTGTGCTGTAACAGAAAATTAGCTCAACCGCGGAGAGATTAATTTGAAATTAAATTAAAGCAGCAGGAAGCGTGGTTTTAGTTCCTGGATTCAAAGTGACCATTGTACGCCATAACAAAAACTCGCTAGGACTAAGGGTTGCTGTGACCAGCACAAAAGACAAAGTGCTATATTATGTCATATTAATAATAGGGGTCTAGTTTAACACAATAATATTAATAATGACCCTGCCTCCTGTTGATTCATGTTTATAGAAAATATGCCTTCAATAGCAATTCGCTGTTAAAATAGTAATAGTAAGTACACGTTATGCTTTTCCATAAGAGCTTTCACGCAAATTTAGATGCATATCTCAATCCACCTTATATCAACATTTCGGTTTGGCGTCATTCTTTCTTTGTTTGTCGCGGGTTCCATTTTATTTATAGTTTTTTTGGTGGAAATAAATTAAATCCAGTGAAAATTATCATCAAATGACGCAGAAGTGGTGTATAACAGTTTGATAAAAGTTGTTCAGATATTGAGGTGTTTAAAAAGATGAAATCCAAATAAAATAACTAAAGAAAAAATTGTGACTTTTGGAATGTCAATAGAAAAGAAATTGCCATGACAGCCTTTCTAGGAATGTAAGTCTCATGAAGATTTCAATAGTTCTTTCGCGAGAGCCAAGAGAGAAATGATTTATTTTGGTTTCAAACGAGTTTTGAAAGAAAAGTTGCTGAAGGGTATTTTCCAGCGATATTTGAGGTTTGCTCACTAGGTAACTGATCAGGAGTGGTCTCCGACGGAGGCCGGAGATCAGGTTTATTCAGGAAATTTATAAACTTACCACAAGTGTTTTTCACGAGAAGAATAACTTTAAGTCTTTCAAGAGAAAATTGATGACGTTTTCTTCTGCTCTGAAATGAGTTTTGAAAGAAAGAAAAGTTGGAGGGTATTTTTCAGTGAGATTCTTGAGGTTATGGTCACTAGATCAGGCGTGGTCTCCGACGAAGGCCACAGATCAGGTTTATTAAGGAAATGAATAAACATACCAAGGTTTATTTAGGAAATGAATAAACATACCAAGGTTTATTTAGGAAATGAATAAACATACCACAAAAATTTTTTCACGAGAAGAATGACTGACTTTCATTCGTGCTGTTATACGAGTTTTAGAGAAAGATTCTTGAAATTTTGTGTTAGGGTCACTAGAGAGTTATTTCACTCTGAAATTAGTTTTGAGAGAAAAATTGGTGGAGAGTATGTTCCAGCGAGATATGAGGTTATGGTTATGGTCACTAGGTAACTGATCAGGCGTGACCTTCCACGGAGGCCACAGATCAGGTTTATTCAGGAATTAAATAAACTTACCACAAAAGTTGTTTTACGAGAAGAATAACTCTAAATCTAAAGAGAGGAATGACTTTTATGTTTGCTGTTAAAATGAGTTTTGAGTTTTGAGCAAGTAGAACTTTTTGTTTGCAAATTTTTATATTTTAGGACATAAAACTTATATCATATCTTAATAAGAAAAATGGCTGCTCTTATCTGATATAAAAGGGGTAGAATGGACGAATTAATCATTCTTTATTTTGGGAAATTAGGACTTTCTTAGCAGTTTGTTACATTTTGACATATAAAACTCAAAAAATAAAAATAATTGCTCTTACCCCTAAGAGGATGAAAACCACCCCTAAAGTTAAAAAATCAATAATTAACGAAGTTCTGGGACTAAATCACCGCCCAACGAGCAATATCGTAATTTGCTAAATTGAGGCGCGCTTCTTATTTCGGTCACATTTCCTTTGCAATTAACGATAAAAATCATTTTAAAGCTCTTTTAATCCTCTTTAATATCAGGTAGGTCAAACCAGTATAGAGGTTGTCAATTTTTCGATATTCATCTTAAATGTGTCAATTTAAAGAGAAAACTTTAAGAGTTAACGTCAAACACATCTTTCTCCTAACCTATTAATTTTATCAAAAAGATGAAAAAAGTAGCATTTTCCTTAGTGTATTGCCATCACTTTTTTTCTGGTAACATTCAACTAAGATTCTTCCCTGCTGTTATTTAACCTCAAAGCCAAAAAAAATCATTATTTAAAAAATTTTCAAAATACATTAAGTGTAAAATCTTTTAGATAGTGGTCAGGGTCAAAGAAATTTGAGGGTATACATAATAGTAATGACTAACAGAAAACACAATTTGTATTTTTTTTCAATTTGGAATTTACTGACAAAAAATAAAAAACAAAAAACGGGCAATTTCTTGTGAAACAGTCAAAATTTTGCTTTTATTTTCCTTGTATCATTTTTGATTTGGCAGATCTCAACGATGAACCTAAACAAATTTTTGTTTCATGGATTATTTTTGCTATTTCATTAGCTAACTTTTTGTTAGACAAACTTTTACGAAAAATTGATTTTCTTTGAGTGATTTGCTCAAAACTTCTGAAAATTCAGTGTTTTTTGCTTAAAAGTCAATGTTTTCAACCCCTGTAACTCGGCGGGTATTAAAGCAAAAATAACGTTATGGGAGGTTATGGGGTAGAATCCGACGATCTGCACGTTCCAATAGTCACTTTTTTTAGAAACCTCTGAGTTTGGGTGAAACTCACTCCCAACGAAAAAGCACCCTTATTCCTTTTTAATAATTAATATTTGACCCATTTTGGATTAAACTATTCAAAAATATTTGAATTTAAAATGGCTATAGAATTAGTTCGAAGTGAGATCACCAAGTTACTCTACTATTAAGATATTTAAGGTGTACATAAAAACGAGGCTGATTAACAGAAAATATAGAATTATGCAAATATGTAACATATTCCCATAAATTATAAAAATCCTCGTAAAAATCCTAACAGTTTTAAAACTTTTTAAAACTCAACTTATTTTGTTTTGCTAGTAGTCTTAAAAAAATGCAAGTTGTGTTAGAAGTGCCAAATAAAATTAGAAAATATACAGAAGCTAGTTTTTATTCATTATGATTGTCATATTCCCAAATATATTACAACTTAAACCTATTCATTCGTCGATCTGAGGACACACTGTATACACTACTATAACGTGTATTCCAACGTAACCTTGTTACATCGAATAACCCTATTATTATTAAAATACATTAAAGAACATTTACGTGGGGTTTCACGATTCGTATGAATTGGTGATTCATTGAATTCAATTACAATGTTAGGGTTCAGGAAGCACGATAGAATCATGTATTATTATCGCCTAAATTGAAGCAGGCAAGCAAGAGCTACGAATATGATCCATGCGTATCGCACTGCATGTGAGAATTCCTTTGGATTGGATATAACAGCTTGATTTAAATTATATAGCTATTAAAATATTTTAAATGATAGTAAAGTTGTTATACTTGCTCATTCACTAAGAAAGTTTAAGGAATAGCAGCTAAAAACTTTTAAAGCAATGATAATATTCGATGGCGTTCCTTTTGTTAGATTCAGAGACTATAGAAATTAATAAATAAACACACCACAGAAATTAGAAAGACTCCATTATTGGTAAAGAATTGCAATAATTTCTAATAATTATTTTTATTTATACGCTAAGCACGTGTCTTATTTAATGTGTTATAGAGTAATGTTCTCATATACCGGGTGTAAATGAAATTAGGCTCACCCCTATAACTTTTTTGTTTTTTCAGATATCATTTTGAAATTTTGGCAGTTGTAATAGCAAGTAAATTTGAATTAATGCATGTTAATAAAATGATTCTAGCACTTCCGATTTCACCGGAAATGACCGTGACCTCTGTTTTTTAAATGGAACACCCTGTATATTTTTACATTTTTGTATTCAGAGATTTATTCTGCATACGATGATATCAACTTCGAGAAAGAAACATAACCTCAAACATTTTTTTAGGATAATTTAAGTTGGCATCTAGGGAGCCATGACTGCTGAAAAACTTTTCTTTCTGAGCCGTTGAGTATTGGAAAAATAAAATCGTGATATTAAGTGAGCTAACTTTGCTTTTAAAGCCATTTAAACATCTCGGAAATGGTTTTTTCAATTTAAGAATTTTTTTGATATGGAACTATTATACCTCATTATGCTATTTTAATAGAGAAAGATTCTTTACCTACATTTCGTAAACACTTTACCATTAGTTCATAAATAACTTAAGATACTTTACCTTAGTTCAAATTTATTTTAGTTTAATAAATTTTTTTTTTTTTCAAGGCATTCCCGATTAATTTCATATAAAATGTTTAACTTGGTCAGAGCTTACTAAAATAAATTTGAACTAAGGTCATAAAGTATCTTTTGTAAGTTATTTATGAACTAATGGTGAAGTGTTTGGTATCGAAATGTAGGTAAAGAAAATCTCTATTAAAATAGCATAATGAGGTATAATGATGCCATTTAAAAAAAAAATACTTATATCGAAAAAACCATTTCCGAGATGTTTAAATGGCTATAAAAGCAAAGTTAGCTCACTTAATATCCTGATTTTATTTTTCCAATATTCAATGATTCAGAAAGAAAAGTTTTTCAGCAATCATAGATCACTAGATGCCAATATAAATTATCCTAAAATATTTTTTGAGGTTATGTTTCTTCCTCGAAGTTGATACCATCATATGCAGACTGAATCCCTGAATCCAAAAATGTAAAAATATACAGGGTGTTCTATTTAAAAAATAGATGTTACGGTCATTTCCTGCGAAACCGGAAGTGCTAGGATCATTTTATTAACATGCATTAATTCAAATTTACTTGTTATTGCAACTGCCAAAATTTCAAAATGATATCTGAAAAAACTAAAAAGTTATAGGGGTGAGCCTAATTTCATTTACACCCGGTATAGCAATTTTGGCCCTATCTACCCCCAATTTAAACAACATGAAATATAAAGTAAATAAGCTAAAAATTCACAGTCCTTCGCAAAGATGCAACCGGAGGAGACATTGGAAATGACGAAGTAGAACGCAAATCTTGTGATATTTCGGATGTGATAAAAATGAAAATTTATTGCAAAGTAGTAAATAGTTTTCATTAACACAAAACATTTTCAAAAATTAAAATCTTATTATTAGTAGTTTTATTTAGAAATTAAAATAAAAAGAGTTTTTTTTTTTTATTAACAAAAACATTCTCATAATGAAAACTAAAATGGTATTATACAAATTTTTTTCACTGACAAACATTTTTAATGTTAAAACTAAAATAATTTAAAATAATTTCGTGAAGATGAAAAGTGATTCCTAATAATTACAAATACCGATATTGATTAATCGCAAACTATTAAACGCAGCTAATAGTACAGGAAAAGTGTCCAAACCGAACAAGAACATAGTGAATTCGTTGAAACTTGACATATGCGTTTAAAAATACATACCTATGTTTCAAGAAACTTAAGAGCCCCGAACCGTAAGGGGTGTGTCGGAGCTGCCTACTTGAAAAATCGTGGGATGAACTAGGTTTTCACATGCATAATAAAAATTGGCAATTGAACCATGAGAAATTTAAAAAAAATAAGAATATTTTCATTTATAGAGAAATATTAATTTTTGACTTTTTTATTAAATTTTTTTACCAATTTTACGTTTGTTTCCTTCATTTTTTGCTTGTTTATCTGTGAGTATATTCTGCAAAATGAAAAAGTACATAATCATTGTACAAGTGAGGATTATCGAGTTGTTTAAAATTTTATATATATTGAATGAAACACACTTTGTATCTAAAGAAGATCGGAATCGATAGCATATAAATAAATAATTTTATCTATGTATGAATTTAGACATCGTACTCCCTGACAATTTCCGTAAATTTGTAAGCATCTTTAACCTGCTTTTCTGTTGCGGTTGCAGGAGATAAGCTGCAATATTGATTCTGCTGTTGGCACAAAAAGTGTTGTCACAGGTTTTAAGGAGCCGTTAATTTTCTTCTATCTCCACTGTTGTGGATTTCTTTCATTGCCAAGCCATTTCTGAATTTTGTAGAATACTCGCAATGAATATTAAGCGACTGCCTTTGAAGTTGGTGGTAATATTTCCAACTTTGATTTTTGTTCGTGCAGCGATTTTTTGAATTGATTAAATCTGTATGAGTTGAGTGAGACATTTTTGAGATTTTCCTTGCACCGTATACAAGTAGGAAAAGGGTTTCACCAGCCTGTTTTACTTGTGAGGGGGTTGAATTCTTGCCATTGAAAGTTCTTACTACATTAACCAACTGCATTTCTTTCTAAAGAAGTTTGATGACTTTTAATTTTTCTTTCTGAAATATTGTAGACGTGGTATCAGAACCACTGAAGGCATGAGTCAGTAAAATTGTATTTTTCTACTACCGTCTATATAAATGAACTTTGTAACCCTAGCAACACGCGCGATAACGAAAGTAAACATTCGAGTTACCTGGTTGCTAAGGCGTTGCTATCTACAAAAGTAAAACTTATGCGGCCAGGACAGAAAAGTAGAAAAACAAATTTTAACCGAAATTAATCCGTTACACTACTAACTAAACAATTTTGTATTAATAAAGAAAGGTCTTTCTAGGTAGTACGCCAACATTTTTGTCGGCACGTAGTATCCAACGTAGTACCTACCTACTCCATTTTAAAAACGCTTCAAAGTTTGCATATACCTTGCTTTGGATTTCTTGGGGTAAAACAAGGCACAAGCAATATTCCCATTTATATCGCCACAAAACATATGTAATTGTTTATTTTAGTTTGAAACCACCAGAAATTAAAATGTGTAATATTTGGTTGCCATGGAAACAATTTTCACAGGCAGCCTCCTAAACTATAAAATTTATTAAAAACGTCAATTAATTTCATTTCATAGTTTTAAATTAGTAAATCCCATAATTTTTTTCGGTATAGAAGAAAAAATATAATATATTTCAGGATGCGAAAACCCTTTTAAGTATTCGGTGTTTTTTTAAAGGTCTCGGCTTCGCCTCGACCATTCAAAAATCACCTCACGCCTTAAAATAACCTTTCGCATCTAGTAATATAAATAACTATTTTTATACGTTCTTGTCATTTCTGTATTTCTGACGAAGAAAGAATTTTCCCTATAATTTTTCCTGTTCCTGGCCTTATGAAAAATATATCTTTTTCTTCTGGAGTTAAAGCGATTAATAGAACAAGGAGATCAACGTCCTCATCAACTAAGTACAAATGTTCGTCTATTATTTAATATTTCAATTGCTATTTTAACAATAGGTGAATCTACATCATCTACAGCTTGTTTTACAAAGAATCCATTATTTTAAAGAATTTTTGGCAACATTGAAATTAATCGGATTTCGTTTATATCATTTGACAAAAACTCTTCTAGAGGGAGGGCTACGATTACTGAATTTTGCCTAAATTTGGTTTTCACGTAGTTAACATACGTCGTACAAATGTGGATGCAATAAAAATCCACCTTCAAATTACGTAAATAATAAGTATAGAGTTACAAAGATTTCGCAATTTTCTTTCTTATTTGATTAATTTCTGTACATTTTGCATGTACTGTAACCGTGTGATACACCATTGGATCAGGAATTGAGAGAGGAGTTGAACATATATTTTATTTTGCTTCAAATCACCGCTAAATTGCGAAAAACGACAAAATTTTAAGTTACTTCGGCTATACATATTTCGACGGGACAAAAGGAAATAAGCTGTTCGACGTGTTTCTCGATGTTAAGTTGTCTTGGAGCGTGACTTTTCTAACGCAGCGATAAATTTTTTTGTTTACTTTTGCTTAATCTACCTTTTGTTAAAGTAATGGCACTCAAACCTAGTCTAACACTCGGTAATACGTACAAATCAGATATCGGCAACCTGCCAGAGCAACCTCGATCCTAAATCCACCCCTATGATTTGTCAAATTGCAGTCATTGACAAAATTGAAAAAATTGCAAAAACAGGAAAACTTCAAATACTATTTCCAAACGAATTTCCGAGAGACTGTTTTGGTAAGAAATCCAAGGTAGAGGGTCGAACTTAGAACTACATCGTGAATTGCACGGTCACGCTCTGATTTTAGGCTCAATAGGAGTGACCGAAAAAGTGTAATTTTGACGTCTACCGTTCTGAAACCGCTGAAATCTCACGCGTTACGTCATTTTGCCATGAAACTGATTTTCGACCCCCTACTAGGAAACTAAAAACATTTGTTTAATCCTGGTCTTGAAACATGCAGTTTCTTACTTGGATACAATACTCGATACAATTAAATGTCATAGTGAAGGAAAGGCACTATCGAGAAACAGAAAATTGTGTCGCGGTCCTGAAGTCGTTTTTATAGAACCCGAATTACAAAGCAACCGCTAGATTTGAGTGACAAAGGTCAACACTACAAGTACGTATTAAACTTTTACGCATTTTGCAACAGACCAATCAGCTTATGTTATGACTGTCATGAAACGCTTAAACGCTAAAGGTATGAAAAACGCGAGTAAATGGGGAGCCAGCTTCACTGACAACTGTCATATTCGTTTTTGTGAAATTATTAATTTATGTCAGCTGCTTATGTTAATTAATTCATTGAGATTTATTTTATATAAACATATCTTACTTTTTTGTGTATTAAGGTAGGTACGTGTAAGAATTAACCTTATATGTTTTGTGTATTAAGTATGAAGGTACGTAATGCAAACGATTAATAATTGATTAAATGTTAAAACGGTTTTTAAGGTTAAGTTTTCATCGAAATCTGATGGCTAACCAAATATATTGAGACATTGGCCGCGTTCACCAGACCCAACAGTTGATGAACTGTTGCCAATTTTTAGATTGTTTTAAGGTTACAACCTTCAACGGGAATTAAATTCAGTCATCACAGTGGCAGCTGTAACCTAAGCTACCTTCAACTGTTGGGTCTGATGAACGCGGCCATTATATCTGTGGCTATCGCAGATTTCATTAATTTCATCGAGTAAAACTGACTATTGCGTACACCGTTCTACGCCACTATGAAATTAATGGGGCGGAGTCTATTTCTATCTCTTCGACAGACAGAGTATAGGACCGATATTAAGAAATCATTAGATTTCGCTGGATCGACTATAAGGTGTAATCTATCGGACGCAGTATGGATTTTTTGGCGAATTTTGCGAAAACACGAGAATTTCAAACCTTATTTCCAAACGAAAACAGGCCGCCGCCGGGCCGCCGTTCAGGCAATAAATCCAAGCTCGAAAGTCCAACTTGAAAGTACATCGTGAATTGTGTGGTCCAGCTGCGATTTTGTGGTCAGCAGATCATAACTAAAATTTGACAAGCCCTGCACGTGCATGAAATTTGGAAGGAAGGCTCTGCGCACGCATTCGGCCTTTTTAATTTCGCAAAATTTACAAAACTCTTCGACATGGGGTATTGAAACGCTAATAACTTTTTAAATATTCAAAGAATCGCAACGAGATATAGCCGTTGGGATTTTCTCGACAAGAAGACGCTTATAAAAAAATAATAACATGACTGCCGGTACCACGCGATTTAGACAACCAATCAAAAATTGGTCACTATGTTGTCGCCACTGTTTCTATAAATGCATGCTTCATAATATGCAACATGAAACTGATTTTCAACCCCCTTTACGAAAACAAAAACATTTCCAATGTTAAAAATAATTCTTAATGCTTATTAAACTAACAGTATGTTGTTTTTATCATAGATAAATTTGAAAAATACACAAATGCAATATTGTATTTCTTAAGTAAAACCCTTCACCTGATATTATAATTTTGGGTAATAATTCTGGTTTTGACATCATGTACCTCGAAAAGAAAGCATTTTCGAAGTCCTATTTATAGGAACTTCTTTCTTATTTTGACCTCTACAATACGTCCTTAAAATAGTTCCCTTTCCTCTCAAAACACTATGATAATAAATTGATAGGCTTTTTATATCAATGAACTGGTTATTACTTTGCCTTTCAATATGTATTTTATTATTACGTTTCCAGTGCAATCTCAAAATTGCCCGTGAATTTCCCACGAGGGTTGAATGCAAGCAAGAGTTTTGTGTTTCTTACTAATGCATTCCATATTTTACTTATTCAAAGGGAACAGTTTTCTTGCTAATATTTTGAAATAAGAATATGTTGCTTGAATGTCAACAGCTATGGAAAACATTTTGCTTACCGCCATTTGAATTGTAAAGTTTCGAAAACAATACAAACTTGATATTTCTAAAATCCGTATTTTATAGATTCTTATTTGTACATGCAAGGAAAATAACAACGATAACTTTCTTTTGGGATATTTTCTCTTTGTAGCTAGTATCCAACGAAGTATATGATGTTTGATAAACGTAGAGCAAATTTAATTCAATCTGGATTTATAATAATGGTAATAAATTTATTTTCGGCAAAAGAAATATTATCAGTGGCTAACAATAAGAACAAAGAAAATTACTGAAAAATGGAGAAGTTCACAAAGAGATATATACTCTACTCTACTTAACCCAGTTAAATAATAATGATAATTAAATTTACAAAATCGTCTTATCAATTGATTATATGACAGAAAACACATGAGTACAACACATAGAGATACAAATAACTGATGTAAATAATAATAAATTAATTAATTAAGTAATACAATTATATTTAAGAACACTGGACATTAAAATAATATATTCATATTTTTTTATTGAATTCAGACAAACTATAAGATTTACTAACTATAGGCAAAAGTATTATAGGAAAAAGTAATGTTTTATATAATACTCCTTTCAAAAAATGGGTTTTATGAGTAGGATATATATAATATAATAAACCTCTAAAACACTTCTAAAAACAATTTTATTGGGTATGTAGGAAGACGTTTTACAATTTTACCAATATTTTGAGATGTAAATTTGTTAGCCATTTTAAGCCAGTCAAGCTCTGCGAATTTGTGTTTCAGATACAACAAATAAACCAAATACAAGAGTTTTGCACCCTATGAATACGATTAATATTATCTTGATCCAGACAAAGCGAATATACGGAAGAACAATAAGTACATTATGAAAGCACTAGCACATCACATCAGGGTTTTCTTATAACTTGTTTGCAGATGATGGATGGAAAAGAATTTGTAACCTTGCTTCGTTCTGCTCGGGTGCTGTGGTGGTTACTTTGACGCCTGAGGAGTGGCGGTACTATCAGGACGGTGTATCTCAGGAGCTACTTTCTGTTTTAGAGTGGAGAAAAACCAGTTTTATCTATTAGCAGGATAATCGATGCTTAGGTAGTTGTAGTGAAGACACGATAATGCCAGGGGTCTGTATTAACCCATAAAGAAAACTCAGTTTCCTGTTTTATTCACGATCAATTAACAGTAAACACTTATTATTACGGCTAAATACAAAGAAACATACGGCGGGCAGGCAATACTGAAGCAGTAAGGAAACTATGGTTAAAGGCAGTAAGACGACAAGCAGTAATACGCGCAAGCACAGGATTTTGCTTACACAAGCTGGTAGACGATGCTGGACTGGTCGGACGGACTGCTAGAATTAAATCGGCGTAGTAAATTTGTGAACTTCAACCGCCTTTGTTACTGGTACAATAACGGAAATTATTTTGAGTATAATTTATTTTCAAATCTGGTCGGGCGGTCCCAGCTGCTAGATTTTCTCTGGAGTTCTGGTGCTATTATGCGCGCGAGATGTTTTATGTGTTTAATGTAATCAATCCACCGTTAAAAATATTATTGACTGTATCGGATTCGTTGAGATTTAATAATACAGCGACGAAAAAGCGCGGTTCTAAAGCTGAAATATAACGTAAATTGAACTTAATTAAATTTTCCTGCCTTAAAATAATACAATTAATTTACTTATAGTAAAATTACAGGATGCAGAGGGATGTAGTCTCAATTACCTTCAAATCACTTTTTGCTTATTTTTTATGTGTTTTTGAGAACGCGGTAAAGGATCATGTATAAATTTAAGATTTTTTGCACTATCTGAGATTGTTATGGATATATCATTAATTGTAATATCAATGCTATCTCTTAGTGACAAACGATCTTGTTTTTTAGTTTATTTTAAATAATATTTTACTATCCCTTCGGCATCTTGAATATAACAAACTGCAACTACGCTGAAAGCTAGTTTTGCTTTCCCAAAAAATTAATATTTTAATAACTACCAGAGCAAACTTATGACATATTTATATGGTTGAAATCAAAAAAACGTATAGAATCCAAAAATATAAAAAATACAGGATGTTCCATTTAAAAAAACATAACTTGTATTGGTAGATCGTAAATACGATGTTCAATTGTTTTTCTAAAAATGGAATTTTTTAGCCCTTAACATGTCCTACAACTTTTATTTGAAACTTTCTTTTCTAAAATTACAAATTAAAAAGTTATCGGGGTGATCATTTTCGGTGGAAAACCCTGTACATTATTTATTTTAAATAAATAAATAAATAAATAAAATCGTAACTGTGAGAGATAAGTACATCCCTCTGGTGGTCAGTTGCTACTACCAGTCAAGACATCGAAGATGTCTAGTGACCGATAGCGGCTTGCCAAGCAAGCACCAAGAGCGGCGACCTCTAGCCCTGATGGACTAAAACATGCTTAATAAATAGGATTATAGGAAACAACTACTGGACGGGCAAAGGCCCCGACTCCCATTGAATTATACCTATAAATCCAAAATTGGTAGCCAAATTTGTTATTTGTCTTTTCTCCACCAGACACAGACCGGTTTCGAACTCTTTATGTTCTCATCAGTGTGCCACAGGTAGCTGAAAAGACAAATAACAAAGGCAAACCAAACTGGTCTATGGCAGACCCAGCACATAGTAACTGTGAGAGATAAGTACATCCCTCTGGTGGTCAGTTGCTACTACCAGTCAAGACATCGAAGATGTCTAGTGACCGATAGCGGCTTGCCAAGCAAGCACCAAGAGCGGCGACCTCTAGCCCTGATGGACTAAAACATGCTTAATAAATAGGATTATAGGAAACAACTACTGGACGGGCAAAGGCCCCGACTCCCATTGAATTATACCTATAAATCCAAAATTGGTAGCCAAATTTGTTATTTGTCTTTTCTCCACCAGACACAGACCGGTTTCGAACTCTTTATGTTCTCATCAGTGTGCCACAGGTAGCTGAAAAGACAAATAACAAAGGCAAACCAAACTGGTCTATGGCAGACCCAGCACATAGTAACTGTGAGAGATAAGTACATCCCTCAAGATGTCTAGTGACCGATAGCGGCTTGCCAAGCAAGCACCAAGAGCGGCGACCTCTAGCCCTGATGGACTAAAACATGCTTAATAAATAGGATTATAGGAAACAACTACTGGACGGGCAAAGGCCCCGACTCCCATTGAATTATACCTATAAATCCAAAATTGGTAGCCAAATTTGTTATTTGTCTTTTCTCCACCATGAGGGATGTACTTATCTCTCACAGTTACTATGTGCTGGGTCTGCCATAGACCAGTTTGGTTTGCCTTTGTTATTTGTCTTTTCAGCTACCTGTGGCACACTGATGAGAACATAAAGAGTTCGAAACCGGTCTGTGTCTGGTGGAGAAAAGACAAATAACAAATTTGGCTACCAATTTTGGATTTATAGGTATAATTCAATGGGAGTCGGGGCCTTTGCCCGTCCAGTAGTTGTTTCCTATAATCCTATTTATTAAGCATGTTTTAGTCCATCAGGGCTAGAGGTCGCCGCTCTTGGTGCTTGCTTGGCAAGCCGCTATCGGTCACTAGACATCTTCGATGTCTTGACTGGTAGTAGCAACTGACCACCAGAGGGATGTACTTATCTCTCACAGTTACTATGTGCTGGGTCTGCCATAGACCAGTTTGGTTTGCCTTTGTTATTTGTCTTTTCAGCTACCTGTGGCACACTGATGAGAACATAAAGAGTTCGAAACCGGTCTGTGTCTGGTGGAGAAAAGACAAATAACAAATTTGGCTACCAATTTTGGATTTATAGGTATAATTCAATGGGAGTCGGGGCCTTTGCCCGTCCAGTAGTTGTTTCCTATAATCCTATTTATTAAATAAAATCGTCTTTATTAGAAAAAAAGAAATACAATTTCCTTAAATCTAAAGGGCGAAGTTTAGCTTAACAGCTATTCTACCACTTATACCCTAAAAACAAAAGCAAAAAGATTAAAGAGCAGCATAATTTGTGCGTAGGTTTTAAGTATAACAAAACTGAGTGAGTACATAAAGCTCTTAAAATATCAGTAACAGTAAAAAGAAGAATATATATACGTAAATAAATATATAATTGAAGTAAAATTAAATTAAATTTAAATTTTAGGTTATTTCCTGACCTTATAACTACAATATAGTGATGTCACAAACAAATAAACAAAGTAAAAATAATTCCGCATAAAACCAATGACCCCTTTTCTTCAATTCTTTATTTGATCAAGTAAACATTTATTTTTTATCGACTTACCAAACTGACCTATCGACATTAACTTAAAATCATTTGGTATTTCATTATACAACTTTACCGCATTATACGAAAACGACCTTTGAAAAATAGTTGTAGTATGTTGAGGCATTGTGAACGTGGTATGAAATCGGATATTAACATTATGGATAGAACTCCTGGAAACAAGTTTCTCCCTAAGATAAATTGGGGTGGAAGTCAATAACAGTCGGTGAATGAAAATTAAATAATGACATTTAGTATGATTTGACATTTTTAGCCATTTAAGTTGTAAAAATTTATCAGATAAGTGGTCAAACTTCCTTAGATTACTAACAAAACGACAACAGACATTTTGTATCTGTTGTATACGGCTTTGCGTAAGAACATCTAGGCATGGAGAATATACTATATCGCAATAATCAAATATAGGTATGACTAAGGATTCGCAAAGTTTTTTCCTAAGTTTATAATTCATTATAAATTTATTTGCATACAAAACTTTCAATTTAATATAGGCCCTTTGAATTAACTTAGAAACGTGAGAATAAAAACGAAGCTGCTCATCAAAAATAATACCCAGGATTTTTGATTCCTCTGAAAATGCAAGTGTGGTATTATCTATTATGATATTTAATTCGCTCTTTATGTTCGCTCTTTGGTAATTGGAGCAAAATAGCATAACTACACTTTTATTTGGATTTAATTTTAAATTATGGTTGGCGGCATAAGCGAGAATTGAAGCAAGATCTTTATTTATTTCAAGCGACGCTAATTGGGTTTCAGATGGACGAAAAGAATGCAATATCTGTGTATCATCTGCATATGATTGTAAATGAGAATATTGAATCTGGGTAGAAAGATCTGCAGTGTATATTAAAAATAATAGCGGGCCAAGAACAGAACCCTGTGGTACTCCTGATATAACTAGTTTTGCGGCAGAAGTCTGTTGAGCAACAGACACTCGTTGATAACGGTCACATAGGTAAGTTTCGAAAAAACGGACTGATCTTGTGTCAAAACCGTAATATGACAATTTGGCACACAATAAGTTATGATCAATGGTGTCGAAGGCTTTAGAGAAATCTAGTGATATAAGAGCTGTTGCAAGTTTTTTATCGCGGGCTTGTAATATGGTATCAAGTAAGTTCAACAAGGCAGTAGTCGTACTGTGTCCTGGACGAAAACCAGATTGGTGTATAGGAAGTAGTACGTTTGTGGAAAAATACTCTGCAATTTGCTGTTGCACAATTTTTTCTAACATCTTTGATGGCAAAAGACTAATCGGACGTAAATCAGAGACTGTTTTTGGATCATTTATTTTTGGTAATGGTTGAATAAGTGCATTTTTCCACTGTGCTGGGAAGTAACCTACTTCTAAACAAATATTAAAAACATGAACTAAATACGGAGTGATAACTGGAAGGCACAGTTTAATCATTTCCAATGATATTTGATCGTCACCGCACGCATTAGATTTCAAAGATGAGACGATCTTACTTACTTGGTTTAAATCAGTCGGCTTGAATACAAACAGCAAGTCGTCACGAAACTTGGTATTTTTATAAACTTCAGCAGCGTCCGGGGAACTATTTTTAGTAAATACAGATATGAAAAAATCGTTAATTTCTGATGGATTACGTAAGTTGTTTGGTAATGTGATATCATTTTTGAAACGTATATTCATAACTTTTAAACCTCTCCAAATATCCTTTTGATTCTTCTGATTTTGAAGAAAGTTTAAATATGCTAATTTTTCCCGTCTCATTGATGCCAAAGCATAATTTCTTAAATTTTTATAGTTATTCCAATTTTCATCGGTTTTATCAAGAATATACTTTCTTAACGCCCTGTCACGTACTTTAAAGATTACCTTTAACGTATCCGTCAGCCATGGGGCGTGAGATTTGTTTACATGAGCAGTTTTTACAGGAGCATGAGTAGCAAACAAGTTAGTTATGTTTTGAGTTAGAAACTTGATTTTATCATCTATATTTCGTATGTACAAAATATCATCCCAAGGTATATTACATAAATCAGTGCGAAATAGGTCAGAATTAAAATTTTTAAAATCACGGTAAGTTACTATTTTTTGCTTATATCTGATATAGTTTATCTTTAAATTACATAATACTAATTTATGATCGGAAATCAGATCTGCATTTACCGTATGTGTTTTTGTTACTAAATTTTTATTACTTACAAAAATAGGATCTATGAGAGTAGCAGATTGTTGAGTGATGCGAGTGGGTTCATTTATGACTTGTGTAAATCCAAAAGTTTCGAAAAATTCATATAGAACATTGTCAAGTTGCAACATATTTACATTAAAGTCTCCCAACACAATAACGTCATCACTTGTAGCTATAATTTGAGGTATAATGCTATCAAGTATTTCTATACAGTGTGAAATATTAGTGTGTGGTGGCCGATATATGACCCCAATTGCAAGATTTTTTTCTAAAAAATTTTAATTTTATCCATAGATATTCTAGACCGCTGTTGTTTTGAACTTCAACAGGAATTAGTTCACATTTTAAATTATTCTCAACATAAAAACCGACTCCACCTCCTCTGCCCAACCGATCCCTGCGAAAAAAACTGTATCCAGGTATGTTTACTATCTGAGAAGGTATATTAGCGTTCATCCAGGTTTCGGTGACAGCTAGTATATTAATGGAATGGTCTTTCACCAAGTTGCAGATGTCGTTAAAACCAGTAAATAGGGAGCGCGCGTTTAAATTTGCAATGGTAATACTACAAATATTTTTCGTGTTAGTCATTATAATTTGTTTTTGATATTATTCTATCTAACATTAATTTATACACCTGACAACTTGTATCTTTGGCCGTATGGTCCACAGGTACATTGGTTTTATTCCGATTGTTGTAATCAGTACAATTTATACATTTCTTGAAATTGGCTTGACAATTTTTTATTTCATGATTACCGGCACATATGGGACAGGCTAACTCGGACTCACAATGTTCTTTTAGATGATTATACTTTGAACACTTAAAACAACGGGTCACTGAATAGTGATCTGCAACCACACATTTTTTCCAACCAATAAACAGATATCCACGATTTAAAATAATCTTTCGAACGGACGGTGAAACTTCGATGATAACATTTGCTGGTTGATTTTTAACTTGTTTTAGAACAATTTTTATATCGCTGGAAGCACATGGCAAATTATTTCTAGTGATTAAGTCATTTAAAAAGTCGTCGTTATTTTCTAGACAATCTTTTTCAACATTTTTAATTTTGAGACGTGGTTTGAATTTTGTTGGTTCCTTTATAACATATCTTCTTCCAATTTTGTCATGCAAATTTGATTTTAGTTTATCTAACATAGTTTTATTTTCACAATTTACAAGCACACCATTTTTCATAGCTTTCATATTTGTTACACAAACATTTAGTTCTACCAGATTTATATTATTCTTAAGGTCTTTTATTATATCGTCATTATTTACATTTTGCCCATTTGACTTAATTATAAGTATATGGGACGACTCTGGCACAGTATTTTTAATCTGTGTTGTTGTTGACACCGGCGTTTTTAAGACACTACTATAAGAAGTGGGCGGCTCGGATTGTTCTATAAAATTACTTACAGATTTAGATGACAGGCGTTCTATCTTTTCCTTTTGTAAACTATTTACGTACTCCTGCTCAGCAACTAACTTCTTTAATAATTCTACTTCCCGTTTTAGGCACTTATTTTCATTTATGATAACATTCACATCCACAGATTCACTTTTGCATGCCTTACCAGTTTTATCATCTTTAGTACAACTCTTGCAACACCAATTTGACTTTTCTACTGCGACATATTTTCCGATTTGCTCAAAGCATTTTGAGTGCGAACAAGTATTGCATCTATTACACTTAACACCGCTAGTTTTGACAATTTCTTTGCAAAATATACATTTTCTTTTAGAAGTGTCGGACACATCCTCACTGTCCAGCATACTCAAAGTAACTGCGCATGCGTTATAAAACAATAAAAGTTTTGCGTATAAATATCAAAAAGTAGGTGATTTAAAATAGATCCTTGAGGTACACCGGAAGATACCATTCTGCTAGAAGTAATTCCCTTGCACCTTACCTGCTGGTTACGATCTTTCAAATAAGATGACAATAAATTTGTAGCATCGCCATTGATACCACTTGACTTCTCAGGATTTCAATTATCTCATAATCTTTTAATTTCTAGTAGCAAGGTTATATTTTGTTATGTACAGGGTGATTCCTATAACGTTCTCACCCCAATTTTTTGGTTTATGTTTGGAAATAAAATTACAATATTTAACGTAACTTATAGTATTTTTTCAAGAATTTCGATGTGTCCAAAATAATAGATGACATTTTGAACAGTTTCTTTAAATATAAATGTTATTTGTTCGTTAAGATATTTGATGATACTTGCTTGGTTTGATGTTATTTCCTTTAATAAATTTAAATAAATTTTAATTTATTCTTATAAATTATTTCAATTATTATCAGCATTTTGCTAAATATGGCTAATATGTTAATAATAATAATAATAATAATAATATACTTTATTGTCCAGACAACAAGTTATCATTGACAAAGTAAAAAAAGCCAAGAAATAAGTATAAACAAGTATAAATATAAATACATATACACATATTATGTTATATTTTTGGAAAGAGAATTTAAATCTTTTTTCAAAATTTTAAAAATATACAGGGGTTTCATTTAAAAAACATTGCTTTGTTTTTTCCAGTTTTATTTGACCTTCAATTGTTCTTTTATTGAAATTTTCGAAATCCTTGGAAAAAATACTATAATTTACGTTAAATATTTCTATTCTATTTCTAAAAACAAACCAAAAAATTGTGGTGAGAACATTATAGGAATCACCCTGTACCTAGTGTACCTATATGATATTAAAGTATAAAGTTATAAAAGCAAAAGACGAGTAAGGTATGTAAACACAGGGCAGACACATATTTATTTGCAAGTAAATATGACTTGGAATAATGGTATAATATATCCTTAAATTATTTTTTAATTATCCAAATACATAAATTTACATACTATGCGAAATATTTAGTAATAAATAATAGTCGCCGCTTTCTTAAAGGGCATAAAATTTCTACTTTCAAAAGCAGTCACGTGCATACTGATATCAATTTGGAATCACAAACGCAGTACACAAATAAAACCATTATATTCAATAATCACCTAGCGAAAGATTTATTTTGAATTTTATGGAGCTATCTGCTGAGAATGACGGGTTCCTCATGCGGCTGTCCATTCTCTCTCCCCAATAAATTCATCGGTTCCACGCAAGGAAAAAATCTTAAAGAAAAAATCAGCTTTGAGGTTCTTTAAATAAACTGATCAACAAAATAAACGTTACACTGCCAAATTTGCCCTGATTTTGGAACAGAATAAATTTGGATTGCCGCCGCCGATTTAGTTTCTGTTTGAAGTGTTAGCTAGTAAAATCCTTTGTCTACCAGTTCTTGTTTTTACTAAGATTATGTGTTTCACATAAAGTTTCTACAGGGCGGTAAATAAAACAGTGCTAAATTTCTGAAAGTTCGGCATCGTCCCATTTCAACAAAAAATATTTTTTCTGGATTTCAACAAGAGTGCTATAAATATGGACCTCATATCTCGAAACGGTTTTTGAAACTACCGCTGATTTGCTTTATTTACATGGTGACCTCAAAAACATCCATTTTTTGTTCTTGCATTGATAACTTTTTTACTCCGGAACCGACTCTCAAAATCTAGGGCTCATGTTGAAGCCAAAATTGCAGTTAATAAGGCGCGAGAATGGTAATCGATTCCAGACAAAGATTAAATATACAGGGTGGCATCAAAGTTGAACCAAATCTGTATAACCCCCTAAAACTGATATTATGAGATAATTCAATTAAAGTCAACTTGCTTTCGAAGAAACTGTATAATCTGAACACTTCAAGATGTTCTTTACTTGCATGAGTTAAGAATTGTTGGTGTAGGAACAAATTAACGATTGCCTGTTTTTGAAGAAGAATCGTAACTCTTGCTTATCTGAAAATTCTCGTTACCATGCAACGTACCGAGAATGGGAATAATCGCACTGGCTTATTATTGCCTGTCACTGGTTGTCATTTTGATTTCTGTCACTTTTATTGTTGTTCCTTCGATTGCTAATAAGTTAGTGCCTCTTAATCGCAAAATGCCAAGTTTAAATGAAGACCAATTGGCCATAGTAGGCAGAATGCGTGATGAAGGCTTTGCAGTTACAGTAATCGCCGACTTTTTTAACACCTCCAGGCAAAGCATTTATCGGGCCATACGTCGGCGCTTAGCTGGCGATATTAATTACAACAGAAGGGGGGGCAGAAGGCGAAAAACCACGGCAGCACAAGACAGATTCATTAGGAGAACTGTTCTGCGACATAATCGTACCTCAACTGCAAGCGCAGTAAACAATATTCTCAGAAACGCTACTGGAATTCATCTCTCCAACCAAACTGTGAGACAAAGGCTCCATGAATGTGGACTTCATGCCAGAAGGCGAGCAGCTTGCCCTTTGTTAGGACCTCAACACCGGGATGCTCGACTGCAATGGGCCAGAGACCACCAACACTGGGGAATAGCAGAGTGGAGTAGGTGTTTGTTTACAGATGAAAGTAGGTTTTGTTTGTTTAGGTCGGATGGGCGTGTTTTGGTATGGAGAAGAATGAATGACAGATTTATGGAAGAACACATGGAGGCAAGGGTAGCTTTTGGAGGTGGAGGAGTGACTGTTTGGGGTGGAATAGGAATGAATGTGAAAACTGAATTAGTGATACTGAGAGGGGAAAGCATGAATGGTGAACGGTATAGAGATTTGTGTATTAGGGATATTGTGGTCCCCTATGCTGAAAACATTGGTGGCGATTTAATTTTAGTCGATGACAATGCGAGACCTCATCGCGCTAGAATCGTCACCGTGTTTCTGGAGGACCACAATATTGAAAGAATGGAGTGGCCACCCTTGTCTCCGGATATGAATCCGATCGAGCACGTCTGGAGTAGAATGAAAAGGAATATGAAAGAAAGGGAAGGCCAAATGGACAATTTGGACGATTTGGTGAATGCGGCTCAGGAAGAATGGGAAGCTATTCCCCAGCAGTTTCTGCGCAACCTGGTGGAAGGAATGCCCAGAAGAGTTGAAGCAGTAATACGTGCGAGGGGAGGCCCGACAAAATATTGACATTTCCCCAAATTGTGTGTTTATTATTATTTATTTATGTAAATACTTGTTTATTATTGTTTATGTATTTTGTTATTGTTTGTAAAAAATAAATTATTTTTTTTATTGAAAGCAAGTTTGGTTCAAGTTTGATATTACTTAAACTCCCTTATTTTACTCATATGATAATAACAAATAAAAGTTCGAGTAGGTATAACCCATCAATCATGGAGCTTTCGTCTCACAGTTTGGTTGGAGAGATGAATTCCAGTAGCGTTTCTGAGAATATTGTTTACTGCGCTTGCAGTTGAGGTAGGATTATGTCGCAGAACAGTTCTCCTAATGAATCTGTCTTGTGCTGCCGTGGTTTTTCGCTTTCTGCCCCCCCCCTTCTGTTGTAATTAATATCGCCAGCTAAGCGCCGACGTATGGCCCGATAAATGCTTTGCCTGGAGGTGTTAAAAAAGTCTACTATGGCCAATTGGTCTTCATTTAAACTTGGCGTTTTGCGATTAAGAGGCACTAACTTATTAGCAATCGAAGGAACAACAATAAAAGTGACAGAAATCAAAATGACAACCAGTGACAGGCAATAATAAGCCAGTGCGATTATTTCCATTGTCGGTACGTTGCATGGTAACGAGAATTTTCAGATAAGCAAGAGTTACGATTCTTCTTCAAAAACAGGCAATCGTTAATTTGTTTCTACACCAACAATTCTTAACTCATGCAAGTAAAGAACATCTTGAAGTGTTCAGATTATACAGTTTCTTCGAAAGCAAGTTGACTTTAATTGAATTATCTCATAATATCAGTTTTAGGGGGTTATACAGATTTGGTTCAACTTTGATGCCACCCTGTATATTTAATCTTTGTCTGGAATCGATTACCATTCTCGCGCCTTATTAACTGCAGTTTTGGCTTCAACATGAGCCCTAGATTTTGAGAGTCGGTTCCGGAGTAAAAAAGTTATCAATGCAAGACCAAAAAATGGATGTTTTTGAGGTCACCATGTAAATAAAGCAAATCAGCGGTAGTTTCAAAAACCGTTTCGAGATATGAGGTCCATATTTATAGCACTCTTGTTGAAATCCAGAAAAAATATTTTTTGTTGAAATGGGACGATGCCGAACTTTCAGAAATTTAGCACTGTTTTATTTACCGCCCTGTAGAAACTTTATGTGAAACACATAATCTTAGTAAAAACAAGAACTGGTGGACAAAGGATTTTACTAGCTAACACTTCAAACAGAAACTAAATCGGCGGCGGCAATCCAAATTTATTCTGTTCCAAAATCAGGGCAAATTTGGCAGTGTAACGTTTATTTTGTTGATCAGTTTATATTAAAGAGTCCTTGCGATTAAAATTCAACTTACATACATATGTCAGATATGAATTATCACTAAAGTGTGTCTTGTGATTTATATCATTCTAATATCTATCGTTACTGGTATTAATTACGACAAAAATGTGCAATCCCACAGAATTCGGATAGTTTATTGTATTTAAAAGATAACCTTATTTACCAAGTTTGCTCAAACATAATTTATGGAACTATCCTTCTAGCACAGCGATATGTGAATAGCTTTCAAATGAATCATCAAATAAACAGGTAGGTGTAGGTGCAACGCAAACAGTGTAGAATTAGTAACGTACGTACAAATTGCCCTAATTTTTACGATTATAACGTGTCAAATTTAACCTTTAGGTCAACTAACATTATTATACGTAGTGCATAAAATTGGACAATATATTTTTAGCATATAAATAAATATAAATATATATAATATGTCATAGGCTTGGCCTGGGATTTACTTTTTACAATATATTATCCACTTAGATTAGTTTTTTTAGTGGACAAGGCAAACAAATTTAACAATTCGATGTTTGAAAAAAATATTTAGTGGAAAGAATGTGGTAGTAAAATTTAGTTCATTGCGTAATATAAAGCTTGAAAAAAATATGTCTGATTTTCTGTTTCTGTTATTTTGAGTTTAATGATGAGTAAATAAATATTAGGCACTAAATATGGTATATTAAATCAGGCCTACAACATTCTAATATATTTGCACATATATAAGAATTCAGTTTATATCCGAAGATGAAAAAGAGTAGTGTCATTCAATTTACTATTTAGTTTCGTTAGAGAAAAATTGTTAAATTTGTAAACCCCCCGCAAGGTGTAATATGCACCGATCTTAATATAAAAATAGCAGGGAACTAATTAACGGAAGATTTAGCTGAAATATAAGGAGGCGTATTTACTGCTTTAATATTAGAAGACGTTACATTAAATTTTGTAAATAAAAATAAATCCCTTTCTTTTCTCCATGTATAAAATTAAACAAGGCAACAAAATTGCATCATTTTTTACATATTCATAATTTATATTCTCGCCGGGCTTTTTGATAAATTTCGACTATAATTATTGGGACCGCTATTCTCAAATAAAATTACCTAATTAATCAAAGTATTTATTTGAGAAAACGAACTAAGCAGGAAAATTCCACAGAAGCGCTAAAACAACAAATAGAACAACATTTAATTGTATCAGAAGTGTGTACGGCACAGCAACCAATTAATCATTCTCTAGCTGGTGCGTAGGCATTAATAAAATAAATAATATTGTTAACTTAATTTAACAATGGGCTTAGAAGTGACCTACATTAATCCCATCAGTATTCTCAGGAATATTAATTACATGCTATCACAATGTGCTTGTGGTCGATTAAACTTGGAAGTTTTGTACAATTACACTGTCTGGTGGACAATAATGTCATAAACTGTTTTGTTAAATCATAAACGCTAGTTTGCAGAAATAACTGAGATTTGTATAGAAGAAACTAGAATGTGTAGGAGCAAAAGCTTGACGAGTGAATACAACAGCGTAAATATGGAAGTACTTCAAAAAGAAATAGTTGACCTAATATTGTTGAACTCTGCTATAATATTTTATGATCATATAATTAGTTGAAGAGATGCTGGATCGTGCTTCCGTAGAAAAGTGTAGACATAGTAATAAATGGGATAAAATGGTCTTATGAAAATCCAAAAATTATATAATTATTTAAAATCATCCACTTTTTTATTTGTACATATATTATTGCATGAATCAGGAATCCTAGCAGACTTCAATTGTCGCAACTTGGATTGGTTGATACATTCCAATAAAAGCAACAAGTAACAGTTTATTGAGGTCATTATATGACAAATCGATGAGGTGAAAAATAACTTAAACGGAGTAAAAAATAATCTAATCAGATCCCCGAATGGATATCCAAATTTCTGGTCTATGACCAAAGCGATTGGGTGGAATTTTACTAATAACACTGTCCTCCTCTAACAAAAGAAAACGGCACAACTGTGACATTATCAACAGTAAACAGGATCATCTCTTTGCCGATATATTTTACTTTTTAATACCAGAAACATTATTCCGAAAGACCTGAATAAATCAACGGAAATTGGTAATTTCCTGCCAAATGTGAGCCTTTGAGGCGACTCCAGTGCTCTGCTGATTTTTTAATGTTTCATATAAACAAATAATCTTTCCTTCCATCTATAGTGTAACCCTTATCCGAGAAAGAGAAGAAATCGGGTTCAAATACTATTGTCTATAATTTCTGAACTGATGGATATCGCCATTATCATGCTGCTGATGGAATATCACGAAGTCTCTTGAGCTAACTGCAATATGGTGTTCAATGAATGCGTTCAGCAGGAAATCTGACAAATGTTACCCATATATTATGAAATGATGGAATTGAAAGATTTGAAGAATCCCAAGCCATAGCTTCAGATATTTCCAAACCAAGTGTTCCACAAGAACGTGTTTTATCACCAGCATTTTTCCTTCTAAATAATAGTAACTTGCTTTCTGCAACGCTCTAATCATGTATACAGTTTCGCTGATGACAATAATAATCTTTAAGCAAGTTCTTCCGTTCAGAGACTAGAGGATGTAGCTGAATTCCCACATTACGCTGGATACAAACTTGAATATTTCTGACTTGGTTAAACTATGTTCTTCAAAAAATAAAAATCAAACAAACATAAACCAAACATCACCATACCGGACCAGGTTCCTAATGTAAGCCCTTTGATGCTTGAACTTGGCTATCTCCTGACAAACGCAAGTTACTTACATTGCTGCATGGAATACAATGCTTTATTAGTCATCTTTTTTACCTCGAACAACAAAGTTCATAACCCAACCTTGTCTTCCCTGTAACTTCTTCTCCTCAGGACTCTAAAATCAAAGTGGATAGGTATCTTCTCCAAACCTCTCTTACTGATTGCGTCCTTTTGATGTAATAATAAGCTTACCACTTGCAAAATAACATTTAATAAAAAATAAAAAAATAAAAACTATGGCAGTAGGTGTAATGCCTAAGAGTTAATAGCCAAAAGTCGATGTGAACTAAATTATACTCTGATGGGATTGCACAGTGGGTCCGAATTACCAATTTTTGGCCAAAATTCTGAAACTTATGAACTAATCACAATAAGCTCATAATTATAGGAAAAATAGGTAAAAAATTCCTATTGATAAATTGAGGTGGCTTTTAGAGGGTGGAAATCGAAATAACATAAAAAAATCTTAATATTTCGGATTTGCATATAGAATTTGACCACCTAAAGCAAAAAAAATTTTTTTGTTGAAATAGGTTGACTTGCAAGGGATAGAAATGAGAACAAGGAAGTAAAATCGTGAAACTGTGATTTCAAATAGAAATGAATTACCTAGTTAACGAAAAAATGGTTACAAAAATTAGTTTGATGAAATAGGGTGGTTTTTAGGGGGTGAAAGTCTAAATAAATTGTATAAAATTCTAGAACTCCAGATTCATACGTTAGAACTAAACTGGTGCACAATTGAAGTGGATATTGGGAGAATATGGGCAATATTTATTTGAACCACAATATTTTTGGAATTAGGTGATTAATCTTGATTTTCTGGCTTCATTGACAACAATGGATTTCCACCTCTATTTATTTTAAAACTTAATGGAATTACTTATAAATCATAACGAATAGGTATGTCCTAAAAAATCCCAAAATTTTTTTAGGGATTTGGGAGAACGATAAACTTTAACATAAATGTAAGGGCCTGGATAAGCACTCTGTAGATAAGAGGAACACCCATATTTAAAAAAATCTATTTATGGTGGACGAAAGTCAATGAATTTTGCTAACAATCACAAACAATCGCATCAAGGTTAATCATCAAATTCCAAAAATATTGAGATTGATATTTTTTCAATATCCACTTCATAGTGCACCAGATTACCTCCAAATCAAGGAAAAAATAGTGAAAAAACTTCTTTAATTAAATAGTGTGGTTTTTAGAGGGTGGAAATAAAAAAATTCGGAATGTAAACATTTTATAAAAAGAACTGACTGATTTATTGGAAATGAAAATACCCTAACAATTAAAATTAATAACCGACAATTAAAATATTGTTCACGCAATAACCTTTAAAAAAATAAAATTTCTGTTGCTGATAGTTGCTTTCATAGTTACTTTGTGTCTCACTGGAAACACTTTCAGACATACCCTCGCTATCAGATGCGGTTGAGCTTTCCTTTTTTGTGAGATGTCGACGCGTGTGGTATTTCTGGGGCAGCAAGTGGTTGCAAAACTATTGCAGAACAATTCCTTGTTCTTCTTGGAGGAGAACGCAAGTTTGTTATAAAAGGATCCGACGAAACCAAAAACAAGTGCAGTAAATCCTGATTTGCCACAATTCTCGAACATTTTCTAGTGTTTTTCCTTCAGAATCTAAGACGTAAACAATCATCGGAAATAAATTAGTGTAAGGAAAAACCCCTTTCCCCAAACGCAATTTTTTACTAAGGGTGAATTTTTATGAGAGTAAATTGCAAATTGTTACTGGTGAGCGGTTTCATCAATTAAATTGAATCAATCTTTTCAACATCAATTATTACTTAAAAAATTTGGGTTTTTTTTATATTATGCATCAATATGTTCCATCGTTATTGTTCAAAAAACAGCAGCAACAGTTGTAATGTAGTCCACACTTCTCCACACAAAAAAAATCAAGGCGGGAATTTGCGAGACTAAAATGCTTTGCAAAATATAAAATTAGATTTACCTAATTTTATAACAGATAAAACCGTTCGCCGGATGATAGGCTTTAACTCACACACCACATAGTAAATGGAATAAAATATCTATCTATAATATAGTCCTTACCTTGTTCTATATCAGACATAGCTGCTTCGCAAAATTAAAGTTCAAAAAACCAAAAAATCAAAGTCGGGAAAACACTGAAAATTAACTGCGCAAATATACGCTTAAACATGTCTTTCCTCTTGGGGTGGCAGAATGCAAATGGGCCAAGTATAGGGATTATGGTCTCTTGTCCTTCGAAGAATAGGCTTTACTCTCACTTAAAACTTTGTTATTTACCTACCTATTTTTCGGAAGTCGTAAAAATCGGTTCATTATTATTTTTGGCCGGACCCACTATGGGTTGTTGCAATTGCATTCATGTCATGAAATCCCCATTGTTAGAGTCAAACTGCTTTACAATCAAATCCTGATTGTCACTGGACCTAAATAAAAACGGCGGCTGTCGATTTTATGTATCATCCTCGTACAATGCGACCGAAGTATAAACTTACAAACCCAAATAAGGCAATTACGGGTTAACCCTTAAACCCAAAATGTGTAATCATCTAGCACGACCAGACAGATTCTTTAACATCCTGTCACTGTGCTGATATCCTGCCCTAGTATCAGATACCAAAATACTCGCATTCATTGGTGAACATTGTTGCACTGACCGCCTGCCGTAATTCCGCTCTATTAACTTTAATTTCAATAATCCCTTGCTGTACGCACTAATTACATTGCTGTTATTAGTACATTAGCAGCTGTTAAAATCTTTATTAACATTTAGAAAAAAATAGTAATTTCCGTATTTCAGGTTTGTTCACATACCTGGTGGTATTCACTTTAGCGCTTGATTTATCAACGTAGTATACATATTACTAATCATTAGGTTGTTGACATATTACACCTACTCTGTCATATTTACGTAATCTATGAGTAACAAGTCTTGTTTATTTTTTCCAGCAAGAATATTGTAAATAAACTGTGGAGTAAAGCTTGAATGAGTGTTGCTTCAAATATTATTCGGCAAAATTTACAGGTTGGGTGTGCTAGTGATTACACAAGCACTGATAAGCTAGTATAAATACTGGCCTTTACATTTTTATATTTTTCCTACTTACAACATGAGTACTTCAATTTATTTGAAGAATAAAATACACATTAGAAGCTCAGTTATGGTACCTGGGGATGTTTTTATAAACAACTGCTTTAAAACACAACATTCCTACGCCAAACAGATATGTCTGTAAATAAAGAGAGGTCTCATGTGGGCGCTATATACTGGTATAATAGTTAAAATAAACCACTTTCAAGCTAAATTTATGACGAGTGCATTTTAAGAAGAAGTTTCAAGCTTTCAACTTAAACTGGAATATTCTTAAGTTCTAGAAACGTGTTTGAGGTTTTTAACTACCATTTCTTTTACTTCAGGAAAAAGGCTTTTGTTAATCCGTTGAAATTATAAAGTAGCTTTTTTTTCTTTAAGAGGCGTCTCGTTAATTATAAAGTAGTCTTTTATTATTACACCATAAAATGTGAGATTCAGGATTTTTAAATATCCAAATATTTCCATAGAGTTATTTTTTAATATTGATGTTGCAGTTCTTTAGTCTTTGATACAGAATGTTATGCAAAGTTGTGGTTTGTCCTTCTTTTTATTGGCTTGTATATACCTTCTTTGTTAGAAAGAGAAAAATGTATTTATATAATGTTTATTATGAAAGAATGTAATGTAAGTTATAATAGTGACGGAATCTCCCAAGTTTTTTGAGAAATACGATATGTATTTATAACGTTCTCTTTCTACTATTTTAGCAACCATCATTCCTTAATTAGTTGAAGTAAAAAAAATCTATCTTTTAACTGAAACTCGCTAATTTAAAAGTATTGGATTTTCTGTTAAATTTTGATTAATATTAGATACAGGTAATGGGAAATTTACTGAGCCCACCATTGTAAAGTGAAAAATAATAATCTATCGCTTTTAATTATAATCGAACGAAATAAAGTGCTTATTTATTTTTCTTACCTATAATAAAATATGCATTAAACCCATATTAACATTGGAAATGTTTTTGTTTTCGTATAGGGGGTTGAAAATCAGTTTCATGTTGCATAATATGAAGCATGACTTATTGAAACAGTGGCGACAACAGAGTGACCAATTTTTGATTGGTTGTCTAAATCGCGTGGTACCGACAGTCATGTTATTATTTTTTTATAGGCGTCTTCTTGTCGAGAAAATCCCAACGGCTATATCTCGTTGCGATTCTTTGAATATTTAAAAAGTTATTAGCGTTTCAATACCCCATGTCGAAGAGTTTTGTAAATTTTGCGAAATTAAAAAGGCCGAATGCGCGCGCAGAGCCCTCAAAATTTCATACGCGTGCAGGACTTGTCAAAACTTTAAAATTTTTCGTTAACGTCACAAATGTCATTTTTTAGTTAGGATCTGCTGACCTCAAAATCGCAGCTGGACCGCACAATTCACGATGTACTTTCAAGTTGGACTTTCGAGCTTGAATTTATTGCCAGAACGGTGGCCCGGCGGCCTGTTTTCGTTTGGAAATACGGTTTAAAATTTTTGTGTTTTCGCAAAATTCGCCAAAAAATCCATAGTGCGTCCGATAGATTACACCTTATAGTCGATCCAGCGAAATTTAATGATTTCTTAATATCGGTCCTAGGACGGAACCGATTACAGTTTCGGACTCGGGAAGACTTCAGGACCCCGAAACAATTTTCTGTTTCTCGATAGTGCCTTTCCCTCACTTTGACTTTAATTGAATCGAGTATTGTATCCAAGTAAGAAACTGCATGTGTCAAGAGCAGGATTAAACAAATGTTTTTAGTTTCCTAGTAGGGAGTCGAAAATCAGTTTCATGGCAAAATGACGTAACGCGTGAGATTTCAGCGGTTTCAGAACGATAGACGTCAAAATTACACTTTTTCGTTCACTTCTAATGAGCCTAAAATCAGAGCGCGACCGTGCAATTCACGATGTAGTTCTAAGTTCGACCCTCTACCTTGGATTTCTTACCAAAACAGTCTCTCGGAAATTCGTTTGGAAATAGTAGGTATTTAAAGTTTTCCTGTTTTTGCAATTTTTTCAATTTTGTCAATGACTTGCAATTTGACAAATCATAGGGGTGGATTTAGGATCGGGGTTGCTCTGGCAGGTTGCCGATATCTGATTTGTACGTATTACCGAGTGTTAGACTAGGTTTGAGTGCCATTACTTTAACATGAGGTAGATTAAGCAAAAGTAAACAAAAAAAAATTATCGCTGCGTTAGAAAAGTCACGCCCAACAATCTCCAAGATAACTTAACATCGAGAAGCACGTCGAACAGCTTATTTCCTTTTGTCCCGTCGAAATATTTATAGCCGAAAACCATTTGTAACTTAAAATTTTGTCGTTTTTCGCAATTTACAAAGGTAGCGGTGATTTGAAGCAAAATAAAATATATGTTCAACTCCTCTCTCAATGCCTGATCTAATGGTATGTCACACGGTTACAGTACATGCAAAATGTACCGAAATTAATCAAATAAGCAAGAAAATTGCGAAATCATTGTAACTCTATACTTATTATTTATGTAATTTAAAGGTGGATTTATTGCATCCACATTTGCACGACGGATGTTAACTACGTGAAAACCAAATTTAGGCAAAATTCAGTAATCGTAGCCCTCCCTCAAGAAAAGTTTTTGTCAAATGATATAAACGAAATCCGAATAATTTCAACGTTGCCAAAAATTCTTTAAAACAAAGGATTGTTTGTAAAACAAGCTGTAGATGATGTAGATTCACCTATTGTTAAAATAGCAATTGAAAAATTAAATAATAGACGAACATTTGTACTTAGTTGATGAGGACGTTGATCTCCTTGTTCTATTAATCGCTTTAACTCCAGAAGAAAAAGATATAGTTTTTCATAAGGCCAGGAACATGAAAAATTATATGGAAAATTCTTCCTTCGTCAGAAATCCAGAAATGACAAGAACGTATAAAAATAGTTATTTACATTACTAGATGCGAAAGGTTACTTTAAGGCGTGAGGTGATTTTTGAATGGTCGAGGCGAAGCCGAGACCTTTCAAAAAACACCGAATACTTAAAAGGGCTTTCGCATCGTGAAATGTATTATATGTTTTCTACTATACCGAAAAAAATTATGGGATTTACTAATTTAAAACTATGAAATGAAATTAATTGACGTTTTTAAATTTTATAGTTTAGGAGGCTGCCTGTGAAAATTGTTTCCATGGCAACCAAATATTACACATTTTAATTTCTGATGGTTTCAAACTAAAATAACCAGATACATATGTTTTGTGGCGATATAAATGGGAATATTGCTTGTGCCTTGTTTTACCCCAAGAAATCCAAGGCAAGGTATATGCAAACTTATGAAGCGTTTTTAAAATGGAGTAGGTAGGTACTACGTTGGGTACTACATGCCGACAAAAATGTTGGCGTACTTCCTAGAAAGACCTTTCTTTATTAATACAAAATTGTTTAGTTGTATTAATTTGTTCAAATACAACGAATTAATTTCGTTTAAAATTTGGTTTTTCTACTTTTCTGTCCTGGCCGCATAAGTTTTACTTTCGTAGATAGCAACGCCTTAGCAACCAGGTAACTCGAATGTTTACTTTTGTTATCGCGCGTGTTGCTAGGGTTACAAATTTCATTTATATAGACGGTAGTAGAAAAATACAATTTTACTGACTCATGCCTTCAGTGGTTATGATACCACGTCTAGAATATTTCAGAAAGAAAAATTAAAAGTCATCAAACTTCTTCAGAAAGAAATGCAGTTGGTTAATGTAGTAAGAACTTTCAATGGCAAGAATTTAACCCCCGCACAAGTAAAACAGGCTATTGAAACTCTTTTCCTACTTGTTTACGGTGCAAGGAAAATCACAAATGTCTCACTCAACTCATACCGATTTAATCAATTCAAAAAATCGCTGCACGAACAAAAATCAAAGTCGATTAATATTCATTAAGAGTATTCTACAAAATTCAGAAATGGCTTGGCAATGAAAAAAATCCATAACAGTGGGGATAGAAGAAAATTAAACCTGTGACAACACTTTTTGTGCCAACAGCAAAATCAATATTGCAGCTTATCTCCTGTAACCGCAACAGAAAAGCAGGTTGAAGATGCTTACAAATTTACGGAAATTGTCAGGGAGTACGATGTCTAAATTCATACATGGATAAAATTATTTATTTATATGATATCGATTCCGATCTTCTTTAGATACAAAGTGTGTTTCATACAATATATATAAAATTTTAAACAACTTGATAATCCTCACTTGTACAATGATTATGTACTTTTTTATTTTGCAGAATGTACTCACAGATAAACAAGCAAAAAATGAAGGAAACAAACGTAAAATTGGTAAAAAAATTTAATAAAAAAGTAAAAAATTAATATATCTCTATAAATGAACATATTCTTGTTTTCTGAAAATTTCTCATGGTTCAATTGCCAATTTTTATTATGCATGTGAAAACCTAGTTCATCCCACGATTTTTCAAGTAGGCAGCTCCGACACATCCCTTACGGTTCGGGACTCTAAGTTTCTTGAAACATATGTATGTATTTTTAAACGTATATGTCAAGTTTCAACGAATTCACTATGTTCTTGTTCAGTTTGGACACTTTTCCTGTACTATTAGCTGCTTTTAATAGTTTGCGATTAATCGATATCGGTATTTGTAATTGTTAGGAATCACTTTTCATCTTCACGAAATTATTTTAAATTATTTTAGTTTTAACATTAAAAATGTTTGTTAGTGAAAAAAATTTGCATTAATACCATTTTAGTTTTCATTATGAGAATGTTTTTGTTAATAAAATAACTTTTTATTTTAATTTCTAAATAAAACTACTGATAATAAGATTTTAATTTTTGAAAATGTTTTGTGTTAATGAAATAACTATTTACTACTTTGCAACAAATTTTCATTTTTATCACATCCGAAATATCACAAGATTTGCGTTCTACTTTGTCATTTCCAATGTCTCCTCCGGTTGCATTTTTGCGAAGGACTGTGAATTTTGCTATTTAGTCCTTGGTCATCTAGTATCATGTATAATTGAATCTGGAATTTAATCTACCACTGATTATGCATAACCCTCAAGTAAATAGAGCCTATCTACAAGTCACAAACTTTTTTTATCTCCGGGACAATATTGAGTAAAATTCTTGGTGACCAAATAATTCCGTTCTGATGTCAGACAATAAGACAAAAATGTGCATTGCCACAATTCGATTAGTGGTAATGATTGCTCCATTATGAACTTGAGGATTAGGAACTAAATTATTAATGTGTTTTGTTATAAAACGGTACCACTCTATTTTGAACTTTTATGCTTCATATTTTTTTATTTATTAATTTAAGTAATAGATAATTTGTTGTAACAATGTATTATATATAGGGTGTTATTAAAAAAAATTCATACCGTTGCATTATAGGATGTCACCGGTAAGATTTTTAATTACGTTGTGAACTTTCCTTTTAGGTAAGTTATATAACTACTAAATAAATGATCCTAGTTTTAGGTCCAATTTAAACTTAACCGATTTCATGAAAATGGTTTGTAGCTTTGTTAATTGTTCACCCTGTATATATCGAATTAAAAGATTTGTGACAATATTAATATTTTTCTTTGATTTAAAATTAGAAAAAAATGTATTAGACAATAATAATTATAGTTGAATTTGCAAATATGGCGAAGGTGCCCGTGTCATAGCTAAAAAATGCAACAGCTTCATAACTTACTGGAAAGTTTTGTATGTTGTTTGTACACGTAGTACTGTACTTGTTGTTAGACAGACAGACAACTTCAATTCTTCCAGATGTAATACAAAATTATTATTATTAGTACAATACCTAGACAGCATTATTGAAAAGGCCACCCCATATCAGTACACAATATCGAAGGATGGATTCAGCTAAGGCATTATAAATTGTAAGTAATAATTTTCCATTTAAAACGTCTCTTATTTGATAGAACTTAGTTAACAATTTTCTGAGCCGACCTGTTATATACTCAACATGTTCCTTCCATTTAAGATGTTGGTCAACCAACACACCTAGATATTTAATACAGTTTGTTTTACGAATAACTGCACAATTGTCCCTTATTTGATTTGTACACGAATTAGAATGGATTTTTATATCATTTATTTCGGGTTGATTCGCTGCAGTAGACGAAAACGTAACAAACTTTGTTTTTTCTACATTCAGGCTCAGAAGACTGTTTCCCCATCCCTTGTTCTGATTTCTTATATACGCTTTTCCAGGATTCACCTACAAAGATTATCACAGCATCATCTGCATATGATATAATTTCTTCACCTATTTGCGATATGGAATTTATATAAACTAAAAATAATATGGGGCCAAGCACAGTGCCCTGAGGAACACCCATTGTAACAGGAAGTGGATCACTGTATATATTATTGATTTTTACGAGCTGATTTCGATCTTTAAGGTATTCCTGGAAAAGTTGTAATTTAACTTTTTTCGGGAGATCGCTATTAACAAGTAGTGGTCGAATGACCGACCAAACAAGACGGCGTGCGCACTTTTGAAGGTTATTCATCGTGAATTTTCCACAACAAAGGATTTTTAAACTTTGTCCACATTTGTTCTTATATGTACGCTGATATAACAGACAAGGACTGCTCTACATCCTTCTCGAAGGATATTATACCAACTACATAACTCTCGTTTAAAGTTACAAACTTTCTACGTATACACTGATATACAAGCAGTTAAAAGGTGAAATGAGGCCATTGTATTTCTCTGGTGGATATAAATAAATATCAACCACAACTCGTATTGCTCAACGTTTCGTTTCAAATACGAATGCGGCCGAGATAAAGCTACGCTCCCTTATACTTACTTATATTTTAATATACTTATCTCTGGAGTTTTATTTTTCATAATGTACTTATTTACTATCAGTAAGTAATTAAGTTAGTGCTATAATCTCCTGACTACTTTAACTCTTTATCACCCATTACCGACTAAGCTGTTCAATGACACGACTTATTATAAATTATATAGAATTGCATTAGTCACTCTTTGATTAAATGAATTAATTGATTATTTAAAAGTGAATGATTTAATTGTACATATCTTCGAAGTACCAGATACTAAAATTATAGTTCTGGCAACAGTAAAATATTTTAATGTAAACTTAATAAGAAGTATCTTTTGCCTATTATATTTCAAAGCGCACATTTTCAAGCACTCCTCTATTCTTTAATAATATTAATCTCTTCTTTTAACATTTTCAATGACGTGGATTAGAATACCAATTATTTTTCTTCCTGAAGGGCAAAGGATTATTTCAAGGTGTACCCTCCTGCTTCAAGGTGTACCCTCCTGCAATAATAAATTTCTTACATTTTGTTTATCCAAGTTTCAAATACCTCACTTGGAAACGTAATGTTAACAAATATTTTAATTAAAATTGTTAAATCATTGGAAAGTTAATTAAAGGAATTCCACAGCAAGGAAAAACAGACAAATGTATTTAGCTGAAATGTATTATTTTGTATCCTGAATAAAAAGGAAAACTAGGTTAAGTATCGTCAATTACATTTCTGTAGTGTATCTGAGACATTGGCTGCATTGTTCTGTTCATTATGTTTATTGTTATACAAATATTCCAATTTATCCAAGATCAGTTGGTTTAATTAAAATTATTAGGGCATTAGCTATTTAATTAAATAAATGTCCGCTTCAAAATAACGCAGGAATTGTACTATTCAGAAATATTTTATTTCTGCAAAAGTTTAGGATTGGATTCATTCATATTTTACAATTCTCTTTCTTTGCTTGATATGCATTGTTTATATAATGAGGTTATATTATTTTTTGAATGTCAATGTCAGAATCAAATTAAAAATAGGGAATTTTTAACGTCACAATTAAACTAAAACTAGATTATATTAATTTTTATGAAGATTAATAATTTTTATTTAAATGTTTTACGTTTTGCTTTGAATGTTATGGATTCTGCAATATAATTCAATGCTGTATGACATATAGTCCTTCAGAGTATTTTGTTTTTGCATTATTCGACAATAACAACGTTCTAAAGTGTTTTCAACAATTTTTTTGGATTCAACATAATTTATATTTGCATGTTCAGAAATGGAACATCAATAAATATATTAGATAATTTTGTTATTATTGGGCCAATATAAGGCTTGAATAAGTTTGTTTATAGATAGCAAGTCTCGAATAGGAAGAGGTGGAGTATTTTATAAGAAAACATGAAAATGTAGGCTGCATTAAATATAGAAATTTGTTTTTTATGGTTACATGACAGTTTATTAATTATAAAATGTAAGTTCAAGTAAATAACTTTATTTTACGAGATTAATCGTCCACCTGAAGAGCTTGTAAGAGCGAAAGAATATGTACATCTTCTTGTGGACTTCGTTTTTTAATTGGTGACCATAATGAATGAATTTGTGGTGAGTTGAAAAATTTTTTTAATAATTTGTTTTTAGTCGTTTTGAATTTTATGATGTTTAATCCAGTATTCATTTATTAAAGAAAGTCCAATGAATTTAATAATAGCATGTTCAGAGATGAAACATCAATATAAGTATATCAAGTTGGATATGTTTGTTGTTATTATGCTTGTATAAAGCCTAAACAAAGTCATTTATAAATTGGATTCATTCATTTATAAACACAAATTAATAAAACTTACACCCCATTTTCAAGAAAACCCGATATGCCACTGAACGAAAAAATAAAAGGATATATCATATAAATATCACAGTATAAAAATACAAATATGCTATCACTGAAAATAGTAGATTGATGCCCATGCATGTTATTTTATTCTCATTATCAATTTAACATAATCTTCACACTGTTTAATTCTATTTTGTACTGGCGTCAATGACAATTTGCAACATTTTGATTAAACTGGAATCAAAACACAATTTTATACACAAGGTGTTTTAGAAAACAGTGTCATGATTTTAACTGTAAATTCTGAAAAAATTCAATTTACTTACATCTATTAATTCAAATATGCGTTAAAGTCGCTTCTTGAAACAAATAATAGATAGGTATTATATTAATTCAATATCTTAGTACAATTTTGAGATATTTGAGATATATTGAGAATTTGGCATGTATTAATTTACTCAATTTTTCAATATAATTAAGTATACTGTTTATTTTATTATTTACATATTATTTAAATGCCATCAAGATTCTGTTATTCTAAAATACTGAAATATTATTATACTCAATTCTTTTGACGATGTGGTAGTTCAATAATGGACTAATCGAAATGATGCAACAAATTATTTAATTCATCAAGAATTTTTCTATTATTTTTACTACCAATAACAGGTTTGTTGTATGTACACAATTGAGGATAAAAAAGAGTTATGGCCGAAAAACAAATTTTATTAAAAAATTAAAAATTACGGATTTTTCTATTTTTTAATTGACTATTAAGAAATGACGTTTTTATAAATATAAAGTCATAAGTTTGTAAATATAATAGTAAGAGCAAAATCATAGCAGGTATATGTCAAAATAACACTTTATAACGGAAAATCTTTCATTATAAGAAATCTGCGCAATTTTTATTGCCTAAAAGTATTTCTTCAATAACGTTATTCCATAAATTAATTTTTCAACACTTATTTGACAATATTAGATTGCTTGAACATAAACACAGCTGCAAACGATAATTAAGTGTTATTTTGACACCTACCTACTATGATCTTATTTCATAATTGACATTATATCATTTTCGTGTAAACCGGAAGTGATATTTAAAATTTACATGCATTTTTTTACCCTTTTTTAATAGTCAATAAAAAAAACAAAATTCCGCCATTTTGAATATTTTAATAAAATTGGTTTTTCGACAATAACTTTTTTTTATACTGAATTATTTGTTTCTAGCGAAATTGGATTCCTCGAAAAAAACTACAGCAGACCGGCTTTTGAAACAAAAGTTTAGAAAATAAAGCGTAACGAATTAACTATGATATAAAGTAGAGGGTGGGCAATTTTGGATGTTTTCATAGGGTAACTCGATAACCATAAAAGATATGGAAAAATGGATGCAACATTCTCGATGTCTCTTTTTGAGAGAAACTCAATGGCGGAAACCAAAATTTGCTATCGTCTTTTGTTTTCGAGTAATAAACAAACGTTCGATTTTCAACTTTTCGATACATGCCGCTTCGGTTGTTTGTGAAATTAGAAAATAGTTATTTGCACGTTCTTGAGGCACTTTTTTAAGAAGAATGTAATAGGCTTGAGACATTTTAAATATCTGCATTAATGTTCAAGTTACAACATAAGTTGTGTTTTTTTAAATGCTAGTAGAGCTGAGTGAAGCAAATACACTGTTATTATTTGACAAGTATATGAATTGAATTATTGAATTATTTGTTTTCATTTTAATCCTTGCTTATTGGGTTTTTAGGTTAAAATGGTATATTGGTCATTACTGCAGGAAGACTGTGTCTGACTGTCAAAACGACTCCTTCATTAGTATCTTTAACAGTGTACCTATAGACGAATTTTGGCCAGTTGGAAATCAACAAAAATATTTTCTGACATGACAGAAATCCAATATTTTTAGCTGTTAAGGACGGTGAATAGAGGCAATTTTTTAATTTTAAATCAGTCAAGTCAAAATGGTGTTTTGGTCATTTTTATTCCGTCTGCCGAAAGTAACACGTATCACTGACAAATTCCATGAAATTGATATACAAGTTCATTGGATCCTCTAGTCCTATATTTAACTGCCAAAACATTCTCCTAAAATAGTTAAATTATCAACTTAAAAGTTTTCTGCCAAAAAAACACCTGAGAATCGGCTGAATTAATTTCTTCTAGACGTCGCTGGCACCCTTAAATTAGAAACCTTACTGTTCTGGGTATGAAATTACGCTCACTAGTTCATCGACATGTACTTACAACAAGGACATAATGGTTCATATATTTAGGCATGTTGGACAAAAACAGAAATGGCAGCAAACTTAACATTATGAGAAATAAGAATATAAGCGGCAGATCTTTGAATGGAACATATAAGTTGTCCACTGCCTTTCAGTTAAATAAAGAAACGGTTCAATATCTTATTTGCTTTTATATGGTTTTATTACTAACAATGCTAAAGGTCGCTGTTTACTTTTTTAACATATGTGAACGATCTGTCATGCTGTCTACATTTGGCTTCCCCATCGACCTTGTCATACAGCCCTTGTGTTATACACGAATTACGAATGTCACAAAACTTGACTTAAAAAAATGTCTGTTCGACAGTTGGTTTGTTTACCCTCACGGTACCTTGTGAAATAAGTATTTTTTCTAGCCTACTGAAGCCAAAAAGTTATCTTTGAAAACGTTGGATTGTTTGTTTCTTTGTCTCTCAGCCAGACATCAAGTTATTTTGATGTAATATGTTAGACTCATAACAGTCATAGCATACATGTTCTACCAAACAATCAAAAAGCAATGTTAGTTTATTTGGGTTTTGAAAATTTTACAGTACCAAGTGTTAAGAAAAAGTTAAAACTTTCCATTGCCTATAGGACTGAATCACTCTAATGAAACATTTTCTAAATTAATGATGTTTATTAGTTTCACACATTGTGGTAGTTTCAAAGATTCTACAAAAAAATACGATTCTCTTTAATTTTTATAATTACTTGCCGTTATATATAACAAAACTAAAGAAAAGTAACACTAGAGTGAGAATAGTTCTGCAGAGATAGAAACACATTATTAATTAAAAGGATTTGTATACCTACTGTTAAACTTTTCCTGCAGTGACTTCAATTGGTCGAACGCCAATAAATGATAAATAAACCCGTAACAACTTTACAAATCCATTTGTTTATCTGTGATTTGTTGGAACATATAGGTCAAATTATTGATTTGTCGTTTATAAATGAGATATAAAGAACTATCGTCTTTTATTCTACCGTTCCTTGAGTATAATAATTACTAAATACAATAATTAATAGCGTGGCAAATTTGTAGATTAATACGTATCGAAAATATTTCAAAGAGTTTTTATTTTTAATTGCAATTACTTTCGATTAGATCCTTGCCTTTTATTAAAGCGTTTTTTGTAAGGAAATCATTTATTTTGTGCATGAAATATTGACACGTTGGAAAATGTTTCACAACAGGTGGTTAACGCAACGTGATTTAGCGTTTACGGATACGATGATAACGTAAACATGAAGATGCGAGTACACGACGGTCGGTCCTATCAACTCCAGGACAGGAAACATTCGTGCGTCAATTTCCATGTCAAGACTCGATAGTCATCAAAGATAAATTCAGCAATCTGATGCCATTAAAATTTTAAATACTACTATAAGAAACTAGAAAGAGATTTAAGTACGATGCCAATCTCTTACAAGAGGCAATGGCAGTGAACGTTTACGTTAGCAGAAGAAAATCAAAATTGTGATAATAAAAATATAGGATCCAGTTTTGTATGCAGAATTACGGAAGTTATACCCCAACTTCAAGAGTAAAAGGCACTCTCCCTAAAATTGTAATGGTGTGAATCATAATTTGAATCTACGATTTAAGTAATGCTTGGACTGCATTTCCAAAAAAAAGTTGAATAATTTAATATTAAGTTAGATATTTTTTATGATTGAGAATGGAAAATATTTAATAATAGAAATACATTACATACAAAGTACAAATCCTAATATCTACTAAAAAATGAATCAAAAAGTAAAAACACCATATTGTAACTAGATCAATCTACGTGTGTCTCTAATTCAAAGAACCTCGAGCTTCCTTATTTGCTGAACACTATAATACAAAATAAAGTATGGATGTGGAAGGAGATATGACGAATTAAAACACAAAATTAGGCCAATTGATATATTTAGTATTGACAGAATCGTGAATGTTGTACCCTTTTCACATATAGAAACATGTTTAATAGAGATTTAAATACTAACAACATGTTAAGGTTAATATTGCGTATTTACGGTTCAATATCACTATTACCGTAAATAGCACCTTTATTTCACATTACATCTATACATACATACATAATTACAATATGATATATATTAGAAATTACCTAAAATTAAGTCAGACATGCATTCCCACTGAGGATGTGGCTGGATAAACCCACAGTGGGAGAGCAGCTAACTGTGGATCCACAACAAATCACCAGACCACAAAGTGCTCTTTGAATGTCACGGTAAAACGCTAAGATAAATAATGTACTGCACATAATGCAGAACTTGATAGAATACCTATACGTATACGTCATACACTACTTTTAGAAATGAACTAGGCAGCTCAGTTTTTCTGGTAATTTATTATATATCCTATTGGGAAATAGTACCACTTTATTTGATAATTTACAAAATCGTTGTCGAGATTATATGACAACATCGTTGAACACAAAGTTACAAAAAGCAAACTAACTCAACGAATAAAAATATCAAAAATAAATCAATATTTTTGTTGTTTTAATTATTATCCGATATCACTGCAAAATCAAACATTTCTTTCTAGATTAAAATAATTCTAATCCAATAATGAATAAACACTAGTTGTATTTATTCTGATTTTAATCATTAACCAAGGACGCGCAGTGGTCGGCTTCAAAAGTTTCAAATATTCCGTCCAGGCCTCTGTTAGAAAATCAGTTCTTTTGGGTCGAAAATAAATAAATTCTGGACAAAGCATTTGAAACCTTTGACGCAAATTTTGTGGTTCCGGTGGTATGATAACAAACTTGAAAATATTTAAAAACAAATCCTTAAAATAACCAATTTGAACAAAATTTTAAAGACAACTGAAAGCAATATTTTAACATTTCTCTAGTATTTTGAGGCCATGATGAAAATCATAAAATTGTGTTTTTGAATTGACTTTTAGTTACCATACCACGTTTAGTCGTTTCGAAGTATCGATATACGTTTAACCCCATTTCTGGAAGAGTCCCATCCGCTGACACCTGCAGTTTGAGCCCCATAAGTTACATCTACAGGAACTGTTATAACAGCAGTCGTTGGGTCTGTGGTCGCAATTTCCTCCTCTTCTGACACACGCACGTCTGAAAAGGTAAATTAAGGAGGAACGTCTGGAATGGAAATTAGAAATCACTTACAACCACAGTCAATGTAAGTTACTAAACTCTAAACATGGAACACAACGTTCAAGTTTCTACTTGGCAGGGGTAATTAGTATTGTGTTTTGTGCGAAAATGCGTACTTCCGAAAATTTGGTTTAGCTAATTGGCAGGGGAAAGTCATTAACTTGTCCCTGTTTAAGCTGAATGGGAATAATACTGATGGTAATTGAAAATTATTAGACAGCTAATTATTGCTGCTAGAGTGACGGAGTCAAGTAGATGATGAATTCCTTCACCCTTATCTTAGGAGGCACAATTTTAGTTGCAGATTGGAGCCTATTGTATTGAGAAATAGTGATTTGCGCCGCTAAAATAGCAGCATATTTCACTCTCCACCTTATACCACTGCAAATTTCAGTGGAAATCATAATAATATTACGGCATGTTACTTGAAATCACTTTCAATATGTGCGTCATTATAAGCTACAGAAACTATTCTACTGTTTCTAGAAGAAACGATTCTAGTGTACTCGTATAATAATATTAAGGTTCAATTTAAAAAATAATTTTTTGATAATTTTTTGGTAAAAGTAATTAAAAATTAAGAAAACAAAAGAATAAAAAGGCTCAGTACCTAACACTGCATAGCTTAAATTTTTTTTTTCAAATTCAGTATATATATTGCATTTGCTTAAGTAAGTAACAATGTTGTTGAATTAAATGGAATATTTATTATTATTTTTATTCAACAACGTGGAAAATGTCAAATGTTTTCCTGTGAACTATCATCATAAAATGTATTCTCTTTGAGAAGTTTATGAAAAATTGCTTGCAAGGAACGTATTTTTTAATTTAATATAGTTTCAACATTTTTTAATATGAAAATAAAAAGTTTTGGAATTTAATCTACTAGAGTTTATAATTTTATGTTGAACTTGAAAATTTAATAACGTCAGTAAATGCGATATGCCCCAGATTTTGTTCCATACTCGACTAGAGAATTTCCGACGACTTCTCATACTTGAGTATTATTTGATTTTGTTAGACAATATTTTGCGACAATAATTGATGAATCTATCTACCTAAAATAGTTAATCAGCCAATATATTTAACAGTATAATGTTCGTTATATTATAAATTACACTTGATTACTAAAAGAGAAAATTTTTAAAAAATTTGTATTAACTTTGAAATTTAGCATTAAATACTTTAGGTTTAATAATAAGTAACCTGTGAAAACTCTTGAGAATAGATAGAAAAATTCAGTTGCTTAAAAAGGTTCCTCATTCAAAATTTTATGACTGCGTTATTTTTAAACGAAACTCAGAGATGCTTAAATTGTATCAAATATTTTTTTCATGATTTGATATTTAATATATTTCAATCTGTAATTTATTGTCTTCGGTAAACCTCAGTTGTCAAAAATCCTACATTAATATTTTAAAAAGAACAAATTTGTATTATAGACTTAATTTGTTTATTTATTGAATATTGCTAGAATAATAAATTTTACAGCTATTAGCATTGACCGAAATTTACAGAGAAGTACAAATTTTCAGTATTTCTTGTCTGCATGGGAACACCAAACAAAACACTTTTACAATGTGGTTATATAGCAATTTCTAATTTTCTACAAATCTCTAACCTACTACACACAGCTTGAGTTTTACATATATGTCTAAGAAGCATAGTAAAATAAAAGAAAATTAAGCTTATTTTTAGTAATAAAAAAATGTTTTACTTATACAGCTTGTACTATTAAATTAACATTAAAACTGTTCCTTAAATTTTTATAATCAGGAATTATTATTTGTTTAAACAAGAGAGTATTTTTGATTATTTAATAGTTTACATAAATATTTATAAAGTAGGTATACAGGGTGTCACTGAGATGTAGCCTACACCTATTTATATGCTGTGTGAACTTCAGAAATCAATGACCGAAGTGCATTAATTGATATACAGAGTGGTGTATCGAAAAGGAAATAGAGCGAATAACTAAGAAAATGATTTTTGCAAGAAAGGCGAAATAACTAGATTTTTAATCGAAGGATACCCCCTAAAACTCGAGAAAAAAGTCATATTATGTCTAGGTCAGCATAGCGATGGGAATCGAATTTAGATATTTAAAAATTTTTTGAATGGTGTATCACCTAACCCCCTTCTGTATTAAAATTTGCGGGGGGTTGCCCCTCCTCTAGAATTCACTAGATTTTAAAAATATTTAAAAAAAATATAACCTCAACGCCATGTATTTCTGAAACGGTTAAGTTTTCGATATAAATTTATTAAGAAAATTCATACTAATTTCACATTTTCCATTGATTCTCAAATTATCAAAGGTACAATTCGGATCACCCTGTATATCTCATGTGACTATATAAACAAAATTTGAGGTGAGCAATATTTCTGTGACACGGTATTATTTATATGCACTTTTGACTTTTGCAAATTTTACTATCAAAAAGTATTTTTTTAAGTTTAATTAATAACTGAATGATTTATTAATTTATTAATAACTAGAATTCAATACAAAATCTAACATCAAAGATTAGGTTAGCATGATCATTTACAGTTCTTATGTTGAGATGGAGTTATTTTCGAAACATTGACATCGTTTCATGTTCTTCATAGTGATTTACAGGTTCATTTTATATAAAAACTGAATTTTAAAATGCTTCCTGAATATAATAATTTAAAATAAGTTTAAAGTAGTTATAATAACCAAAACATGTAGTTACAGTACATCCCCAGATTTTCCAGGTCACAAAAAGCTCAGTGATGAAATTTTATGAGCGACCCACAACTCCACTTATTCAGCTACTTCAAGTTAACGCAAAACTTTACTTTCTCGTATCAATTTGAAACTCGAATAATATACAGCCAAATCCTAGCGGACAACGTTCGACCTCACTGGGTCCCGTGGGACTAAAAGGAAAAAGCGTCTCCTTCTAGAGAAAAACATTTAAATCTCTAACTTCCGATCAGGAGGCATCATATGCTAAAATTGTGATAGCGATAGCGATTATTTTGAGCAGGGTTAATGGAACCTTTGATGTTGCATTTCATGGGATACCAAATACTAAAACCGTTGTAATTAGCTTCTTACCTACAAAACTAATCATTCCATGACAATAATCCTGCCTGAAAGTATTTCCCGTTGGCTTCCACTATGTTACCTTGGGACTAAACTCTCAAGTCAATTGTCACGTTCACATAACATCCCTATAATATAATAAACTTTCCCTTCGTATAAGTCACGTTTCGTAGTCCTACTTTCTTTAGTGGTTTAATACGGGCGGGGGCGTATTATATTCTCTGTACAATTAATATGAACCTACAGGCTACATCAGGTCTATTGTTCATGACCATGTGAAAATAAGGTGGATGACAAGAAAAATGTACGTACAAAAATGTTCTGTTCTGACATATTTAATAATCCGTATTATCATGAATCAAGTTTGTTTTTATACAGTCAGATTGTTTGACTTAACCAATTTTTAACCATGACAAATGCCGATAGTTTGACCAATTCACTGATCAAGTTATTGAAAGTCTGGAAAGAGAGCACCCTGCCATTTCCTCAAGTATGAGGTGAGTTTTAGGAAATATTGCTGGGATTCTTCATAGCCAAATGGAGAAAGTTTTCCTCTCATAATTTTTATAAATATGGCCTTTTTTCATGAATATACAAATAATTCAGTGACCAAAGGAAACGCCAACGGATTTCAAAATTTCAGAAGACACAAGGTTAAAAACTTTGACGACACTGTCTAACTCAAGAGAGTGATTGGATCAGTCTGGTCGGATTCACTTTCATTGCATTGCTAAAGAGTGTATCGTACATTGCCCTTCATATTGATATAAAAAATTTAAAAATTGGATGATCAACGACAAAATTAAATCGAGGTAAAGATAAAATGTACTGCATTATCATACCAAGCAAAAATACCTATTTGGCATATCGTTTCATTAGGTTGTGACAATTTTTTGGTTGGATAATGGTATCTTGGATGAATTGGTCAAAGAACGGTCATTGAATCGCTCGTATATTTACTGAAATTATCGCAATTAAACTTCATCTTATGACGACATGTGAAAAGTGTCATTTACAGGGAACCGCTGGAATCCTTTCAGAATTAGATCATATAATTGTGGAATGCTGTCAAAATATCCCTGTCAAAGCATTTCAGATATGAATTTCATGATCACCCAGGAAGTAAATGGTCCTCAATTTGAACATTGATTAAACAATCAATTCACTTATTATTTAGTCCGTTTTATATTGCCTTCGTAACTTTATTATTGGTGATTCAGATTTTAAAAATTTTAAACTTAAAGGGCTTGAAAATTAGTATATTAGTAGTATTCGATTTGATAGATATCCCCACAAGGTTGCAGCGATCATTAAAAAGTGGTCCCGTGAGGAGTAGCTTTGAGAATAAGTTTATATTTCAGAAAATATTCTGGGGCAAAATATGAGAATATTGAAGGCGTTATTATAACTACCATAAAATATTTTACATTTAATTTAAATAACTATTCCTTATCAAGCATTCTTGTGTATAAATTGACAATATTTGTTATAAATGTTAAACGCAATCACAAATAACTGAACAGTTTATATTAAATTATTGTTAACTTCTGCGAAATAAAAATAAAAGTTGCTTAAAATCAAATAAAACTAAAAAATATGATAAAGCAAATGTATTGAATTGTAACATTACATCGAAGCAACTGTTTTAATAGGTTCTGTCATTCTCATTATTGTAAACAATGGCCGATATATTTAGGATTTATTTTGTTATTCGTTTTTAAATTATTACACAACAGTAAGTATTTTATTGTATTTGTCAATTTAATTCCTGAAATAAAATATATCTTGTGACAGTTATGTAGCAATTTAAATCAGGAGGGAAATATTGGTTTTGGTTAGTGATTATCGACTTTTTATATTTTTGCATTCCATGGTTTAAATTTTAATATTAATGAATTTATGTAATATACAGTGAGGTCGAAAAGTAAGGATCAAATTCAATATCTTCAAAACGCCTAAATTTTGGAGAAGTCGCTCAGACAGGTCAATTTTGATTTTATATTAGGCCTATTTTAAAAATATTTTTTATTCTACAAGGTGTCCCAAAAAAGCTGGTCTGTGATCAACTTTGATTTTCCAAATGGCAACCCCCATTTTTTTTGCAATTTCGAATTCTTTATAAAATTCTAAACATTTTCTATGTATTACATTCTATATCCAAAATCAATCGTTTCAGAGATATTAATATTTAAAATTAATTTCTTTGAAAACAATTTTTCTTAATATTAAATGTATTTTATTTTTAGGTTAACAACAAATTAAAATTATTTCAACAAGTTTTCAAAATGCCTCCCAGTGGCTACTTGACAATAACTTACACGATATATAAATTCTTTTTGATTGTTTCTAATCATTTCTGGTGTAATTATTAGCCTGTTCAATGCGAATAAATGTTAATAACTCAAAAACGATTGATTTTAGATATAGGGTGTAATACGTAAAAAATGTTTAGAATTTTACAAGGAATTCGAAATTGCAAAAAAAATGGGAGGTTGCCGTTTGAAAAATCAAAATTGATCACAGCCCAGCTTTTTTGGGACCCAAAATATTTTTAAAATAGGCCTAATATAAAATCAAAATCGACCTGCCAGAGTGATTTTTCCAAAACTTTAAAGATATTGAAATTGTTCCTTACATTTCGACCTCACTGTATATACGAGTACTTATTGCTGTAATAGTAGGTATATACAGGGTGTTCCAGTTTTTTGTAGCAGGACTTTAACAGTCGATAGACATTTGAAAATTATTAAAAAAAGTTCATATAAACATAGGTTGAGAAATGCTTAGTTTTCGAGATACAGGGTGTTAAAGTTAGAAAATAAATATGGATTTATATTTATATTTCCAGAATGCTAAGAAGTATCGAATCCAAACTTACCAATTCTTTACATACAATTTAGAGGCCTGTTTTACAATAACAAACTACTACTTTACTTAACCATGGGCGTAGATATATGGATTTACTAAGGCTCTTTTTTACAAAAAAGTAGTACGCCACTGATATTTTCCCATGTTTCCAGTTTAATTCAATAAAGCAAGAAAAAACAAAAATTTAATGTCTCTTGGTACTTTTTGATACGATAAGCCATTGTTCAAAAAATTTACATTTAATCTTTTGATGCACGCCTCTGGACGAATTTTAGACAACTTGAAGTCGCTCAGAATTTCACCAAATTTGATGGTGTGAAAAGTCTCTTAAAAAGAAAGAAGGAAACATTTAAAATATTTATTGTAAAAGTTTATTATCATGTAAATCAAAATTTTTATAACACAAATGTATTAAAACGCAACGGTCGAACTAAAATAAATTATTAGAAACACAAACACAAAAGATAGCAACATGTAAAAGTGTCTTACTTCATTACAAGCATCATTAGCGATGTTTCATTCTTTCTTTTTAAAAGACTTTTCGTACCATCATATTTGGTGAAATTCTGAGCGACTTCAAATTTCTCTAAAATTCGTCCAGAGGCGTGCATCAAAAGATTAAATGTAAATTTTCTGAACAACGGCTTGTCATATCAAAAAGTGCCAAGAGACATTAAATTTTGTTTTTTCTTGCTTTATTGAATTAAACTGGAAACATGGGAAAATATCAGTGGCGTACTACTTTTTTGTAGAAAAGAGCCTTAGTAAATCCAAATATCTACGCCCATGGTTAAGTAAAGTAGTAGTTTGTTATTCTAAAATAGGCCTCTAAATTGTATGTAAAGAATTGGTAACTTTGGATTCGATAGTTCTTAGCATTCTGGAAATATAAATATAAATCCATATTTATTTTCAAACTTTAACACCCTGTATCTCGAAAACTAAGCATTTCTCAACCTATGTTTATATGAACTTTTTTAAATAATTCTCAAATGTCTATCGACTGTTAAAGTCCTGCTACAAAAAACTGGAACACCCTGTATATAGGTACTTACAGCAAATTTTGCAGGAAAGAGGAATTAAATTTATATTTCTGCGACGCTATGACATAAATGCAGGAATAATGATTTGATCAACGATTTTTTTTATTGGAACAATATAACGAGAGAACAAATTTTCTACCATTACTTTAATTAGGAGAATGGATTTTGTTTTTGTTGTTCATCAATAACTTCCAGAGACTGATAAATTGAAGTAAGGTTCCTCAGTTTGAGTACTTTCTATTGTTAAAAGGTGGTTTTCTTCTGGGCTGTTATAAGATTGATGATATACATTTTTTAGCACTTAAAAATTAGTGTGTCGTATTCGTATCGAGGAGAGCTTTCAATTGAGGTATCACTCGTATTATCGTTCCATTTAAAAAAATCACCGATTATAACTATTTTCCATTGTTAACGTTTTGATCTTAAGATCAGCGTCAAACAATGCTTGATTTAGAAATAATATTGACTTCACATTCCCCATTTCTGAATATTCATGTGCAAATTATGTATTAAAAGTCTACATTTTACATGAAATTTACATTGTGTGTTCAACTACAACCAAAGTTTGTGAGTACCTATATTATCTCACAGCTATAAAAGTTTTACGAATAAAAACAATGGAATGAAAAATCGCATTTTATTACTTGCCCTTCAAACATAAACCAAATTGTAAGCTAACAGACTAATCTAAGGAAATTAAAGAATTTAAATATTTCTAGTTGCATAACACGCAAATGTTGTTTAGAATACAATATATTAAGTTATGAATGAGCACAGGATACAGAACTCTGTAGAAGAGCTTTCGAGTTTAAATTAGCAGCTTAGAATTTAAATATCAAAAATACAAAATTCTTCTAAATCTAAGTAAGTGTTTTGATGTTCCATTTTTACGACGTAATATTTTAGAAACAAGAATTATATTTTCAAAATAACTCAACTTTCAAGAACGCCTTATGTTGGTCAATCAAGTTTTAAATGGAAATTCTTGTTTGGGTCGGGACAATAAAAGAACAACTTTACTATATCTCCAATCTTTACTCTATGTAAACTTCTCCGGGGTTTCAAAGTAAGAGCTGAAGTTCTTGTTCTCCCAGTTCGCCAGAATAAGTTTACATAACAGTAAATGTCGGCAATAAAGGAGATTTATTTTTATTGTCCTCACTTCAATTTTTGATAATCAGCATCAAGAACATAATATTCAATTGTCGCAAATATTCAGCGTTTATGTTTATTTCACAAACTATCCTGATTTTAATAATTAACTTTAAGTTCAAGTTAACAAGAGGCAAAAGATAGCATAAACGTCAATTATAAATATTTGGTTATTTTTACGTTTTGGTGCCTGAAAAACGCGATCACCGACCTAATCTTAGGTAAAATTTAATTTTTACTTGCTGCGTTGATACAAAAAATCCAAATCCAATTCATTACCAACTATTTGTATTGAGCAGAAATATTAAATATGCAGCTTTTAGTACTTTCTATTTCTTAAAGTCTAAAGTAAATTATTCAATTATAATGATTATTACGTATCAGACGAGGAAAGAATATTTGATTTCTAGTAATAGAGTGTTTTAACGACGAGATCAATCACATTTTACTTTGTTTACAGGATGTCTAGTTGAGTTTTAACGTGAAGGGTTTCGAGGATATGTTCGTAAATCATTGAATAGCATATCAATATGCATTTTAATTTAAGACTTTGTACATCCGACTGTAATTCGTAGCAGGACGCATCATTGTGGATAAATGAATTTCAATTTTGCCCACGATATAGTTTTCTTACTTCGAAATAAGACAAAACAAAATGTATACACCGGGTGTTTTAAAAGAATGTCAAGGTCTAATATTAAGGATTTCAATTTTTTTTATGGAAATGTGTCGCGTCAAAAGGTCGGAAGTTTAGAATAATTTTGAAATATCAATATGGTAAAGTTCCTTTGGATTAATCTTTTTCAAATAGAATGTCTGTAAATTTTTATATCTTTTATAATTTTTTTATCAACAACTTCCATTTTTTGTTTCTGACATTGTTGTTGTTAAATGAAAAGGATTCCATTTTGCTATCTACATAATTTATTATTATACATCCAAACAGGACAAATATTGATTACCGTAAATTTGTAATGTTAATTCCAAGTTAAAACAGATGCTAACTATTTGGTTTATGTTTGAATAGTACATTTAGAAATTTGAAGTAAATTCTCTAATATTATGAAATATGGAGAACTGACATTGAATATTCAATTTGCAGCAAATTATTTGCAATAATTATAACTTGAATTAATACTGCTGTAATTGTAGCCTATTAAAACAGAGCCTCAGTATACACTGAAAACTAACTTCTGCGCAGATTGAAGTAAACGGTCGATGGCATTTTCGGAATAGTCGTCCTCTCCAGGTGGGAAGTTTTCTTCTGAAATAAAAGAATTTTCTGTAGTATTACGAAAAAATAATAACATATAAAATATATTAAATTATAATAATTTTTTTAGAAAAACATCTCTTCTACTTCGTTCAGAGCACGGGAATTAATTTTGATAAAATTATACAAATAAGAATTTTCTATATGTTTACCTATATTTAAGATGGAACCAATAAAAATATCAGCTGTATTTTGGAAATATAGTTGCCCAGTAAGAACTTTACTGATCTAACTCACTAACTATGAATAGCAAAGAAAACCATTTAAATTTAACGGAAATAAAGGACATCTTAATCATCTCACAGATCATAACATTATAATGACAGTTTTTCAATTTATAAGCAGAAATACTTTATGATTAATGATTTGCAATATCTAACGAAAATATAAAACTCTAAGTTTTTGTGTTCTGCTCGTTAATCTTCCTACGCCTCGGACCGGGGAAATTATATACGAGGTTGTGAAATTTGTTATTTTTTTTAAGGTTGGATATCTTTTAGTATTATTTTTTAATTTAATTATCTTAGTTACAATTTTTAATATGGTCACCTAGTTCATCAAAGAATGCTGTTTTGAGTAAAGATTGAGATTCATGAACTATCGATAAAACAACACAGATATTTATCGCATTGCTGTTTGAAAACAAACGAAGAAACCTGCCTAGAGGAGTTTTTGAGTTCTCTTCCATGTTGAATATTTTGAATTCTTGTCGTCAACTTGTTGTGGTCTTTTTCTTCAACGCTTCAAAAGAAGACCACGATAAGATGGTCGAAAAGTAAATATTAAAAATATTCAAAGGGGAAGACAACCGAAAACTCTTCAACAAATATGATATGCTTACTTTAAAAAGTCTGCAAAACACTTATTTGAACTGACAATTTTATCACCGACAGCAAATGCATCTCATTATTATGGAACCTTGAAATTTATCACATCCAATACTAATACAAAAACCAGCCCGATCCATTAAAATGGGGATGCAAATTTAACCATACCCATAACAACTTGTGAGATAGCACATCGTTTCTTGTTATGATTTTGCGCAAATTCCAGGCGGGGTGCAAAGAGCGTTGTGGTTATATGAAAGCAGGAGTTGGGTGTTTTACCCTTTATGTATACAGCAAGAGAATAAATTGTGATAATGTAGAGAGAATAAACAAGGAAGTGAGCGGTAAAAATGATAACAAATTTGAAGTTGATTTGAAAAATGTTGGGCTGTCTCTTAATGAAAATGGATAAAAACAATTAAAATAATTATGGTATATTTCTTTGTATCCTTCTATTCCCATCAAGAAATATATTCAGAAGTTGTTTAAAATCAACTACTAGACACAGGTATTTCACTTAATAAATGTAAATATTGGGTATATGAAACCATTTCAACTCTTTCTAAAGAATAAAACGTCTTTTATAAAGTAGAAATGCATACAAGTTTATAAGATCAAGTTTTTACCCTACTTTCACAACCTCATACCTATAGTCCTATTGATCGTAGAAAGCTCCACGTGGCTTTTTTTCGTCTTATAATGCAGTTTGATGAATGCCTCTTCTTACTTCAAAGTCTGGGAAACTTGGCGTGCAAAGTAAAGAAGGTATGTGGTTTCTGCAGTTTGTTCATGCTACATTGAAATTAAATGTTCTATCTCTGATTTTATTCCTCGCGGAGAGCGCTGCTTGGCGTGATTTTTTACGTTGAAAAAAACGTGATTTTCTCTCAAAAATGTAGCGCAAAACTAACTCTTTCAACATTTTCTTTGTTCCTCCTCTCAATTCAATTCTGCAAAATATCCCTAATTTTTTTCCGTTTAAGGCATATGATATATAAGTACTTTAATTTGTTTGCTGTATATTTTCGTAAGAGGTTATTTTATTAAAAAGTTTATTGGTAAAATATTTGATCTCATAATATACCTACACTTTGTGTCAGTTATCGTAATGAAAATTTTTGTTTTCAATTTTGAGAAGTTTAATTTAATTTTCTCTATTATACAGGTTTAACGCCTATAAGTATAGGGTGGATTAAGTTGATTTTCATAAATTTCTTAGAAAAAATGACTGCTACTGTCGCCCAACGATTAAAGATATTTTTTATATCGTGAACCCTATGAATGGAAGTTTTTTACGAATCATATATTTTTACTGCTTTCAGGAACCAATGTAACGTCGTATTAAAAATACATATAACTATATAAAGTAGACAATCTCCAGATCTAAAGCCAAGGCGCTTCGAGAGAGTGTTAGCCCATTTAATAAAATGCAGACACACATCAATTACCCACTGACATTGTTTTGGAACTGGAAAGCGAACCTAGTTCACGATATATAGAGTAGCCAAGCATGCCTTACAGTAAGTTGTCACTCACCCTCTAATTTATTGAGGTACTGAGTCGATATCGTTGAACAGACTGACGGGATTATATTTTAGTGAAGTGGAAGAAACAAAAATAAATTTTATATTTTTACAACTATTTAAAATTAATCTGAGCAATTCTTTCAACCCCGTACACATTTTTTTTTAAATGATGTTAATGCATTCATAATTTGACATAAATGTCAAACTGTACAGGGTGTCCGGATAATGCGTGTACAACGTGAGACTACATTTCCCTCGGCTCAAAATATTTCGATATAGCCTAACTTACCTATATCCAAAATTGTTTCGTTTAGCAGTTGAGAGTTTCAAAATTTGCAAATAATTTTTTTTTAATCTTGAAAACGCTTCAATCGATTTTAAACATTTTTGGGGTATGAGTTTCTATTTCCAGTTGACGTCTTTTATTGTTGTATGGATGGTCTGGACAACATATAAGTATTCTAGAAATCATGTGATATATAAATATTCGTCCATATTTTTTTTAGATTGTCATTGCATGGACAGTAAAAACATACATTTTTAGAACACTCGTATGATATACACTTCACCTGTGGAGACCTGGGGACGCAGCCCCTAAGACACCTTGTCTCGACTATCCCAAAAATACAACTTACTCTAACACCTCATTCTATCCCCTCAGTTACGGTCATCAGTTTCGCATCAGCAATAAAATACCTTGCCCAGTCTTTTAAAATGGTTCATTTCCCTATATGTACGTGCTAAATTGATTTAATTTGCTTATCATCTTTTATAACATTGTCAATTATTTCTTTTTAAGCCATACAAGACCAATATCATTGTGGATTTAAAGTGTGACACCTTGTACAGACCTATATTCCGAACTAATTGAGAATAATTTTAATAAAATATTCGATTCGACGACACCATTTTGGTGGATATCTAATACATAAAATACAATAATTACTATGGCCATAATATGATATCGTTACTACTACTGGCAGACAATTGAATTGGATGTTAACAATTCCCAGGATATTGCCTTGTTGAGTTTTGTAAGTCATTTAGACCAAAGTTTACCAAAGTGTTAGTAAACTTTGCTTAGACTGAGATTAAATTATGTAAATATTGAGGTTAATTTTATTTGCCAGGGTACTTGCGTTTTGTTATCCTATTAATTTTAATCTTAATAATCACCCATTTAGCAATATCCATTTAATTTCAAGCTGAAGTAATTAACGGAAAAAATAAAATATTTAAATATTATAAGGTACGCCTACTATTTGTATTAAATTGATACCGAACTGATACTGCCTAATAAAATGTTTTCTCTAGCTTCTCTTTGTCGTCTATTCGCTACGTCAGGCTTCAACCTAGATAATGTGACAAGAACCCCGTACAGTGGGTACAACAAGTGGTTAATTATAGTTCTACCCATTGCGGTTATTAACATGATAATAGTGATTAAGAAGGTCTCAGCTTGATTAGTTTGACAGTTTTTATTATGAAACCAAAATCCCGAATATTAAAAGAGTGTGCCTTGACTGCAACTGAGAGGTAAGTATTGTTCCTTTGCGACCAATTAATCTGATCTTTGTAAATTTAATATTTACCCAAGTAAAAAAGCTATATAAAATTATAAACTACAATATTCTATTAAAAGAGTTGTTTGAGCAATGTTCTTACATAATTCTACTTTGAATTAAATAACACTTTGAACACTATCAAAACCTAAAAATAACAAGTTCTATGATATACGGGCCATTGAATCACCAAACAAAATATTGTGCTCCAAAAAACATGACAACCATGACAAGATGGTCGAAATGTTAAGAATTAAAAATAGTTAATTCTAAAAGAACCTGGAAACTCTCCTATAAATGACAGCACAATTCTTCGTATACTTCAATTGGTTGAAATATTTTTAAAAGTACGTTTTTGAGAAATTACTGCGCAGTTCTATGTTTCAGAAGTTGTATTTTGGAATTGAGATTGAAAGGTTGAATTTTGTCTGTCGTTCTTTTTGCCTAGGCAGTAAAACATCATTTTTGCCGTGATATTAAAAGTGGCACTTTAGTTTCAGAAAATTCAGAAAATATGTTTAATACTGCAAAAATGCAGATTACTGCCTTTACCGTAATTATAGCCTTGGCTATGACCAGTTGCGAAAGTAAATCTGCATTTTTTTTTCTTAAACAAATAACAATTTTACGAAAAGAAATGGTTGAACAATTATGTTTTATGGCAACTAGCAAATTCTATACATGGTGACAGACACTGCTGTGGAGGTGTGTTAAAACCATTTTATTTAATTAAAGTTCCCAATGTAATGCTCTGCAAGAATTAAATTAACTTAATGCAAATTGAGCATCACATCCAGCTCCCTCAATCTATACCTACCTATCTAAATTTAAAAAGTTTCCACGTATCTTTAAAACTTTAAAATGAGAAATCTTCTGCAGTAGAACTTTTATCAATAACACCTGAAGTGCATAAAAAAGTTATATATATAGCGACTTGCTACACGTTTATTTACTTTAAGAATACATTAAAAAAGTTAAATATAACGTCGAATTTGATTCGTTGAGACAAATATAAGCGTAATCTTAATCCGGACCAACTTTTCTCATTTATTACTTGATATGAACTTCCAGTTTGTAAGAGCCACTCATTTAAGTCGAATAATAGATATTGTTTCCAAGCAAGTTAAAATCAAGCATTTCATGGTTATTTCTTATATTTTCTGCTTATATTTTTTTGTTGGATCTAATTGCAGATCATGAGAATTGAATTAGTAACGGTCGGTAAACACAAGCAATGCAATAAATGAAACAAAACAAAACAGCTCGGTATTTTGTAGCGTGTGGCTCTTCAAATATGACCAACAGAAGAAATAGGTTTACTTACGTGGATTTGTTCTTGTTACGAGTATTTGTGGGGGTCAAGTTTTCGTATTAAGTCTATTGGAAATGCCCTCATCTTGTCTTATTTGCTTTGTTGACAAATTTCACAATCATTTACATGAGTTGCTATTGAATTTTTCATTTCTGGCCAATAGCGCTTCATAATTTGTTTCTGGGTTTCGTTGATGCCGCGATGGTTGTTCTTACTTTTGTGATAATTCTTTATTGTTTTCTAGACATCATCTTTATTTGTGTCACCCAATGATTTTAATTTATTTTTTTTTAATTCTATGTAGAGCCATTTGAAACTTTTATGAATAACTTCAAAAAATGGTTCTTAATGTCAGGGTTTTCAAATTATATTGAGTTTTTGGTGTTACATAATTTTTGAAAATATCAAACATGTCTTACTCAAATTGATTTTGAGATATTTTTATATTAAGGTTTTGTCTTTTGCTAAACATAATTGTTCGTTTGGGTTTAGCTGGCCTGTCCAAAACTGTATTAATAACAATTTGAGGATTTGGTTTGTGGAAAATTTGCTTTAGGAGCTTGTATGTGTTCTTCATGATTTCATGATACAGCGTTCTATAACATTTATTTATGTGCAGTCTCACATAACATGTATAAAATACAATATCCAAGAGAATTTTGACAATTTTCTCCGTAATTAACGGATATTTGCACGATTGATATTTCTGTCATTAATTTCGTTTTAAAGACTGATATTTACTGACATTTACTCGTCCGGTAGGACGTGTGGAAATTTTATCAATATTTGTATTTGGTGCTTGAATAGAAGTTGTAGCAGTTACTCTTTTATTAAAAATACGTCGATGTATTAAAAAATGTCGCTAGTTTCTTTCGTGTATGTAAATTTCAATATAGGATAATGCATGTGCATTTGTGTTTAATTTACTATTTATATATTATAATATTATAGTCGAATTCCTCAAGCTTATAGCGCCATCTTGCTAATTTAGAACCCTTCTTTTAATGAGAACCACTGAAGTGGTTTGTGGTTAGCAATGATATTAAAATTTCTGCCAAAAAGTTATGGTCCTAAATACTTTCCCACCCAAACGATAACTAATAGCTCTTTTTCAATAACACTATAAATTTGTTCGGAATCGTTCAATGTACGAGAAGAGTAAATCTTATCCTATAACTCCTAGTGTCAACACAGCACCAACGAATACGTTGCTTGCATCTGTAGTTAACTTAAAAGTTTTTCTTAAGTCCGAATATTGCAAGATAGGTTCGATAGTTAATGCATTTTTAAGTTTCAAAGGAAGTATTGATTTTGTCATCATAAATAATTCTTGCATTCTTCTTAAAGCACTTAGTCATTGGTTTTGTAATTTTTGCAATATTGTTTATGAATCGCCTTTAGTGAACTAGTAATCCTCAAAAGCCTTTAATTTGTTTAGTTGTTTTTGGTATCGGGTAATTTTTAATTGCTATTATTTTATCCGAATTTTTTATTCCTTACGCAGAAATTCGGATTTGTCTAACTGTATCTTGAAGTTTGAGTCTCTAAATCTCTGGAAAACTGATTTGAAACGTTCGTTATGTTCCTATAATGATGTTGAGCAAATTATGACATCGTCTAATTAAACTGAACATTTTTCGTGAAGAATATTATCCACTATTCGTTGGAATGTTGCGGGTGCGTTTTTTAAACCGAGTGGCATTCTAAAATACTCATAATGTCCATTTATATTAAAAACTGTCTTCTCTATGTCGTTTTCGTCCATTTCAATTTGATGAAAGCCATACTAACCAAGTTCAAAGTTGTAGAATACTCCCATTTACCCAAATTGTCCAATAGATCAATAATATAGGGAAGCGCATATTTCTTACTGATCATCTTTTCATTTAACCTACGATAGATTACAGTCGCCATTTTTGCAATGTATCAGGCGTTTCTGGTACCACTCAAATCAGTTGCAGATATGGCTTGGATTCCCGAAAATTCTGAGGAATGAGGCTGACACAAAATCGATCGTAGACTACAATAAACTAACAACAAGGTCGAACTCGCATCATCAGAACATGTCTTAAAAATATAAAATTAATCGAGGAAAAGCTTGTGGTTAACGCAAATCTGTTATCATTGGTAAAAACTGAAACGAGGAACGAGAACGTATCAGACGTCCAAGAGGAGCTTCAAAAAGAAGGAATCAAGATAAACTATGTTCATGAAAGAAAAATGTAGAATATGTCGAGGGAGGTACATGATAATCCATTGGTACCAAAAAAATAGCACAATAGCGTAGCCTATTGGAATCACTACACTCTGTGGTGGTGGGGAAAAGAGATCGAGATCTGCAAGTTTCATAATAACTGTGTTTATCGTAAAACTTACCGAAAACAAGAAAAAAATGAGAAAAACATTCTTCATGCCTTTTTTTACCAGTTCATACCAAAAGTCGGAAAATGTTAATGTTACAAATACGTAATCAAAATCGAAAAGAATTTCAAACCTTCTAATATTGATACTATACCAACTATTGTTTACGTAATTTGACAGGAAACGAGACGATAGAAAACGGCTTTTTAGTTGCATTTTAAAGGCTATTCACATATGACAACTTCAAATCCCGAAATAAAAAGAAATCTGCTTAAAATTTCCACGAAGAGCAGTTTTCATGTAGATATTGATTGGATTATTATTCTGAAAGGTCTGACTTCCGCTAGCAATGATGCAAAAAGTAATTCTTCATTAAATAAGAATAGATTGGGTATTATTCAAAATGAAAATATAAACTAAAATAAAATAAATTAAAAAAAAATGTATTTATTAATATTCAGTGAGGTTGCAAAAGAGACAAACTCTTATTTCAATAAGCTAAGAGTTAATCCTTGTTAATTTAACTGTACCAGGGAAAGTACTTATAAATGAAAAAGACTAATTAAGAATTGTCCCAATTAGTACGATGGTGTAGAATAGAAATACTCAGCGTGCATACAAATGCCCACCGGGACAGCTCCTTTCTTTCCTTAAAGTGACATTTAGCGGTCTCCTTCACTGCTAATATAAACGACAGCAAATTCACACTCTTATTTGCATATTTCAGACTGAAAAGGGCCTCCTGTCACTTTGTTTTATGTTTGTCATTCTAAATGGAAATGTAAAATTGATAACGCCAACATTTAGTAAAATACTTGTTTTTGCACTCGTTAGAAGTAAATGCCGTGAAGCATAGCAATAAAGGAAAACAATAATTTAAAAAGTACTTCAGTTATCTTAAAATGATGTTTTCTCATCAAACGGAATTTAAATGAGGGCGAAGCAGGTATGAAAAATACTGAAAGATTGTTTTCTAATGAGTCGTGCTATCACGAGGGCTATTATAATTACAATTTACCTCTTATTGATGTCTCACTTACCAGAGAAAAAAAAAGTAAAAGGGAAATTTATTAAAAAGGGTCCTACATAAATGTTGAAATTTAAAAAATATTGTGGCAATCATCATTTTCTTCTATATATACATATATTTTTTTATCTTTATTGTAAAGAAAAATGAACCTTTTCAGTTTTAATGCAGAAGCTGAAGTGTCGATATTAAATAAATTTTAGGTGGTAAGGGGAATAACTAATTTAATATGTTGTAGTAAAATATTATTAGTTATTTTATTTTCGAAAGAATTAAATTAATTAAAACCTTACATAGAAAATATTTCTTATTGTTCTTCTTATTTCTTCTATTAATAATGTATTTCGCAGAAATTTTTAAACGAATCGTTAAATAGTTTTTTTTATTATTATTTTTTTTATTTTTTAAATATTAGAAAGGAATAGTTAAAACAATACAATATTAAATATTATTAATCATTACAGTTTCATTGTCACCAATCCAATAAATTATATTTCCTAAGTAGTTTCTTCTTGAAAACAATTTTCAACGTTTTCATTGTCTACTTATAGTAATCGCATACACATAAGGTGCTTGCAACATCACAAAAAGCAGAAATCGAAACGGGCAAACCAGTTTATTTTATGGTAGTCTCAACCCTTTTTTATACTATTTTATGAATTAAATACTACCTGCATCCCCAAAGCTCGCTTAGTTAGGTCGTATTTTAGGTTGAAACCCATCGAAAATGTCTACATGAAACACAAGCAAAAACAGTAGCAGATACAAAATGCCCCTTGACTGAAAATAGATCAAAATGTGATATGGCCCATTCTAAATAAACATGGCATGCAAACTCGCTCCCGGGCGGGAAGCCTGTTGAACCGATGAATAATTTGCTTGCAATAAGCTGTGATAAATCACCCAAACTTCGAGGCTTGAGGCGTTGCAGATATCACTTCCTTTATGTAAATTACCACTTACCAGGGATATTTGAAATATATAGTTTATACTTTTGTTTGTATTGAATAATGTCTTGTACGCGAAACAGCGTGCCTTCCTCCCGGAACGTATTTAGTATGTTCGATCCTATATTCGCAGTTATTAAATTTATTATTACGAAAACCTGCAATGTTGCTATGAGAAAAAGTTTCGAGTATACCTAATATTAAATTAACAAATATACACAGGATGATTAAAATGAACCTTTTTCTTTGAAGAGTTTATGCTTGTCATGAAAATAATAATAATAAGGAAAGTTCATTGTAAAGCCAATACTTCTGTATCATGAAATTTTTCACATAATTTGTGTTCAGAATTTTTTTAAAATTTCTACACTAACGTAATTATAGGTGTGTATTGTTTAAGAATAAAAATTTAGGACAATGAAAGTTAATCCATTCGTTAAAAATTGTGGGCTTTTCTGTGACAATTCGTGCTTTATTAAATCGAGCGTTGGCACCGGAAAAACAATAATCTCTAGTACAATATATGTCTCTTCGTAAATATAACCACATTTCCAATACAATTAACGGCACGAATTTTCCTAATATAAGAAAATTGGAAATAGAATAAAACACCACTTGAGTAATTTTATGCCGTAACTCTTAACATCGGACAACACACTTAAAAATGAATTTATATGAAAATTCTTGCTTCAAACTGACTACAAGTGCTTTTATAAGCTATGGAATCTTCCCCAAATAAACTGATTGGAAATCTGCACCCTAGTGACAGCCTTCAAAACGTTAAGTGGAACGACATTCTGGTTTTCCAGTGCCTGCAGGCAACATTATCCTGTTTTTGATTCCTAATTAGGGATTTATTTATGTATTTACTAATTATTTACCTTACAGATATAAATCCAATTAAAGGTTAAAAATAGAATCGATAACAATGTACAAACTAACTAACTAAATCAATTATTAGCTAGAACAAAAAATTAACTTATGAACTAACCGAAGAATAAACTAATAATTGTGAATTACTATTGAGCTACTGAGCCACCATTATGCAGATGATGCTCAAATTAAATTTATTTTTAGTTTTGTTAATATTGATCTTTAAATAAATTCTGATTTATAAAATTTACGCAGTTTTTACTAATCACTATCTAGAAATAAATCTATACAAATTGAAAATAATGGTTTATGGAAGTAAGTCATGACATACAAAGAAACTGTGAACATTGAACTAAGTTCAAGAAAATGGAAAGTTAGAATAAAAGCCAAGTTTATTAGAAAATATTAGTTTTTTACATGATATCCAGAATAAAAATACTTTTGCTTTTAGTAACCCAAATCGGGAACACACTATATATAAAATGTTTCTTTTATGTTCCGCGTTAAAGTCACTCCTGAACTTTTACCACAAAGATCAACAGATTGGAAAGATTCAAGGAGGGATTAAGGATATAAAGTGGCAATTTGTCATCGTATTTCGGAATATAACGTCAATCCCCTTACATCATAAAAAAACGAAGAGACAGTTATCTCTTTTTTCACTTATTTTTTATTTCATTAATGAAATAAAAAGATATCAGAGATATACAAATAAAATATTTGAACAAATTTATGCGTTAAAAATAATGTACGTGGTTCCTGTTCTCTTAAATATCGATACGACAAGATTTAGAAAAGTCTCTATATACTGTACGCATCTGCAACAATTATTAGCATGTCTAATTAAAGTACGATATTGGGTCAAATTATTTAGAAACAGTGAATAGTGTAAAGTTTTTGCAAGAGGTGTTTCTGTTTTATCTGTAGTTAGTTTTTATTTGTTAATTATGTTTTGCGTAGATTTAAAAGAAGATTAGGCGAATGGTGATACAAATATTTTTTTTGAAAAATCATCATCGTCAAAGTCGTTATAAGTTATATTCATTTGTTAGCAAAATGGAACGGGAATCATTGAATCAAATTTTTTTTATTAAAAACGGCCAAAATCCTCATGTCCAATTTTTCTCAAATTTCCCAAACGCATTTGGAAATTTCATAAGTGTACTAGAACCTCCATACAATTGCTATACGATCAGGAACATGTTTAGATGTAGCGTTTTATTATTATCAATATTTTCAACAGATGAAGTCCTTAGTTGTACAATAAAGAACCTGCTACCATCCAGAAAAGCCGGGCGAAATTTGGACAGGATCAAATCGAAACGGATTTACAAACTATTCATGACAATAACAATCCAGTGGTGGATACCATAAACAAATTACAGAATACTTCGTTTTCGATAACAGATCCATTTTAAATAATAGATGGCGATGTCCAAACAGACTTTAAATGATATCAGAGATTTCCATGTTACAGAAAAGTTCAACAGTGTTTTAAGTAAAAATTTTGATTTTGCAAGGTTAAAGCAGATTTGCAATAACAACGCTCTTACAGATTCTACTAATTAACTAATTTCAAAGACTATTTTATTTATAACAATTTTTTCTAACCTCAAAAAATGGCTCAAAATCACCAAAGATCTTAATTGTAAGGATGGTAAACTAACGAATATTAAAAAATATCTTAAATATGTACCTACTTTGAGCTGTAGAATACGAATATGACATTAGAAGTGTTCTAGCAAATTACAATTTTTTTCTAACCTCAAAAAATTGCTCAAAATTATCAAAAATCCCAACGATATAAATGACAACGTTATGTATATTACAAAACGAATCTAAAATACGATATTTCTGTGTTTTTGGAAACTTAAATAGCGGAAGTATCATTATTTTGAAAAAATGTAAAAGAAAGTAGTAAAGCATGGCCAATCTAATTGTTCTTTTTATTCCTTTTTATGATAACGAACCCTTTTTTTTCTACCAAATATTCTATGTAGTGGATTCTTCTCTCTCTTTATTCCTCTCTGTTTGGCTACACATTTTAACATTCATCAAAAAGTTGCCATCATATTTACATACCATCTACCTTGATAATAACGCTCCATTACCATAATATCTTGATGGAATTTTTCACCTTGCTCTTCACTATAATCTCCAAGATTTTCTCGAAATCGTCGATACGCGAATCTAACAAATGCAGCTTTAAGTTCATGTTGCATCTCAGCATTTGAAAGCTTTCAACTATTTTAGCGACAATTTTGTAATTTTCCCTTTTTTTATTACCGAGAATATTTTTAACCACTTCTTGAAAACTGATCAAAGCTGCTTTCTCAGTACCTACTATTCATAAGAAACACTTCATCTCTAAATATGGTACGTATTTGAGGTCCATCAAAGATTCATTCCCTCAGCTTTACCTATGACAAGTGTGGAAATTTCCTGTTCTATATATTTAAAACCGAGTTTAAAACATTCTCCTTCGTTGTCCAAAGCTTTCACAAATTATTTCATGAGACCGAGTTTGATGTGAAGAGGTGGAAGAGGAACTTTTGATGAATCAGCCAATGGTGTTGCAATAACAACACCACTGGTTGATTTTACAAAAGTTCTTCTTCCACCTCTTCACATCAAACTCGGTCTCATAAAATAGTTTGTGAAAGCTTTGGACCTTTACGCCTGTGACTTTACGTCAAAGGAACAGTTAAAGGTTGGTTTTTTGACATAAAATATAATTAAAATATCATTGCTTTTATTTTATTTTAATTATATTTTATGTCAAAAAAACAAACTTTAACTGTTCCTTTGACGTAAAGTCACAGGCGTAAAGGTTATTTTTTAAATAATCCAGATATTTTTCAGATTATCTGGGTAATGTTCAGAAGTGTGGCCGTAAATCCCAAATAAGAACAGAAAGAAAATGGATTATCTTTATCAAGGTAGATGACTTGTAAATATGATGGCAGATTTTTGTGGTTGTTGAAACGAGAAGACAAACAGAGCAGAATACAGAGAAAGAAAAATCCACTACATAGAATATTTGATAGTAAAAGGGTTCGTTATTATAAAAAGGAATAAGAAGAAGAATTAAATTGTCCATGCAGATTCTTTCAAAATAATGATACACGGAGCCCTTACTCCAGCTATTTAAGCCTCAATGAATTCAAAAATACAGGAATATCGTTATAGTACATCTACATAACATTTATATAATTGAGATTTTTGATGATTTTGTGCCATTTTTTGAGGTTAGAATAAAATGTGGTTTGCTAGAACAATTCTTATGTCATATTCGTATTCTATGGTTCAAAATACATGGGAATTTCATGTTTTTCATGATTTGCATTTAATTTTGTATTTGTGCTGTGTAATCCTACCTGGTGAGTGTTTCATAATATTATAACTTATACGTAAGTTATGTTGTGGCCTCCCTATATAAGACATATAAAACAGTGACACTTTTATCTATTCTTTGTAAAATGCTTATATTGCATAAATGCCTTGTGCATCTAGTTTGTTAGAAATAATCTCAGTTCTGATGTAACATTCATGATAGTCGCTTGCATTAAATTTTAAAATATAAAATTCCACTTTTGGAAAATTTGTTTTTTTAAAAACGGTAATTCGGCTCTGAGGTATTTAAGTGGCGCAGTCGGATCGGATTTTTCGTGGGAAATCTATAATAGACAATCCTGTGAGTTTCAACTCTTAAACGAAAAAGTGAACTTCAAAAAATATATCAGGTGCTAACCGAAAGAACTCCATCAAGGATAACTTAAAAGGATTAGCAGCCGATGCAACCGCTGATGTAAGTAGACTTTTTTGTTCATGTCAGACTCCTCTCTGTCCATTGATTCCACTTGCGAAAACAATTTGGATTTAGAGTTAGATAGTAAGATTTTTTTTTTCTCAACAATAAATTAAGTAATAATATAATTTAAAGAATTCTAATAATTAAGTTTTAACTAAAAGTAATTATAATGGCAGTACCAGTGCTAGATATGAAAAACTTATCCGTTATTCCAAATTTTAATGGATGTCCTAGTAAATTACATAGATTCATTAATGTTTGTGAGTCACTATTAAATCATTATTTTGACATACAAAATAGGTTTAATAAATAGAATTATAGGAAACAACTACTGGACGGGCAAAGGCCCCGACTCCCATTGAATTAAACCTATAAATCCAAAATTGGTAGCCAAATTTGTTATTTGTCTTTTCTCCACCAGACACAGACCGGTTTCGAACTCTTTATGTTCTCATCAGTGTGCCACAGGTAGCTGAAAAGACAAATAACAAAGGCAAACCAAACTGGTCTATGGCAGACCCAGCACATAGTAACTGTGAGAGATAAGTACATCCCTCTGGTGGTCAGTTGCTACTACCAGTCAAGACATCGAAGATGTCTAGTGACCGATAGCGGCTTGCCAAGCAAGCACCAAGAGCGGCGACCTCTAGCCCTGATGGACTAAAACATGCTTAATAAATAGAATTATAGGAAACAACTACTGGACGGGCAAAGGCCCCGACTCCCATTGAATTAAACCTATAAATCCAAAATTGGTAGCCAAATTTGTTATTTGTCTTTTCTCCACCAGACACAGACCGGTTTCGAACTCTTTATGTTCTCATCAGTGTGCCACAGGTAGCTGAAAAGACAAATAACAAAGGCAAACCAAACTGGTCTATGGCAGACCCAGCACATAGTAACTGTGAGAGATAAGTACATCCCTCTGGTGGTCAGTTGCTACTACCAGTCAAGACATCGAAGATGTCTAGTGACCGATAGCGGCTTGCCAAGCAAGCACCAAGAGCGGCGACCTCTAGCCCTGATGGACTAAAACATGCTTAATAAATAGAATTATAGGAAACAACTACTGGACGGGCAAAGGCCCCGACTCCCATTGAATTAAACCTATAAATCCAAAATTGGTAGCCAAATTTGTTATTTGTCTTTTCTCCACCAGACACAGACCGGTTTCGAACTCTTTATGTTCTCATCAGTGTGCCACAGGTAGCTGAAAAGACAAATAACAAAGGCAAACCAAACTGGTCTATGGCAGACCCAGCACATAGTAACTGTGAGAGATAAGTACATCCCTCTGGTGGTCAGTTGCTACTACCAGTCAAGACATCGAAGATGTCTAGTGACCGATAGCGGCTTGCCAAGCAAGCACCAAGAGCGGCGACCTCTAGCCCTGATGGACTAAAACATGCTTAATAAATAGAATTATAGGAAACAACTACTGGACGGGCAAAGGCCCCGACTCCCATTGAATTAAACCTATAAATCCAAAATTGGTAGCCAAATTTGTTATTTGTCTTTTCTCCACCAGACACAGACCGGTTTCGAACTCTTTATGTTCTCATCAGTGTGCCACAGGTAGCTGAAAAGACAAATAACAAAGGCAAACCAAACTGGTTTGCCTTTGTTGGATTTATAGGTTTAATTCAATGGGAGTCGGGGCCTTTGCCCGTCCAGTAGTTGTTTCCTATAATTCTATTTATTAAGCATGTTTTAGTCCATCAGGGCTAGAGGTCGCCGCTCTTGGTGCTTGCTTGGCAAGCCGCTATCGGTCACTAGACATCTTCGATGTCTTGACTGGTAGTAGCAACTGACCACCAGAGGGATGTACTTATCTCTCACAGTTACTATGTGCTGGGTCTGCCATAGACCAGTTTGGTTTGCCTTTGTTATTTGTCTTTTCAGCTACCTGTGGCACACTGATGAGAACATAAAGAGTTCGAAACCGGTCTGTGTCTGGTGGAGAAAAGACAAATAACAAATTTGGCTACCAATTTTGGATTTATAGGTTTAATTCAATGGGAGTCGGGGCCTTTGCCCGTCCAGTAGTTGTTTCCTATAATTCTATTTATTAAGCATGTTTTAGTCCATCAGGGCTAGAGGTCGCCGCTCTTGGTGCTTGCTTGGCAAGCCGCTATCGGTCACTAGACATCTTCGATGTCTTGACTGGTAGTAGCAACTGACCACCAGAGGGATGTACTTATCTCTCACAGTTACTATGTGCTGGGTCTGCCATAGACCAGTTTGGTTTGCCTTTGTTATTTGTCTTTTCAGCTACCTGTGGCACACTGATGAGAACATAAAGAGTTCGAAACCGGTCTGTGTCTGGTGGAGAAAAGACAAATAACAAATTTGGCTACCAATTTTAGATTTATAGGTTTAATTCAATGGGAGTCGGGGCCTTTGCCCGTCCAGTAGTTGTTTCCTATAATTCTATTTATTAAGCATGTTTTAGTCCATCAGGGCTAGAGGTCGCCGCTCTTGGTGCTTGCTTGGCAAGCCGCTATCGGTCACTAGACATCTTCGATGTCTTGACTGGTAGTAGCAACTGACCACCAGAGGGATGTACTTATCTCTCACAGTTACTATGTGCTGGGTCTGCCATAGACCAGTTTGGTTTGCCTTTGTTATTTGTCTTTTCAGCTACCTGTGGCACACTGATGAGAACATAAAGAGTTCGAAACCGGTCTGTGTCTGGTGGAGAAAAGACAAATAACAAATTTGGCTACCAATTTTGGATTTATAGGTTTAATTCAATGGGAGTCGGGGCCTTTGCCCGTCCAGTAGTTGTTTCCTATAATTCTATTTATTAAGCATGTTTTAGTCCATCAGGGCTAGAGGTCGCCGCTCTTGGTGCTTGCTTGGCAAGCCGCTATCGGTCACTAGACATCTTCGATGTCTTGACTGGTAGTAGCAACTGACCACCAGAGGGATGTACTTATCTCTCACAGTTACTATGTGCTGGGTCTGCCATAGACCAGTTTGGTTTGCCTTTGTTATTTGTCTTTTCAGCTACCTGTGGCACACTGATGAGAACATAAAGAGTTCGAAACCGGTCTGTGTCTGGTGGAGAAAAGACAAATAACAAATTTGGCTACCAATTTTGGATTTATAGGTTTAATTCAATGGGAGTCGGGGCCTTTGCCCGTCCAGTAGTTGTTTCCTATAATTCTATTTATTAAGCATGTTTTAGTCCATCAGGGCTAGAGGTCGCCGCTCTTGGTGCTTGCTTGGCAAGCCGCTATCGGTCACTAGACATCTTCGATGTCTTGACTGGTAGTAGCAACTGACCACCAGAGGGATGTACTTATCTCTCACAGTTAATACAAAATAGGGACAATTTTCAAAACACTTTGTTAATAAACGGTATTCTAAATAAATTAGAAGACCGAGCGGAGGAAATTGTTGCAATACATGGTGCTAATAATTGGGACGAAATAAAAGATGCGCTATTGAAAAATTTCGGTGATCAGAGGAATGAAAATTGTTTAAACCAAGATTTAGTAAATTTAAGGCAAAAACCAAATGAAACTCCATATCAGTTTCATGAAAAAATTATTCATTTGTTAAATACAATTTGTAATTACATCGATTTGCATTGCAACGCTGCCGAACGACAATGCAAACGTACATTCTTTACTAAACAGGCATTAACAACATTTTTAGCTGGTTTAAAGGAACCATTAGGTGCTACAATTCGTGCAATGAGACCAACCACTCTTGCCCAAGCAATACAGTACATTGGTGAGGAAGATAATATTAAATATCTTCAAAAATCAAATCAATCTAATTTTGTAGTTAGGAAACCGACAGTTCAGCAACCACAAAATTATTATAACCCAACCCATTCGCAAAATTATTTTACTTCCCCATTTCAACAAACGACAGTACAACCAAGACCAATGACCTTTCCACAACAACAGAATTCACGATTTCCTCGTGGTCCTGTGAACATTCGGAGACACCCAAATCCACCAGCTCAAAGATTTCCGACAAATACTCAAGTATTTGGCAAACCCCAAAACGTCTGGAAACCTAACCCCAATTCCTCACAAAATGAACCAACTCCGATGAGCGTATCGACCCGAAATACGACCTCACAATTTAAAAGACCCTATCAAAACAATTCTTTTCAAAATAATGCTTTCCGAAATAATGGTCAAAGGCCCAATACAGTTTCGAATGAATTATTTACTACCGAACATTACGATAACCAACAAAATGATGAAACACCCGACTTTGAAAGTACCGAAGAACAGACCTATGAATATTCTTATCCCGACGAAGAACAATATGAAAATTTTCAAGAGGATCTCAATCCAATGAACGAGACATAGTAGAATATCATATGTCCACAGACAAAAAGGAGCTACCATACATTCAAATTTCAAAACCCTCTTTAAAACTTCTTATAGATACAGGTAGCACTAAATCATTTTTAAATCCAGAAATTGCCTCGAAACATTATTATAATAAAATTTCTTATGAACCATTTAGTGTATCCACAATCTTTCAAACATCCTCTCATGACTATTGTGCAGAAATTCCGATTTTTCCAGAATTTAACCAAAATGAAAATTTAAAATTCTATCTGTTTAATTTTCATAACGTTTATGACGGACTTATTGGACTTGACAATTTAAAGCTTTTGAATGCCAAACTAGACTTCGTAAATTCAAGATTAGTTACTCCCAAATCCATAATTCCAATTCATTATCAACCATCAGGTCAACAAATTTTATTAAAACTAAAAATTAGTCCACATACCCGAACTGTGACAAAAATCCCAGTTAACCAAAAAAATGGTGACGTAATTATCCCCCACCAACAGATGCAAAACTGTGAAATACCCGAAACATTGTCAACCGCAGAAAACGGGTTAGCTTTAGTTGAAATTTCAAATAAAACCGATAAAGAAATTACTATTTCATTAACAAACCCAATCAAAACTATACCTTTTGAAAAAAATAATTACGAATTATATCACGCAGACGTAACGACGCCTACTGACGACAAAAAATTAGATGTTAATAAATTAATTCGAACTTCACATATGAATGCGGAAGAAAAAGAACATATTCTTAAATTATGCAGAAAATATTCAGATATTTTTCATACGGAAAATCAATCGCTAACTTTCACTAATCAAATAAAACATAGTATAAAAACAAAGGACGAATTACCGGTGTACACGAAATCGTACAGATATCCTTTTGTGCATAAACCCGAAGTAGAACGCCAAATAAACTCAATGTTGGAACAAAAAATTATACGTCCAAGCAACTCTCCATGGTCATCGCCGATTTGGATTGTTCCCAAGAAGGCCGATGCATCAGGCAAGAAAAAATGGAGAATCGTCGTCGACTACAGAAAGTTGAACGAGAAGACCATAGATGACCGCTACCCACTTCCTAATATAACCGACGTTCTGGATAAATTAGGAAGGTGCAATTACTTTTCGACACTCGATTTGGCCAGCGGATTTCATCAAATAGAGATGAATCCCGAAGATATCCCGAAAACTGCATTCAACGTGGAAAATGGGCATTACGAGATGGTCAGGATGCCATTTGGTCTGAAGAATGCACCAGCAACGTTCCAACGGGTTATGGACAACATTTTACGTGGATTACAAAATGAAATTTGTTTGGTGTATCTAGACGACATTATTATATACTCTACATCTCTGCAAGAACACCTAGTTAACTTATCGAAAATATTTCAACGTCTTAGGGATACCAACTTCAAGATACAACTTGACAAATCGGAGTTCCTGAAAAAAGAAGTAGCTTACCTAGGCCATATTGTTACACCTGAAGGAGTGAAACCGAACCCAGACAAAATCGCTGCAATCGAAAAATTCCCGCTGCCTAAAACAACGAAAGAAATCAAGGGTTTTCTCGGTTTACTAGGCTATTACAGGAAGTTTATAAAGGACTTCGCGCGAATCACAAAACCTTTAACGCTCTGTTTAAAGAAGGACGCAAAAATTGAACATTCACCCCAGTTTATAAAATGTTTTGAAGACTGTAAGAAATTACTGACCAACGAACCAATTCTTCAATACCCGGACTTTACTAAAGACTTTATTTTAACTACGGATGCGAGTAATGTAGCTGTAGGTGCAATATTATCGCAAGGAATAATAGGAAGGGACAAACCTGTGGCTTTCGCATCAAGAACATTAAACGACTCGGAGGAGAACTTTAGCACGATTGAAAAAGAACTTTTGGCAATCGTATGGGCAACGAAGTACTTCCGACCGTATTTATATGGACGAAAATTTAAAATTGTGACTGACCACAAACCCCTAAAATGGCTAATGTCTCTAAAAGAACCAAATTCAAGACTAGTTCGCTGGAGGCTGAAACTAGAAGAGTTCGACTACGAAGTGGAATACAAGAAAGGAAAAAATAACACCAATGCGGACGCCCTATCTCGTATCGAAATTCATACCAAAGACATTTTTCAATACATGAACGAGTTCAACGAATCTCTAACAAGACCTCAACAACGAGAAGAAAACATCGACAACTTATCGATAATTGGAAACGCCAGCGAACAACCCATAATGGATGACGTCAGAGAAGAAGAAGCAGGACAATCCACACAAAGAAGAACTACTGTCGACACAGAAGAAACAATATCTGCAGAAGAAACCGAAGTCAACCCGGAAGAAGGAGACACAGTACACACAAGTCACGAAGAACCAATACAAGACATGCCAACTTCAGAAAGGTCACTAAACTCTTTTGACCACCAAATAAAAATAGATTTTGTTTTACACTCGCCCGCAAAACCGGCATCTAGACAAATATTTCCATCAAAAAAACGACTTTATGCTCAAATTTCAACAAGTCGCTTAGAAAATGATATCATTGATTTATTTAAAAATTACTTAGACCCAAAATTTACTTATGCCATTCATTTTAGTAACCTGTTATATGTACAGGATAAGTATTATAAATGATAACCCCCTTTCATTTTCGTTATTTCTGGGCGAATTGGTTCGTTCAAAAACTTATTTCGAATAATTTTTAACGAAGTTTCCGAATCTGCTAACGTTTTTCAAAAATTTTTAAAAATGTACGAGGTGGAACAAAAAATATGATTTTTTTAAATGGAACACCCTGTATTTTTTTAAATATTATAATTTGTAGATTTTTTCTGATTACAAACATATATAGTTATAGCATATTTGGATAAGTAGTTTTTAAGTTATGATGAAACATGTAAAACGACAAATCTGTTTACGTATTACTCAATAATATACGAAGTAGCCTTTGGAAACAAAATTTTAATTTTGTATACAAATGTCAAACAATTAGTTTATCCTAAAAATATGATTTGTCAATAATCAGTTAATTTTTTACGGCGATGTTTCAAATGCTTATACAAAACAACGGAAGTTATGTAGAAGATACAATGTAAATCTTTATATTATTTTCTAATTTTTGCAAGTTTGATACTTTTATTTTATTTGTTTCCTTGTGTATGGTTTCGTTAGGTATATAGGTATTTTTTTGTGACAATCATTGAATAGATATCTTAGCTAATTTTGTATAATAATTAACTGATTATTGACAAATCATATTTTTAGGATAAACTAATTGTTTGACATTTGTATACAAAATTAAAATTTTGTTTCCAAAGGCTACTTCGTATATTATTGAGCAATACGTAAACAGATTTGCCGTTTTACATATTTCATCATAACTTAAAAACTACTTATCCAAATATGCTATAACTATATATGTTTATAATCAGAAAAAATCTACAAATTATAATATGTAAAAAAATACAGGGTGTTCCATTTAAAAAAATCATATTTTTTGTTCCACCTTTTACATTTTTAAAAATTTTTGAAAAACGATAGCAGATTCGGAAACTTCGTTAAAAATTATTCGAAATAAGTTTTTGAACGAACCAATTCGCCCAGAAATAACGAAAATAAAAGGGGGTTATCATTTATAATACTTACCCTGTACCGCAAATCTGCGAAATCTTGAGAAAGACATTTAAAAATTCCGCATACAAATTAGTAAAATGTAACTCTGTGTTACAAGACATTACAAAACAAGACGACCAGACACAGACTATAAAAGATTATCATGAGGGAAAAACTAACCACCGTGGCATCTCGGAAACAGAAACACGTATTAGAAGGTCATTCTACTGGCCCGGAATAAAAAATGATATTACAAATTATATAAATAATTGCGAAATATGCCAAATAAGTAAGTATGATAGAAACCCCCCTAAACAAAAATTAATGATATCTCCCACACCATCTAAACCATTTGAAATTGTTCACGTTGACACTTTCCAAGCGCAAGGACAAAAATTCTTGACAATAATTGACACCTTTTCCAAATATGCTCAGGCTTATCCCCTTGTAGGAATGTTAGGTACTGAAATCGTTAAAGCATTTTTAATTTTTATGACTCACCATGGCCTACCATCATTAGTGATTATGGACAACGGAACTGAACTGAAAAATTCCGTAGTTCAAGAATTTTTTAAAACCCACCAAATTCAAACTCATTATATAACAGTCAATAACCCGCAATCTAATGGTCCAATCGAAAGATTCCATTCCACGATTATTGAACACCTACGAGTAATAAGAAATACAAATAAAGGTAAAATCGATATTTTAAATCAAATGCCTTATGCAATATTAGGTTATAACAACTCTGCACATTCGGTTACAAAACAAAAACCCATTGACATTATAAACGGACACCTAGACACTAAGGATCCATTCGACATTGACATTAACCAAAAATTAATAAATAATTATATCCAAGAACATCGCGAAACAACGAAAGAAATTTATAAAACATTAAATGAACAATTAGCTCAACAAAAAGACCATACCATCGAAAGTCATAACAAAAGACAAGAACGACACGACCCCCTCACTTACGAACCCAACTCAGACGTATACAGAAAGATTACCACTAAAACCCGTAATAAATTAAACCCAAGATTTACCAAGGAGAAAGTCGTTCGAAATAAAAACATAAAAGTAAAAACCACTCATAACACTCTACATAAACAGAATATAAAAAGACCCAAGCCTAAAAAAGGAAAATTGTTGCAGGAACCACCTGATCCTCCTGATCCTGGCAATGCCAGCAGTCATGCTTCAAGAAGTAATGATAACCAACCTCAACAAGAACCCGGGAGTCCTTCCCTATAAATTGGGTGCAGCTAAAACAAAATTTAAGACACATACTTTTATCCACTACTATGACCTAGATCCCATTAGAAACGAAATTAAAATACTTAAAGAACAATATGCAAATGTCACACTTGCCATAAAAGACGGTTTAAGTCATCCTTATTACTTTGAACTAGACAATTTCAATAGAGCCCTAAATTATCAATTAAATTCAGCTGAACAAAAATTCAACTCACTAAATCCCACTGGAAGAGTTAAGCGTGGTCTTATTAACGGATTAGGCACTATAATAAAAAGTATTTCAGGTAACTTGGATGCAAACGATGCTGCTCACTATGATCAAGCTATCTCTGATTTAGAAAACAATCAAAAAGAAATTGTTCAAAAATTAAACAAGGAAATCTCTCTCACCACCGAAATTATTGATAATTTCAATAGAACAGTCACATTAATTAAAAATAACCAAGAAGTAATAACTTCTGGGCTAAATAAAATTCGTACTGAATTAAATAAATTTATTTTTCAGTTTAACGATTATCTAGAAACTAGAAATGTCCTAGATCAACTTAGTTTAATATTAAACATAATATTGCAATTATTAAGTGACATCGAAAATGCCATTACCTTTGCTAGGCTAGGTACACTTCATAATAGTATAATAAAAGTGGACGAACTTGAATCTATCTTACAAACTATTCTAAAATATTATTCTGTTGATCAATTAATTTTTTCGCATATCTCTAATAATACTCATCGATATTACGACTTATTAGAAGTTGAAGCTTATTATTCAGGAACAAAAATTGTTTTCGTAATTCATTTTCCTATAGTCCACCCAGAAACATTCTCTTATTATCACCTGTACTCGATTCCTACCCAAAACCTCACTACAATTATTCCAAAAGATACCTATCTGGTAATGAATGAAAATTTCTACCAATATACATCGGTGCCTTGTATCGAATTGCACCCCAACTATTACTGCCCTGATAACAACCTGATGTATGGAATGAAAAATGAAGATTGTATTTTCCAATTACTACAACTGGAATCCACCTACGAAAGCTGCCAACAAATACCTGTACAACTCACACGAAATGTGATACAAGAAATAGATGAATCACATTACATTGCCATATTCCCGAATCAGACGAAAATCTGAACAATTTGCGGACGTACCGACTTCACGACATTAGAAGGAAATTACCTAATTAATCTTCCCCTTGGATGCCAATTCGAAACCAATGACTACAATTATATCAACGAAAAACTTATAACCAACGGTCAGCCGATGCTTCTACCAGAAATCAATATCCCACATAGGACAGCGGTGACCACCTCATCAAAAATAATCATACAAGATGTCCAACTGGATAAAATTCATGAACTTCAAAGAGAACAACGAAGACTTGGACCAGTCGAAATTCTACATAGTGAAAAATCACGGAGAAATTATTGGATAATCCCAGTCTATATTATCCTTATTTCCATTGGGCTCCACTTCGCCTACAAATTCATCCAACAAAGAAGAGTAGGAAACCCGCAACCAGCTACGAGTGAACAACCCCAGACGAGCACTCAGGCATTTTTCACCCCATGAAATATGCCTCAATTTAAGGATGGAGGAGTTATGTTGTGGCCTCCCTATATAAGACATATAAAACAGTGACACTTTTATCTATTCTTTGTAAAATGCTTATATTGCATAAATGCCTTGTGCATCTAGTTTGTTAGAAATAATCTCAGTTCTGATGTAACATTCATGATAGTCGCTTGCATTAAATTTTAAAATATAAAATTCCACTTTTGGAAAATTTGTTTTTTTAAAAACGGTAATTCGGCTCTGAGGTATTTAAGTCGTACTTAGTTGTTTATTTACTCCTTCAGCTTCTGAACTAAGAATACCAGCCTTAGTGATTGCTATATACTATGTATTTAACAAAAATAAAGTTTTATTTATTACTTATGTAGTAATATAATTCCACCATTTTTATTATTCTTATCATACAATAAATAAATAAATAAATATACATATAAATAAGAAAATTTGTATGAAGTTCTAGTCAAATATCAGATGGCAATTATCTTCTAAAATAGAAATCCAAATTTGATCCAAATCCACGGGATATATGCCAGCGGACTTGCTAAATATTGCAAACGTTAGCGTGAACGTATTGCTTCTAAGTATTTCTATAGAATCCTTAGGTGAATTAGTAAATCCAATTTAATTTTAAACGGTCGTTCACCTGTAATATGTGTCAACACTAATAAGAAAATTGGACGTATGGGATATCAATTATATTGAAATACGAAGAGAAACTTTCTATGTCGGACAGGCCGTGATTTATATGTCGATATAGAGAAAATATTCATAACTTCGAGAACAGAAGAAACAGTATGTTGAATAATTATCCTATCACATAAAAATATTTTATGTGATATACTCTACATTAACATAGCGATTAGAAAAAATTCCTATTGGTATTCTGGTGACTTATGGTGTAAATTAAGTTAGAAATTGAGTTACTTTGATATTTGCTAAAAACAAAATAAACAGAACTGCCTATTATCACAGGCAATTAAGCTAGCCTTTTATTAAGTGAATGTCTCTAAACGCATATATTAATTCACAAAGAGCTGTATTGATTTACGACGACAAAATCATTAATTTAATGACATGTACTTAAAATAATTTCGAGGAGTAAAAAAGAACTAAAGAAAAACAACGTAGGTAATTAAGAAGACGACGATAATGATGTCTTTTAAGCTGACGATTATTGTAACCAAGCGATGGGAATAAACAGAACGAAGGGTATTTTTGGGAAAACAATCAAACACAGGAGCCAATCTAGATCAATTAGTTGATGTTTTTAGGACCCAGTGAAGGAAATAAGAAGCAACCGTCGAACAATTAAGTGCAACAACAGATATTTCCAAGTACACAACAAAAATTGTTACAGATAAATTGTATTATTTGTCTTTATTATTTTGACGCAGGGTTTTCCTTTGTTTTGCTTGTTCGTTGATTACCTTGATGATAACACGAGAATATTAAATACAATATTGTTTTCACAGCCAATTATTATACGTTGTTATTCGATATTATTATAAGTACATTATTATTTCATTACTAAACAGGGTGGTTCGATGTGTGTATTGGGTCTGGGTCATACATTAAATGGAATAAAATAATAATTTTAGTATGCAAATGGAAATAAATGTGATACAACTAATAAAAATACTTATAAATATACAGGGTGTTCAAAACATTTTCTTTAAAGAAACTTCTATATTATTTCAAGAACAGAAAAACCATTTGCCTTAAATTACTATTTATTGCAAATTATATTGATACCCTAATACTTAATTGTTCGATTATTTCAAAATTAAAATACCTACATTTTGTTTACTTTATTAATACGAAAATGTCCATTAGCTGCTATATTGGAAATGAAAGTTAAGCTATTTATCAAAATTGCAAACACGACAACATTTTTTGTTATTGCATGAGGATTAATGTTTGGGCTCTGAAAGAGTGAAGATGTTAATTAGTAACTTTTTCGTTGTTAAAAGTGTTAATATATGCGTAATTTTGGAATTCCATTATTGGAATATCTGCATAATTTGCTAATATCGCAGCCTTAGGAGAACAACATGTAATTTATGGTGAAGGCGCAGGGCACATTCTCTTTCTCTGTGTTTTGATGCAACTTAACTTAAATTACCATAATTTTAGTTAAAAAAAGATAAATTTTGATATTATTGCCATTTAAGTACAGAGTGTCTCAAGTAAGGCTCACACGATTTCCTGGCTTTATTATTGGGCTAAAATGAAAAACCAAAATCTATTATCATGTATTTTTTATGAGGAATCCGATTATAAGGTCGAATAAGCGATAGAACCTTTAATATACGAGGTATTGCCAAAAAAACAATTTTCCAAATTTTTTTCACCCTGTATATTATTAGATATGGAAATCGATATGGTATATTATTGTGGTTAAAAATGCATAATATGACAATTATACATTTAACATCCGGTTTAGCCGGAAATAGCTAACATTCAACAAAATTTTGTCGACAACCTGTATATTATAAAATAATTGAAAAGTAGGAAATATCCTCATTTAAAAAACATATAACATATATCCATTATTTTTAGCAGTTTTCGAGAAACAAAATGCGATAAAATAATAAAAAAGTTAATTCTAATACTTTTCTGAAAACTCAAGTATAACTTGAAATTAAAAGAAGAAAAATCAAGTTTTTGACAATACCTCGTATATTAGAGGTTCTTTCGCTTACGTGGGACACCCTGTACTTAAAATAATCGAGTCATCGATTTTAGATAAAAAATTATAAAAATCCTATCCTGAAATATTCCATTTTTATTTTTCAGACAAAACCAATGATACTTTAGGATGTTTGTTGATAATTCAGTTATTAAAATAATAATTATCAAGCAAAATGTCGCTCCACGAAAATTCCCAAAAAAATCATAATTACCGATTGCTTGCCAAATACGAAAGTTTGTTCTAATTTAAACATTGCTTTTATTAAATTCTTCATGAAATTCAAATATTTTTTCTGCATAAATTCAATTGCCCACTAAATCCTTCAGTGTTTATTTGAGGGGGTTGAACAACAGCTGTTATTACTAATAATTTCTCGGTCATGCATGTTTTCTCTAACGTTGCCTATATGTACTTATAATCGTAAAAGTACTTGTGCCTGTCAAGTAACTTTATTTGTAAACTCAGCAAATGGTTTTTGCTTCAAAAGTAAATAATTTATGTCCACTAGTTATTTCGTATAAAATTAATTTTTGAAATATAATTATATAAATTTAATATACTCGTCAAAATTTGCTTCGGGACACCTTAAAATTGACCAAGATTTACAACGCTGTAAAACTGTCAAAAATGTATGGATTTGTGCTGGGTTTTTTGCGATTCAAGGGAAATTTAATTGACTTTCATCTTACCTATTTAACTCTAAGATAAAGTTACAAAAACAAGTTTATACAGGGTGTCAAACGAATGTCTTTTTTTTCAATCAATTTTTATCTTGAGCACAGCGTTAACCAAACACCCTGTAAATTAGAGTTTTATAAAATTTATTTGTCTTATGTGTCTTCTTTAAAACATTTTTTGAATTTTGCTCCTATCTTTATTGTAGAAAAAGATACAGAGGTTTTAATAAAATGTTACATTTCACAATAAAATAAAAATTCTCAATCTTTTATACTTTTATAATCATAAGGACTCACATTAACATTAATATCTTTTATTTAACAATATTAAACATTAAAACTTAACCGTAATGTAATTAGCAATGAGTTGGGTCTCTGGATGTTATAAATCTCTGCAACGATGTGCCATGTTCTGAACCAAATTATTTATTATCTCGTTTGGAATTTGGTTCCACTCTTCTACAAGGGCTTCTCTAAGTTCTCGCAATGTATCAGGTTGATGGTTTCGACTAGATATTATTCGTCTCTGTGGAACATCCCAAATTTGCTCTGTAGGGTTTAAATCTGATGATAATGCAGACTACCACATGCGGTTTATACCGAGGTTTATACCCTCTTGGTAAAAAAACTCGTTTACAATACGTTCTTTTTGTGGTCATTCACCCAAATTTTAGTAATCAAATCCATCCGGTATTTTATTGTGAAAATGTAACCTCTGTATCTTTTTTTACAAAAATGATAGGAGCAAAATTCAAATAATTGTTTTAAAGCAGACGTTTAAATTTTATAAAATTCTAATATACAGGGTGTTTGGTTAACGCTGTGCTCAAGATAAAAATTGACTGAAAAAACAGGCATTCGCTTGACACCCTGTATAAAGATGTTTTTGTAACTTTATCTTAGAGTTAAGAAGGTAAGATGAAAGCCAATTAAATTTCCCTTGAAACGCAAAAAATCCAGTACAAATTCATACATTTTTTACAGTTTTACAGCGTTATAAATCTTGGTCAATTTTAAGGTGTCCCGAAGCCAATTTTGACGAGTATAGTTCAATGAATCAAGGGCGTAAAGTAAGCGTTTACGGCCCATGACGTGAAGATAATAGCACGAGGCTTTAGCATAAAGTCGGCGTTAATAGTTATTTATGTATCAAGGGCGTAAAGTAAGGGTTTATGGCCATAAACACTTAATAAAAGTACGATGCTTTATCTGAGGGCTCTTACACGCCAAGGATTATAATAAGTATTTATGTATTAAGGGCGTAAAGTAAGCGTTTATGACCCGCGGTGTGAATATAATAGGACGAGGCTTTAGCCAAGTGCTATTTATTACAATCCAATGGGCATAAACGCTTAGTACACCCGTAATACAAAATCATGTTTTTTTTTAGTCATTACTAATAGCTGCGCATAAAAATAATCCACTCAAAATAAAATAAATAATCATTGTATTTTCACATAAACTCACGTTTTTTTACCTTCATACCTAATGTTTGTTTTAAATTTGAAAACAAAAAAATTTTATATAGGCAAACAAAATTGTAAATGTTCGGTTGACTGTTCCTATATTTGCTTCTTTCCAATAAAATATTATGTTTGAATTCTGCTTATTTCCACCAGTTCCCTTTTAAAAAAACATATGGGGAAATAAATTGAAAAATACATCTTGTCGAGTTCCCATCAAGATGCCTCGTGAAGTCACGTATCATTGGAACCAACCTCTCAGAATGATGCTGTTTGAGATTTATTGAAATAGACATAAGCACATAAGATGACTTTCAAAGTAATCCCGATGAAGAGATTTATTCCCTTTGTATACGGTTTCCTTTTATGTCAAAGCGCAATTAACATTTAGTTTTTCATCCTTTATATTTTAATATTTTAACGCTGGATTAATTGAGGATAATAACTGACATTCATTATATTATTTGGAACTAAGTTTGGTAACATGATTTTAAATTTTAATAATAAATGGCTTACATCGTTATCATCAATAACATCCGACAGGATTAATATACAAAATTCTGTTATGTATATTTATGTAGGAGATTAATTTATGTTATAAAGATACATTCACTCTAGCACAAAAGGCGGGGTTGTCAATCGTTTCACCCTTTTCAACATGCTGCAAAAAAGTATAAAAACTGTATTTACTGATTTACTTACGCTTCATATAACAAACACACTAAACTGTTGATCGTTTAATTGATCCTTTTTCATTGCGATGTAAATAGGTACTATACCTATTAATAAGTGTATATAGGATGTGCCCAAAGTGAGGAATATCGTATATAATTCAGAAGTAACTGAATTGCCAAAAGAATAATTTAACATATATACGATTTGTGAGGTAGCTAAACACATACTTGGAGGCCCACAAATTTTTGTATGTATTTTTCTCTCCATATGGCGCATAATATTTACGCTGAATTTTTAAAGTTTTTAGTAATTGTAATTTTGTTATTATTACTTTCGCTTTTTTGTAACTCTTTCCTAAAAAATATTCTAAGTAATTATGTTTAAAACTCAAAAATTAATATTTAAGGTTTACCCTCTTTTTTATGCATATGTACCCCTGTCAAGTACATATTTGTATCATACAGATATGAGATTTTTCCAGATTTGCCACCAAGGGGCACGACTGCCATTAAAGAAATAATGCCGCAACACAACGACTTTACAAATATTTTGTGGGCACCTAAGTTATTGTTGAATTACTTTGGTCAACTCTTGTCAATATAATTTTTTGAATGGTCGTTGCTTAAAATGTTATATATACAGGGTGATTCGTGAGGAGAGGGTCGTACTTTACCAACAGATAGGGAACATTGAGGTGATCTTAAATCCCCATATAGTAATGGCTATAGCGGCTTCGTTTCCGAAATACAGGGTGTTTTATATTTTTTGGAAGAATTTTCTTTTCGCCATATATCTGTAATGCGTAAAAGGAATTCAATGAAATTTTGTATTTTTGTTACAGTAGTCATTCACCATCAAATTCGTGGGATATTAACAAAATATCAGGGCCGGACCCAGAATAAAATTATTTTTAAATTATTCCTAGAAAATAACACTCTGTATACTGTTTATGAAATTCTTGATATTGAAATATTAATTTACATCTAGAAAGATACAAGATCCCATAAAAAAATATTTTGGCACCATTTCATTGTTTAAGTAAAAAAATTAAATTGTTGAGGAATCAATTTTTTTTTTGAAAAATTGAGAGAAAATAGTCACTTCAGTCCTGTTGCATGGTCCCCGAGATCACCAGATCTCACACCCCTTGACTATTTTTTGTGGGGTTATTTAAAACTGAGGTATACAAAGAAGAAATAAACACCAGAGAACAGCTGATTGCAAGAATTGAGCACTTTTGCAATGAAATTAATAACAATTTAGAAATTGTTAGAAAAAGTATAAATCAAATGACAAATCGATCAAGAAAATGTATCGAATTTGGCGGTGGTCACTTTGAAAACAGACTGTGATTCAAAAAATTTAATTGTATTTAGTAAATTTGACTGTTAAATTGTTAATTTTTATTATGTGTTATTTTTTTAAGATTATTAATTACACAATCATTACAAAATATTTTTATTATTTTACTAGGTACCATCATGTGATACGAATAAAAGATAGTGCAAACAGAGAAAAAAAAAATATGTTACTGTTATCTGAAGTGACTATTTTCTCTCAATTTTTCAAAAAAAATTGATTCCTCAACAATTTAATTTTTTTACTTAAACAATGAAATGGTGCCAAAATATTTTTTTATGGGATCTTGTATCTTTCTAGATGAAAATTAATATTTCAATATTGAGAATTTCATAAACAATACAGAGTTATTTTATAGGAATAATTTAAAAATAATTTTATTCTGGGTCCGGCCCTGATATTTTATTACCACGCATTTGATGGTGAATGACTACTGTAACAAAAATACAAAATTTCATTGAATTCCGTTTACGCATTACAGATATATGGCTAAAATAAAATTCTTCCAAAAAATATAAAACACCCTGTATTTCGGAAACGAAGCCGCTATAGCCATTACTATATGGGGATTTAAGATCACCTCAATGTTCCCTATCTGTTAGTAAAGTACGACCCTCCCCTCACGAATCACCCTGTATAATCTTCCGCACCCTGTGCAATAACTACATTCATTATGTGTGGGTTTATGAGTACGTAATATGCAAAAATTTGATACCATAACGATTAAATGATTAGAATGAATGACTTCATAATCGTCAAATAACCGAAAAAAATCCATATCCATTCTTGATAAGATAAATATTAATGATGCGGTGGAAGAGTAAATGAGTAAATCGCTATTTTTAGATTTTTGTGCTATATATATAAAATCAGTTATTTAGTAACTGATTTTGAGATCATTAGATATAAAATACGTCAAATAGATAAATAATTGCCTTAAACGACCTGTCAGTGGTCTTCTAGAATTTTTTTTTTATATTTTCAGTATATTTCATTAGCCATGGCTGAAACTAAAACAATCTGAAACTTTTAAGCCTATAAGAACTGTTTAAAAAATTAAGAAAATCTTCAAAAAAATCTACTGCATACGAAGGTTTTTATTCTTTTTATCGAGTTACTTTAATTAATTTGCTATTCTCACAATTAGTACCTAATAAAAGCAGTTTTATGATTATCCCACTATTCACTTATATGATGATTTTCACCGTACTTGGTTGGAAGAATCTTAAATACAACCCTGTAGATTTTCAACCAAGCACGTTAATATATTTTGTTATTTTAATGAATATGGTGGTATAATCACATAATGACAAGCCTAGAATGGAAATGAAATTGATGTTAATAAAAATGCTACACATTTGTAAAGTAATTTGCAAATTTTTCAGGTACCTAGTTTATAGCGATGTGGCATTGTTGATGTTCGAAAAAGTTTCTCGAAACATTCAACAGGCTTTCCGGAGAAGTTTTATGAAATATGTTCATCCGGAGTAAAACATATCTTCTCGAAGTAGCGAATTTATCCTGCCTCTCCTTTACATTAAGAAGCGTATTAAACAAACTGATGGAGAAATTAAATAATTGTATTTAGTCAAGGTAGCAAAAATTTAAGAGACTATTTACATTATTCTGTTAATATACGTAAGGACTAAACATATTATTGCATTCTGCGTAATTTATCAACTGAATGCAAAAATATATATGTGATAGGTATATCACGTAGCGACATTTACTCGTGATTTTTAACCGTGATAATTGAGAAATCTATAAATAGTCATGTAGAAATGAAATGGATTTCAGCCGCAGCATATTATTAGAAGAAAAAGAAGAAAATATATACAATTTTCGACAACTGAGAGATCACCGTTGTTAACAACAGTGGGACGAAATATTCATGACCTACCACCAGAAGGGAATGAAATACTTTCAATGTAAAATGGGGAAAATGCCACTTTCCATCTAGGCAGTAGAAAAAATGCTAGATGCAGATGGTTTAGGAGAAAAAATATGTTTTCTACTACATGTAAAGTATTTCCAGGATTGAAAGTAGAGTAAACGTTACAGAAGTTCATATGCTACAAAAATTAGACAAATTACCAAATGAAGCCAAATTGTTAAAGCTACTACCAATCATATTACACTAAACCACCTGTAGGGAGAAAACAATCTAATTCGAAATCATCAGTTTGGTTTTAGACTAAAAGACTCTACTACAGACACTTCCATCAGATAACAGACATAACAGAGTTTTTACATGAGAAAATAGTCTTAATTCTTAACAAAGTTTGGCATGCAAGCACTTATTTGCAAATAAAATAATAACAGAGCAATATTCTGAACTATTCATAGCATAGAATATGACTGATGGTCGAGATGGTAGCGTACCTGCCTCTCACCCAAAAGTCTCGGGTTCGATTCCCGGTCGTGCCAATGGAAATACTGTGAGAGGAATTTTTCCATTGTACACGGATATTGGATGTGTGTCCCTTGTCTTTAAATGTGTAGCCCCCTCCCGCACAAGGCTCTTCTAGAGCCTTCTGGGATAAAGGGGGTCGTAATTACATGTGGTGTATTTATTTATTTATTTATAGAGGTATATGAGATAAGTATGTTCTGGATAAAACAAGAAGAAAGTGGATGTGCTTCAGGGAAGCATCTTATGGATTATATTTTCCATTTACATTAACGGCTAATCTTCCACTAATAGAAAATATGATCATTGCGACATTTTCGAACTATACCTCTTACTAAAAGATAGTTGAATGAAATAGATATAGATAAAGCTAAACAGTTAAATGAAAGGTTAAACAACAGACGCAACTGAGCAGGTACCGAAATACTTGTATGGTATTTTTTTGCCAATAGCCTCGATTTTTGAGGCCACGTAGCCAATTACAAATGCCTTCCCATAGCACTAAATATTGATGACAATCCCGAAGCTTTTGAGAAAGAAATACAATATCAAAATTTCGAAACCTGCTCAGTTGTGCCTCTTATTTAAAAGCCTTATTCAACACATAAACACATACTTGCAATGAGGAAGCGATCAGATGTATTGGATCGAAATTTGGAAAATATGGTTAACAAGACGAAATCTATAGATTTTATAGAACTATGGACAACTCTCTATCAGTTAACTTAAACGAAATCATAGTTTCCAATACAGCCAAGTACCTAATATTGGATACTGGGGGAAAAAATAGAGGTGGAAAGACCAGATAGAAAAGAAAATAACATAACTTTATAGTTTTTAAAAACAAATAATGATTAGTCCTAGTTTTAATACTGGCAAACTTTATGGGCATTATTTTTTAACCCCTGTATTTGGGAATGTAAAAATAATGAAAGATTTTCAATTACTTAAAATATCTGAAACGATATTTGTCTGACTACATTTAAATGATTAAATATCTGGGAATAAAGAGACATGAAAAATACATTTGATGATGATTACATGTGAATAAAAAATAAACTCATTTTCCACGGTAAACTTTAAAAACAAACAAGAATTACGTTCCTAAAGAGACATGTCACGTTCGATATGTGTGTAGTTAGCATACACTTTTATACGATTTTAAGTATACTATCACCGAATAGAATATCAATCTCGCGCGATATAAAACGAATTTTCGTTGTTTTATATTTTTATATTATGTAATGTATGTTTAGAATTAAATTAAAACACAATGTGACACGTACAAATTTTTTATGGAGAGGTTTAAACTCCTTGGTATCTACTGTTTTCTTGATTGTTGTGGATTTGAATTTAAAACTAAATACAATGACAGTCATTTGCTGTTTTAACTAATGCCATACTGTTGAGTGAAATAATTATAATCAATGCTGGCTGCGAGATATAGAAAGCAGTTATTAAATTTATTTATATATTCAATCAAATATAAAAAGGGTCGTTGGCAAAAATATTAAATTAGTCAAGGCACCTAATGCATGCTTTAGGGACTAGTAGAAGTGTGCCCTTCGCACCACGAGGGTATCATGTGGTAAAACTACACCACTGGGGATAATTCGTTAGAGCTTAGTTATATAGTACGCCTATTTAATTTTAATTATTAAGGGCCAATTCGATGCTATATCCTTCTTGGTCACGATTTTTGTCATAATTGCAATCTTGGGTTTTGAAATAGGGATAAATTATTACTTTTAGAACTGATGGAAATGTCTCGTTTTTGTTTTATTACATTATTAAAAATTTGGGTGAGCGTTAGATAAATCACCGACAAAATTTTAATTTAATTATACTCGTTGAATCCAAAAAAATGTGTTATGAGATGTAGGTCTGCCTGGGGCTCTGCTCGAAATAAGGCCCTTCCAGGCAACTCTATAGTTTTAATTTAGGCTATCTAATTGATATGGTGTGTTTTTATATTTATTGTAGAGATTTGGTCTAATAATTTGTAGAGGATGAAGCTGTGACTAATAACTCACAGACTTTGGGAAGAGAATTATTTTTCAAGCGACTAGTACAGAAAATTCTCTGGTAGGGCGTGATATTTCGAAATATATAACTTTATCAAGAATAATTGTATTATAAAAACAGAATTATAACTCATCTATATTTTTTTATATTAAATACAATATATTATAATAAGCGATGAACAAATTATTAAAAAATCACACTTGAGCGATTGCAGTACAATTTAACAATATAACCTGCCATATTATAACTGTACAATAGGCGATATAAAGATTTAAAATTCATGAGTATTTAAATTTCTTGTTTGCTTCACACCGTTCGCTAACCCACCCTTAGCGCTAATGATCCTTGTATTTAGTAGGCGGTTGAAATTTGGAGCTGTTAATTTTACGCGATTTCCTCTGAAGTAAAACCCTGTTTCCGATGTTTCGAAAATACGCATTTGAAAATAGAAATGCAACAAAGCGTGCAACCATACCAGTTGCTTATTGACGTCATATTATTTTTTTATTCTTTTTTGCAATCGGCCTTTCAATGGCTTTGGTATATCATTATAATCATTAGCACAAAGCCAAATACATGACTGGAAGCTATTTTGAAAGCTAATATATTATTACCCGGTAGGTTATACAATATCTACTACTTAACAACCTAGGCTTATTTTTATTATAATTTCGGTATCTGTAGTATAAGTACATTTTCAAGTTTTTAAAATGGAATTTTAAAATCTGGACGATTAAACATAACCATAGCACTGGTGAAGATCTCCCAATAATCGTTTCATCAAAAACGAATGAAAATCATTGTAGTTTGTTACAAATGAAGTAAAATTTTAGGTAGATGACAAGTAAAGATCAAAAATTTTGGAACAATATTTGGATATATTATCACATAAAGCCTAAACATTACCTTTATTTTACCAAATATTATAAGGAGCAAAAATAAACAATACTTCAATTTTAAGTGCTTTATTACAAAGTATGCTTTTAGCAACGTAATAACAAAATAATTTGGTCTAAACTGCTTTATGTCATTAGAATAATAATAAAGTTTATGGTCCATTAGGTATAATTTAACTACAATTTCTTCATCTCGCATTTGTGTCGATAATGAACTTTAATAATGGATCCATTTTCTGTTAACATTGTATTTTGGAGAAAAGAAAGTCCATGATTAGAAGAGAGAAGAATATTTTTCATTTGTGTCAGAATGCGAAAATTTCTTGTACAAAGCTTTATTTATTTAACTAAATTGCTTTAGGTTTTTTAAGCAGTTGTTTATATTTTGGCATATTTAAAAGCTCTCACTCGGTTATATTTATTTTTCTTTTTTTTTTTTCATTGAATTATATTTCATAGCAATTAAATATAAAAATTTTTAAATAATAGAAATCATCTATTTGATACCTGAAATTATAGTGGCCATATAAAATGACACTGATTCTTACTTTCTTTTCAAATCCTTGCTTATAAAATGGGAAATCTATCGAAATTGTATTAATATTAATTACAAAAATAAATTGCCAAATAATTCATGCAGTACAATCGAGATTACAATTTTCTCTTCCTTTTACGTTTTAAATTAAATATACTTCAATTGTATAATTCGTTTTCAGTCTATGAATATTTTATTTGCCTCACTCGCCTTTCTCTATATAAGTATGTTGTAGCAAATGTATGCAAATTCTGCTCAATCCCCGATTTTTTAGGGTTAGGAAAAGGGACCTTCTTAGCATGTTTACAATGCAAACTCACACGTTATCTCTATTTGGATCACTGCCGATCTATACTGGGTGTTTAAAATATTTAAAAGTTGATTATAATATAAAATTTCATAAAACGATTCCGAAAGTATGGACAAGACTCACATAGTTTCTTTAATTAATCCACAAAAAAAATCCAGAAAAATGTGTGGGCATGAGCAAAAAGGATTTTTTTAATAGAAATTATAGGTGTACAGGGTGTCCCAAACTGCTTGATTTTGGCTGGTTTTCCTATTTCCAGACCAGATAGAGAAAGACTGACATATGAGTCTAGAGCTCAATTTTTGTGAAACGCCGATTGGTAAAAACCACATTTCGATATCTCTAACCTTTTCCGAGATATCAGCAAAAATTGACATTTTACAGATTCCGAAAAACTTTTTTTAATGTTAAAAAATGTAATTTTTAAAGAGAAATGTGTTATATTGGCAGCAAGGATGACTAGACATATGTTGGCATATTTATTTTTGGAAAGCTAATTTTTTTCCCTATTTTCTAAAGTCGAAGTCAACTATGGTTTCCATTTGAAATAACAAAGTTTGCTTGGATATCAAACAATCGAAAAGAGACATATTTTTTTTTGACAAATGCATCTTATTCTACGTCAAAAAGTGCCTATAGAAAGTTTTTACCATTTGAAAAAATATCCACAAATAAAAAAGTTGACAGTTTTTCGGAATCTGTAAAATGTCAATTTTTGCCGATATCTTGGAAACGGTTAGAGATATCGAAATGTGGTTTTCATCAATCGGCGTTTCACAAAAATTGAGCTCTAGACTCATATGTCAGTTTTTCTCTACCTGGTCTGGAAATAGCAAAACCAGCCAAAATCAAGCAATTTGGGACACCCTGTACATAACAATATTTTTTATACAAAAGCAGTTTATCGGCCCCACCGCGTATGTCAACTACTTCTACCAAATTCCTTTAAAACATCTCGCAGAATTTCAAGCAAGTAGACAAGATAATTATAACTGTATCTAATTCAACTCTATAAGGATTCCATTGGGTGAAACGTGAGATAAAAGGCGCAGATAATGTTGTTTTTTAAATTACTTAGTTATTTCATTCACCATAAAATACACAACCTCTGTGGTACTAATGACAATAACTACTCGTATATTTCTCGTCCGTAAAAGACAAATTTTGCCCTAATATGCATTTAGAGAGCAATTAATTCTCATATTATAAGTAAATAATTGACATTTTTAAATGATTTAAAAGGTTTTTCATACTGACTACATTTTGCACTCAAATCTGGAAAGCAGAATCTGAGTGACATGGGAGTCATATAATAACGTAATAATTAGCAATTTTTTTGTTCTCTGTCAGTCATATAAAACAATATAATCAGGACTTCGCTACTTAAACAAATAAATTTATTATTCTTGACTCAATTCACTGACAAGATTGTTTTTTCATGATAAATATTATTTGCATAATATTTGTATGATATATTTATGCACAAATAATAATAATAATGGCAAACATTTTACGTTTCCCAATTCATTTCTATTTGTTTGCTGTACGGTATCTCATAGAAGAAGACATATTTTTTTACGTATATTATTTGTTGAACATTTCTTGAAGCATTTGTATAACGACCCTTGTGGTAGTTCTAAGAATACCCCTTAAACATTATGATGTGCTCTGTAAATCTTGCTAAACTTGTTAAAAGTTGGGGGATGATTTATACAGAATTTGTACAATAAGTGTCCTTAAAGGATTTCAAAAATTATATTAAAAATGTTCCAATAAATCAAATTATATGTCCCTTTTTGCTACCTGGAAATATCCGCGTAAAATGAATGAATAAATATTAATGATTAATCTTATTTAACGCCTTTGCTTAATATTTTTTATAACGCCACCCGTGGATCCCATATTAAGTGAAAGTGGATACGCATTTGATGACAACGTGTATAGTATAAGTAAATTTTCTTACAGTTAATTCCACTGCCACGATAGGAAATGGAACCATCCAATATGCTTGGCCCTCGATAATCGCAGTCATCCAAAACAGTATTTCTCAAAATATGATCCTACAAGGACTTCATTGGGAAAACAGCATACACTAACTAAAATATGTTCATGTTTTCTTTTACATTCATTATTCCATTAATCGTAAAACACACAACCTGCATGGCACTAATGGTAATAACTAGACTTCTCTCCAGTAAAAGAAAATTGTATTTTAATGTGTACTTTGGTCTTTGAGAGCAATTAAGTCTCATATAATTGTCAGTATATAATAGCTTTTTTAAATAATTTAAAAGGTTTTTTATACTAATTTCATTTTGCACTCATGTCTTGCTTTAAAATAAGAGGATCTGACTGACTGACTTCCAGTTTAACCGGAAATGACATTACGTTGCTTATGAAACCATCACTCTGTATAATTTGTATGAGATATGAAATTTTTGGAAAGGGGAAACAATGGGCTTTCCAACTATGAAAAATTATACAGGGTGTTCCATTTGAAATAACAAAGTTCCCCGATTAAACTTGGAGTGAGCAAAAAAAGACGGATACTCAGAAAAGAAACATATCAAAATTAGAAGAAGACTGGCAAAAACTGCATTTCATTATCCCCACTAGTTCAAAAGTTATAGGAACAGGTTTAAAAAGGGTCAAAATATAATTGGGCACTCGGTATTATTATTTGTATAATACTTATATAATATAATTATGCTATCTGAAATCTGCATAAGATATAGTTAAATAATTTTTACCCATCCCAATGCAAGCATTTTATACAGTTTATAGCACACATATTTTATTCTACATATTTTATTTACTATAAATAAAATATTTTCGAATAACCAACCCTTGTTATATTTCTAAGAATACTACTTCAATATTACGTTGTGATCTCCAAATCTTTCCAAACTCGTATTAAGTTTGGAGGCGGATTGTACAGAATTTATATAAAAAATGTCCTTATACGAATAAAGTTTAATAGATATCTCAAAGATAGTAGAAATTCTCCACTTACATCGATATGATTATCCTAATTTTTCAATAAAAGACCCAAAGTCTCCTATTTGATGCCAAAACTATTGTCTTACTTAGTTTCAGCAATATTCATTGTCACTTAAGTTGTAGATTATAGAGAGGTTAAAAGCAGAAAAAGTTTAAAAATTTTAAAAAAATCTTAGTAATTTTAGATCAAGAAATATCACCACTTTTTAAAAAATAAAATAAAATTAGAATAGAAAAAATTTGAAAAAAGATTTTTTTAAACTTCCATTGTTCCAAAAGGGCATTCAAAGTTTTTACTGGCTATCCTTTCGTGACTTAATACAATAACAAAAACATCCAGTTTGATATATTGATATTCTACTTCTGAACATGCAAATCTAAAATCTGTTGGATATAAAAAGTATATTATTTGATCCAAAGTATTTGCAGCTGAAACCCGATGATCAAACTATGCTTTACCAAGTTTGTCCCAATTATTAATGTTGTTCAAGTTTCTTTGAAATTGTTCACACTGGAAGCTGTTTCTAAGAGTACAAAATAGTTCATATCATCTGCATATACAGGGTGTTTCATGAGGAACTGTACATAGTCCAATGGTAGATAGGGCCCATCAAGGTTAGTAACAGACCACTATTTAAAATCATTTTATCCAAATATTTAGGGTTGTACAGGGTGATTTATGAATTTTTACCAAAATTTGCTTTCGTTGCCTTTTAGAAACTAATTGTCCGATTCAATTTATTTTCGGTACACATCAAGTACGATCAAATACCAACAGTTCGCCATAATTACAAAACCAAAATTCCAGGTCCGTATTAGGAAAAATTTCATTTTATCTGTGCCCCCTAAAAAGTTCACCCTGTATATGTTATTTTTAAATCTTATTACTGAAGTTTGAAAGTACATAAACTACCAACAAAAGTGGAATACTTCGTTTTCTTGTCACACTTACAACAGATACAAAATAAACACATTAAATTTAAACATTATCTTGTTAAAATTCAAACTTTCAGTAATTGAATGTTAGTTGTCAAAGTTCCTATCAGTTTAAGTTTCTAAGTAATTATAACTATTATTAGTTAAAAATAGTAAGAAATACCAACAGTTAGTCGCAATCAACAGGACTCCAAGACCGTATTAGGAAAAATCATCATCTCGTTGATTCCTCCTAAAATTTTCACCCTGTATATCTTATTCTTAACTTTACTTGCTATAATTTAAAAGTACATAAAGTATCAACAAGTAGTGTAGTGTGATCCACATTTTTCAATAATAATTATGAACGTCCAACTACCGACACATAAGTTGTGTAGTAATTAAAGGGTAATCTAGAATCTAGTACATTCTGTTCTAATTTGTAATGTAGAATATTTTCATGTTCAGTTCTAGTTTTAAGAAATGAACTTATTTTATTTAGTGTGCAGCTAAAGACATTTGTGCAGGATTTCTGCGAAAGTTTGTCAATTTTTTCTACAGTAGGAATATAATAGACTTTTTATCTACTGACACTGCACTGTTAACAAAAGGAGTAGTCGGCTTCGGCAATAGTTTGACAGGTATAATTTGATGAGGTATAACTTTTGTTTCTACGTTACTAATGCCATTAGTCCAACTTGAGAGCAGCAATTAATAGACCGAATTGAACAGTATTGTACCGTAATAAGAAACTACCCGGACGTTATACGAAAATCTGTGGGACATTTAGTAGTTAGACAAATAAAATGCCGTGAAGAGGGGGGTTTACATTTTGAAAATAAGTTATAGATTTTTACTTTTTATTATGTTAATATGTATTATTTTGTTTTGTTATGTTGTTTTGTATTCATGTTGCGTTTTTTATTTTGCTTGTTCTGTTCTGTTACTATTAAATTGTTTTAAAATTCAATGAGTATTATTTACAGACAGAATAGCTGCTCTAACTGAAACCAATTTATTGAAAATGTCAATTTTATCGAGATAAATTTTGTTGGTTGGTTTAAAACCTGTTGAAAGTGTAATAAGAAAACGGATCACACTACACTACTTGTTGATACTTTATGTACTTTTAAATTATAGCAAGTAAAGTTAAGAATAAGATATACAGGGTGAAAATTTTAGGAGGAATCGACGAGATGATGATTTTTCCTAATACGGTCCTGGAGTCTTGTCTGATTGCGACTAACTGTTGGTATTTCTTACTATTTTTAACTAATAATAGTTATAATTACTTAGAAACTTAAACTGATAGGAACTTTGACAACTAACATTCAATTACTGAAAGTTTGAATTTTAACAAGATAATGTTTAAATTTAATGTGTTTATTTTGGATCTGTTGTAAGTGTGACAAGAAAACGAAGTATTCCACTTTTGTTGGTAGTTTATGTACTTTCAAACTTCAGTAATAAGATTTAGAAATAACATATACAGGGTGAACTTTTTAGGGGGCACAGATAAAATAAAATTTTTTCTAACACGGACCTGGAATTTTGGTTTTGTAATTATGGCGAACTGTTGGTATTTGATCGTACTTGATGTGTACCGAAAATAAATTAAATCGGACAATTAGTTTCTAAAAGGCAACGAAAGCAAATTTTGGTAGAAATTCATAAATCACCCTGTACAACCCTAAATACTTGGCTAAAATGATTTTAAATAGTTGTTTGTTACTAACCTTGATGGGCCCTATCTACCATTGGACTATGTACAGTTCCTCATGAAACACCCTGTATAAACACACCACAGAAATTAGACAACCCCCAAATCCAAAGCCAATTAAATAACTGAAAATAAATTTATAACTGTTGACCATCTCTTCAAACAGCCATGCTGGAAAATACTGTAGGTGCCATTATATAGAAAAAATTACCAATTGTCGATATTCGTACTAATTTATTGTCCGTTTGTTGAAATTTTTTTCGTCCAGATTTGGGTGTATTAAGAACCGAGCCAGTATTTTGAAACTTTGAAGACGAAATATAAATCAGTATCATAATGAGTCTTAATAATAGTTCGTGTCTAATTTTTATAGTTTTAAAAACAGTGAATTTGCTGATAGATTCAGGATTCGAGTATCTCTCATTAAAGATAGTCTATACCTCATTAAAAGGTCGACTTTTGTCACCATCTGCTAAGATCATTAAAATTTTTTGTAATTCTATTAAAAACATCTTCATTAGATCTGAGATTACTAGGTCTGATAATGACATTCCAGGTTGCTTATTTATTTAGTATTGATTTATTTTATCGAATTAATTTTTTTCGAAATTAATTAAACATTTTTATTTTTTGTATAGAATTTACAAGAATTTGCATTCATTATTCTATCGTGCTCTTTCGATACTTACAACCTATTTCACGTATTGCGTCACATTTACCCAATTACATGCATTTGAAGTTATGATGCTAATCGACTTGACATATGCCAATACTGAATCGAAATCAATGCAACAAAATAATGTTCATATTATTATGTGCCTGTGCAGTGCATTACACCAACGTCATAACACACATTTTATGTGTCAATTTCATCGGGATGATGAATATAATGAAATTTTCAAGTAATATCTCTAGCAGGCGCACAGTTTAATACATAATTAGTTTCTAATGAAATACACATGTTTATACTGTTCTTTATTGTTAAGATCTTAACAATACATAGTTTTCTTGGTACAACTGATTGTAGAATGTTCATTAATTATACAGTTACTTTCTTGGAATTAAATTGGCTTATCGATCAAATTTGAAAGCATTAAATCACATTGATTAAACCTGTATTATAGTTTTAACGCCCACACAAATTATTATTAACACGTCTAGAATTCAAATTCATTTAGTATTATTGGAAATGAATATATAACAGAACAAAAGACTTTTGTTATATTCTCAATCAATCCCAATAATTAGTAGATTACAAACATTTATCGCTGCATAAAATTATGTATTTATGGCAATTGGATTTTCTAATTTTAACATGATGATGTAAAATCCTTTTATCATTTATATATAGGACTGAATCTCAATATCATAATTTTGAATGTTTAAAAATTATACAAAATTATTATGGACCAGTCTTTAAATTATTTGATGAACTGGAAGTAAAAGAGATAACACACCATATTATTCAGAAAACTATGCCGGACCTTTTGGTATTATAAAATATATCTTTCGATGATAGATCTATAAACTTGTGGGACTTAATTAAACCATTTAGCCATTAGAGGGTCGAAAATATTTATAAAACTTTCGGTTTGGCCAAGTGACCATGGTCAATAGGTATAATCCTGTTAAAATGGTCAGGGGGTTAGTTAATATCTACTTATTATAAGACCCACATAAATGAGCAATCTACGTAAAAGATAGAGCTTTGAATTTACAGGAGGTCCATTTTTCTGACGAACATGTGGATTGACTCAGTTGGGAATAATTTAATAATTATAATTGTGAAAATTTAACCTGAGAAAACAATTATGCAGCATGCCGGATTTGAAAATCTTCCCCCTCTTTGGAAGAATCTAATTCTGATTCTGAGTGACAGTCACAATTTGACTCCGATAAAGTAATGGTAAAGTAATGATTATCGAGGACGGATAGAATTTAGAGATATTCTTTAGCTAGATAGCATGTTACACAAAGGTTGTACAGGAATTGGGACACCAATGTCTGATCTGCTATATAATTATTAGGTATAGCATGAAAATGAAAATTATCTGAAATAGCAAGAGATTAAAAGTAATGTCATCAATTACGTATCAGTTTGTTGCGTACATTGTTTTGTTGGATTCTCAATCGAAAGATTGGAGTAAAATTATTAGTTGATCAGGCTGCAGTTTGATTGAATACGTTTAAACTGGTTCCGTGTTGGTTTAGGAAGGAATATCCTTAAGCCTTAATTTTGAGGTTCATTGTAGGCTCTCTGTGGGCAGGCAACTGAGAAACTATCAATCCCCATCTGTTTTCCTTAATAATATTTCTATGCAATAACTTGTTTGTTATTTTATTACTTCTTTGCTCGTTTAAACTTAGCTCTGTGAATGATGAAGAAATCTATCAAGTCAACGGCTATGGTTTGATTTTATAAAAAGTTTTGGCGTGAAAGCTTGGAGTGTTGTTTCTATTTTAAAATTAATTTTACTGAGACGGATTAGTTTAGCAAAATAGTTATTAAATATAAAACCAAAATGCTTTTCTCTTATGGAGGTAAAGATCCACTAAAAATTCTGGGATCGTTCAAATCTAAAATATCAGTAGGAAAAAATAGCTAAATAGCAACATTCTACTTTATAGAAAATGGCTTTAGATGCCTCCTTGGAAAATTACCGTCTATTCTTAAAATTGGTTTGGAAATCAACGGTATAGGTCAGTTTCCGAAATTTAGGAATGTTGTAGTCGATATTCCAGTTGATTAGTCAGTTACACCTGTATGTCAACCATATGGAAGAATACTAATTCCTTTAGAATCCAAAGTGGAAGAAAACTACAAGAACTGATATTATAGAAGCCGTGAATGGCCCAGCGAAGTGGATTCCCAATGGTGGCAATTCTCAAGGAAAAAGGAGAAATAAAAATATGTGTGGATATGAGAAGAGCAAATCAAGCAAATGAACGATAAAAGTCCTTCCTTACGGATTCTTATTCCTGAAAATTTGCACAAATATGTTTCTGAATGTATAAACTATGTACAATACCAATAAAGAACATTGAATTATAGCATAAGGATTTCAAAAGATTATAAAGCCAAAATATATTTTATTAGTATTATATTGTATATATCGATTCAACGATAAAAATACATAGATATCTGAATATTATACTTCCATCAACTGCTTCGTTGTTACTTTATTGGGTATTAAATTATTGATTTTTTTAAATTATGCTGTTCATCATATTCTCATTAGTCACTATCCTTGAAAGAAAAAGATAAAATGATAACTTATAATTGTGTGCGTTAATTAATTTCGAATCGTTAAGAATTACGAATTAACCTAAATATTTATCTACCTCTCCAAATATAGATAATACCAGAAGACCAACAAAAAGCACAATCAATGGCAGCTATAAAGTTTTGAACTTATATCTTTGATTATGTTAATTCTACCGTGACATTATTGCTATATCAGAGCGAAAATTAATATACAGTTAGGTTAGGGAAGACTCACTTGAGGGGATGTAAGACAGTTTCAGTGTATTTGTGAGGAATTTTGTCGGCCAAATTATTATAATCAGATTATTCATATAATCACTGAGAGAATTCATACCCCACCTACGTAAAAAGTAAAGACATCGTTAAATTCTCCCGGAAACATTCACAGTCGCTCAATTGCACAATGAGGTTCCTTATTAAAATTTGACAACTTTCCATACTTAGTACCCGTTTTACTTGATTTTTCATGACCTGTTTTTCTTTCAATAAGCTTGATTTTTGCGTATCCGTGTTTTAGTTGCAGTTAATGAACAGTTTCAGTCAACCAAAATTGACATAAATCGTACGGGTTTTAAAAATTTACCAGCTATAGATATAATAGAAGCAAGAATATATCATCATCATTATATCTTTTAATATATGTTGCCTATGTATCTACCACCTAATGTAACTGTTGCTGATTATTAAACTTTTTTTGAAATATTCAGGAATACAGCGCGAACAAACATACTTAATAATTCTCCTCCCTTTTCTATATTCAGGAATTACAACAATCACTGTCATATTATTGGTATATTTCACTGCAGCCTTAATGCTTAAAACAATACTTTAAACATTAGATTTATTCCAGTTTTCGTTCTGTTTTTAAAACCTAGTTGTGCGTTTTTTTTTTATTTTGTTTTATTGTATAAATGTGAATAGATACTTATTTATTTTATAAATTTGTATATAATCGTTAAGAAACGAAGTGGTGTAGTTTGTTACATTATCATAAATCTTATATTCTGTATTATCCTGTTCTGTACTTGGGTGCAAACCTGCAGAACAAATAAATAAATAAATAAATAAATTAAAGGTAAATTCTATCATGGTTCTATGTCTAAAGGAAATATCGATAAATCATTTCCCGAGTTAATTGTTAATACTCGTAGTTGTTTTAATCGATTTTCATTTAAGCGTGTACTACAGAAGATTGAATGCAAATAACTTGTAAAAGGACATAATAAATAATAACAAATTGTATACTTAATGTTGAATAGTTGCAGTTTATCCATTAAAATGGCCAGAGCAATAGTGAAAAGTTTTCATGGATTAAAATATATATGGCTGGCTGTTACGCAAAAATGTTGGTTATTCTTGAAGTTCCCAAAACGAGATTTTACTTCTTAATTATTTTTTCCACTAAATCTAATATTTAAACAAAAATATACAATTGTACGTCGCCGGTTCATGACCTGGGCCTTGCTAAACATCCAGATAGCTTTACTATATCTATGAATAGATTAAGCTAATGCATTATATTTAAAATCAACAGCCATTGCAACCAATAAAAAAAAATTGGAACTTGAAAGGTATCTCCCCAGTATTTCATTAATACAGAACGTTTTGAGTTGAATGGGTTAGGTATACCTATAAGAGGGTTTATTATATAATAAAACTTCTTATTCTCATAATTTCCCGAATTAGAAACTGTACGTCTCTGAGCTAAATAATAGCAAACAGATACAAAACTCGATGTGGTAGAACCCGATGACCTAATAATAGCTGATCCATGCAACCCAATCTAATACTTTTATCCAACCATACTATCTGCTAATATAATTTCAGAAAACAGCTTTCCTGCATTTGCAGGATTAAAAAGGAGGCAAACACTATAACGAGTAAACATACTCTACATGATTTCAACTGAGCGAATAAAATGCATTTATCTAACCTATATTTGGATAGTGGGTATCTCTGCACACGTAAGATTTGTTGTACTTGAAAGATTTTAAACGATTTACATCTAAAGCTGCTGTTAATTCATTAAAGCTTAGTTTGAGAAACTGCCTTTCCAAAATGTAGTTTAAATTGTTACTAGAATAAATTTACAGGAAGAATATAATTCCAAATTGAAATAGATAATTATTGGTTTGATTTTGTTTTCCTTTTTACCAATTGTCCCTGTACAAGCAATATCATTTTCGGCTACGAATTGCACAATAATTGTAAAGTGTAATATATTAAATGGTCTACGAAGGTGTCGTGCACGAGGAGCATCGACCAATGAAGACGTCCAAGACTTGCCAAACGTCAAAAATTTTAAAGTAGAATGTAATAAGTAGATAATTCTCATCGGTGAAATACCACTGCAGTGGTATTTCACCGATTCTGACGACGCTCGATAACAAAGGAAGTGATATTCATGATCATATTTCCATGGACTGTACTACTTCTCCACCAAGATCTTGTAATAGTCACCGTGTGACTCTTTCAAATAAGAGTAGCAGAACATTTTTTGAGGTTTATTTCATTTTAAAATCCTGGATCACCTCTTAATTAATATCAATTCTTCACTTCAAATATTTATATACACTTTTAGTAATGATGATCATATAAAGGATGAACTTTTTGTGTGGGAACTTACTTACTACATTTCTTTCAAACATGGTCTTTCCCCTTCAGAACAAAATTTTAATTAGTTTATTGCGAGCACTTTCATTCAGATAAGGGTGAGATATTCTTATTAGGTTTCAAGCAAATTCATACTTCTATCCGATAACGGAATTATCAAGAGCTGCCTTGATTTTAAAGTATACAAAATATCGTTGTGTTTGCAAGCGGAATTTAATTTCAATCGTCTAAGCAGAAATGTATCGACGAATATATTAGATTCTGAAATACTTGGAAGAGACATAGTGGTACAGAGTGGTCTCTTATGTATCCTATCTTTGACACTTTTGTAGTTGATATATGTTATAAATACTTTTTTTTAAGTAGGAATAAAATATAAACATTCATTTTGTTGTTTTCGAATTTTAAATAGAGAAAAATTATGTACAGTTTGCACAAAACACATTTTACAAATTAACCACTTGAGGTGAAATATTCGATCTGAAACTTTAAAAAAAGCCATATTACGTTTAGGGTCTCATGATGATCCAGATTTGATTGTCAACAGAATTAAGACATTATTAGAGCTGATAATGTTCTGGTCCCGGTTCTAGAATAATATGTGGAAACAGTTCCCAAAAAACCCGTGGTTCTTTCTTATATAAGGTGCTGGAAACACAATTTACCATCTGGACAATTTTGCATCTTTAACTAGAGAAGTGTTAAAATCCTTCCTCGATCCACCAAAATTTGCAATAAGTCTCGGTGGTGATTTTCTCATGCAAATGATATATTTAATACAATGTAATTCAATTACGCAAATAAAATATCCAAACCTATTAACAGCTTTACAGTAGAACCACTTGAGCGGATTAAAAGCTAACTTTAGCTGAATATTACCGCCTTGTTGGATTAATTGACACAGCAGAATTGACTTTCGAATTAAGAACTTGACGTTGTGAAAAGTCGCATACAATTAAGCTTTCATATTTAATGGAGCGAGATGTAATATTCCCTCATTGACTGTGCGCATTATCACCATAAATTTTCTCCGAGATTAAATTTAGTTAGTACACACTTCAATAAATGACTTAAACTTTCCTTTTAATTATCAGGTCAATTAGTTTCAGTAGTGTTAGAAAACTTAGCTAATACATTTACGAGCAAATTCTACATCTGGAACATTTTAAGAATCTGCTATTCAAAAATTGGCGAACTTGATAAGTAAAATTTAGAAATAATATTGAATATTGTTCGATATGCTATAGGAGCTAATTATTTCAAACGGATCATTTTAATAGAAAAGTACATACAGCATATCGGATTATATTATTTGTTTATAAATGACTTTGTTTAGGCTTTATACAAGCATAATAATAACAAACATATCCAAATTGACATGCTTATATTGATGTTTCATCTCTAAAAATGCTATTATTAAATTCATTGGACTTTCTTTAATACATGATGAATATTGGATTAAAAATTACAAAATTCAAAACGTCTAAAAACAAATTATTAAAAATTTTTTTTTTAACTCACCACAAAATTCATTCATTATGGTCACCAATTAAAAAACGAAATCCACAAGAAGATGTACATATTCTTTCACTATAACAAGTTCATCAGGTGGACGAGTAATCTTCTTGTGGACTTCGTTTTTTAATTGGTGACCATAATGAATGAATTTTGTAGTGAGTTAAAAAAAATTTTTTTTTAATAATTTGTTTTAGACGTTTTGAATTTTGTAATTTTTAATCCAATATTCATCATGTATTAAAGAAAGTCCAATGAATTTAATAATAGCATGTTTAGAGATGAAACATCAATATAAGTATATCAATTTGGATATGTTTGTTATTTTATCTGTTATTGTCAGCGTAAATATAATAACATAACCTTAAAAAATATATCATTATTACAGGGCAATATTCAACTTCAAATGGAATACTATTCTGTATATTTCGAGAATTTGACACATTTTGAAAAACTAAACCTATTCTTCTAGTCCTACTTTGTCTGTTGTCAATGTAAATACAAATAATTTAAAATCCGGTACAGTTAGCTGAATACATACTCTAGTTTTGGGGCTAGTTTTGTCCCTGACTGTTCACTAATTTTCTCCCGGGTTGTATTGGGATTGAATTACGAGTCTAATTACTACTGTCGTCTAATTACATAATATCTAATGCTACTTAATTATAGGCTCTCGAAATATGATTGCTATTCAATAAAGTATGCAATTTATTCTTACTTCATTACTAATTGCTTATAACTTTCAACTTATTTCCGGGATGTTTGCATTGTGAGACTTGATGATTGCCATTATCCCTTTGTAGCAGGGATCACAACAATACATATAATGAAAATCCCACGCTGAATGCTTTGGAGCTAAGGTCCAACTTGAGAGTATAATTTCAAATCTGCTTACCCCATGTGAATATATTGCAAATAACTGATTCCTCATAACAAGCTAGTTGCTTCTATAACTAAAAGCAAATTGTAATATCTATACGGGGTTGCTATTTTATATGAAACCGAAGTAGTTCGAAATATGTCCAGGAAACTGTATGTTGAGTCAAAGGACGTTGACTACTATACTATGGTTTTAGCTTACCGTAATCCAAAATTACCTGTTACTAAGAATTTAAAAAGTCAGCCTGTAAGTTAACCTTTTTACTGGCCGATTTAGGGTTACGTTATTGAATATCTTGGAACAATTCAGATAAATAACATCTATAAGTTCGTTTTCATGAAAGGAAAATTATTCAACCAGAAACGAAGATTATTGCAGAGGAAAGAAACCTTATTGTTTACTTCACATTATTTGACTGATTTGAGGGTAATTTTCCCTGTTGATTTATCTCAGTTTCTATGAAAGGCAGTAACATTGGCTGCATTCCAGGCATCAGGTAAATACAGATTTAATGGAATTATCCAGAATAATAGAGGTGAACTTAAAGGTAGAGCACAACGCTTTAAAATTTTGAACAATAGACCCTCCAAAGTTGACGTTTTACTCAAAAAGCTGGTTAATGTATTATAAACAATACATCTTGGTTGACCACAACTGAAATAATACAGTTTGGGAATAAGTCAAACTTCTTCTGTATCTATCATGAATTGAATAAAGACGATCTCGAAAGAGGGTCGAAATGCTGCGAAAGGATAGTGAAAACTAACACAGTAGACAATGAATTTGCAAATAATATTAAATTCTAAAACGGCGACTTACTGTTTGAATGAGTTTATTAACAGATATAATTACAGATTTTAGTCTAGTAGCAATCCATATTGAATGAAGAAAGTATGCAAAGTAACTTCGATTACTAAAAAAGAACCTGTACCTTGACTGGACTTATTATCTCCTCACTTAGAAGAATCACTTCATTTGCAGAGACATTTTTGCATCTTCAGCATAATAATACATCACCTAGGCGTGAATTATTGAACCAAATTATTTCTGATAAAAAAAGGCAAGCCAATAAAATAACCTGACTTTCTTATGTGGTTATCTGAAAAGTAGTCGATAGAATCAGCAAACTAGGGGACAATTTGTGCATATTATCAGATGCTATGACCTTTTCTTATAGAACTCTTATTTGCTTAATAATTGCTTAATTGTTACTAACTCTTCTTGTGTAATAATTAAAACGGGATATTCATTAATTTCATTGATCTTGGACTGGCCGTTATATCGGCGTTTTACTGAAATTAATTGATGTTCAAATCATCTTCATATCAAACCATGGCACAAAACGAAATGTGCTTTTCAGCTACACCTCTCAGATAATCTCAAAAAATTTATGTATAATATATATTATCAAAATACGGCAGCTTACATAAAATAAAAATTGAAGATCATTCAGGAAAAATAAACCAGATATATACGCAACTCTGTGTAAACTTAAATTCCAATCAATCTGTAACAGGATATTAGAAAGGGAATTCAATTTAGAGTCTTATAAGTTAATATAATATATTAATTTTGAAGCTAAATTGATTTAATATTCAAAGTCAGTGGGAAGTGACGTCGGTCTGAAGAATTGTACATAGTATAACGTCACTGTTATGGCCTGTAATCAATCTTATTTTTGTGTGGGTTTCTTAAATAAAATATTTTTGATTTGATAATCTTAGAGATAAATTGGTTCAGCAAAAAAAAACTTGATGTTTATGTCAGGGGAAAATTGATTAACACAGTTCAATATTGATTAAGGTATAAATTTTATTCTAGTTATATTTTTTGAAATTTTATGAATAGAAAATGAATCTAAAACAGAATTTCAAAAAATGCATCGTTACAAAAAATCCAAATTTCTTAATGAAAGGAATTTGTTGATCCATCTTTTTCCTGATTTTGGCATTGTTAACAGCAATTAATTTTATACTAATTATAAGAGTAACTTATATTCGTAATCCAGAGAGCAATTTTTTTATATAATTGAATTAGTCCCGCCTATATTAATATGTACAATAACTTATAGTAGACAGAATATAATTATTTCTTTATAAACACCAAAATGTACTATAAAATTCCGCGATTTTACATTTTTAAATCTAAAAGCCACACTTACTTTTACGTATTTTACGTATAATTATGCTATTTAGGGCATCCTGTAAACTTTCTAATCTACAAGTCACAGGCCATTCAATTGACAGTTCTCGCTTTAAACTGATCTTTCCTCCTCAATATGAAATAAAACTCCCCCTTGTTATTCCTCGCGACTTCACCAAAAAGTAAAATTTCTATTAAAGTTCATAATTAATTTTCAGACTTTTCAGCACTCATCTAACCTTGGCTGATTTTCATACAAAGGAGCTCATTTTGGCTGCAAGATCTTATGTAACGTAGAACAACTTTTTACGCGTCTTAGGACGCATATTAATAATTCCATATATTTAGAACTCATCAGAGTTTTAATAGGTTAGTTCATTTACTGCAACTAACAATGCTAGTTAAGAGGTATTTTTATTCTTAAATTGCTTTGATAAATATTGACGATATATTGCAAGTTGATAGTTAATTGGAGCTGATGAATACCACAAAGGAATAAAAAAATAATTATAATAATTTAATTAAACTGGTAATGAGTCAGCAATATGTATTTTAGAGAAAGTAATATTTGATAGAATATTGCTGCGAGTCATTGATTTATGTGTAAGTATCATGACAAGTTAGATTATATTTAAAAAATCTCTGCTTTTAATACTGAGGATTATTTACATATTTTAGATATTTTTTTTAATTGTAATTATAAGCACCACCATACTAAAAGAATAAATTGTTTTATCAATCATTATAAGGGTAAAAATATTTAAACCCTTGGAAACAGCAGCGTCATGAAAATGAATAATCTCCTTAGCTAAAGCTTAGCTTAAAATTCGGTACAACACTGTCTCTTTAATTCATATATATTTTTATGTTTAAATTTTCCACAAGTGTTTCATCTTCTAAATTTAAATATTTCATAATTCATACTTAGAGGCGTTTAGCTCCCTCATCAAAAGATCTGCTCAGGTATTATATAGCGACTGTAAAAAAATAGCTTATTTACAATAACATATTTTAATTTTCATGTAAACATTGAAGTGCTTGAGAATGTTTATATATTATGTATATTATCATAAGTGTTTTGATATTATTAATATTTTGACAAATGCATGTAGGTATATCTATTTTTTAAACAATAAATGCTATTATTAGTATTATTACTCTTTTTCTAAAGAACTTAATTCTTCTTAATCGACAAACCACTTCATAAACCAGAAAAACGTAAAAAATTCGAGCGTTGAGTGTAGCGAGTAAAAACTTCGCAACGATACTCTTGTTCGCATTTCCGTGGACTGTACTGTATTGTATGCGTACTGAGACATTTATTCTTTAAAATATTGAAATTCACGTTAACAGTTATAAACTTTTTATACAACATGTACAAAAATCGTTCCGCCAACGCAGCGGCTAAATCAAATGTAATAAACTGCACTCTGGCGGTTTTGGAAAATAAATATGTCGAATTTTATTAATCTTCAGACTTAACATGGATTTTCATCAAGTTGTCAATCACAAACAAATTCATTGGACGGAATAACAGGAAATTTGATTAGATGAGAGATGGAAAACAAACTCTCAATGTGAGTACTTACTCAGAGTTACCCATTTAAACGTATGCTCAAATATATTTGAATGTACATAAGTGTTATTGTATTTAATTGAGGTTGGTGTTAGTGCTATACCATTGCAGATTAAAGTGGAACTCAAAGGTCAAGAATATCAGCTAACAAATTGTGACATAATATTATGTGTAATGCGACAACATTAATTTTCTGGTTCTAATGAAAGATAATAAAGTATAAAAGAGTCTGATAAGGTCTGAAAAAGTGCATCGACGAGTTCATCACCTAAAGAGGAAACGAGTACATGAATGCTGATTTTGAGTTATGGATTTGATCGGAGTTATGAAACTAACTAAAGAATAATCAAAGAATCATTTGGCTAGAACCTTGAAGAGGTCATCAAGGTTTCATATAAAGGAACCATCTAACTATAGCGTAAGATGGATTTTGGAACTGAATAAAGAACAAACTAAATAGACAGTAGATTTGATTAGAGGATATTGTCCAGTAAATCAATGCCGTTTTCTCTTGTCTTTAATAGTAACATTTGTCCCCGTTTTTTTATTTAGATTTTATGAATAATAAAAAATGCATTCTTTTATTATTGGAGCAATTTCACATGTACTGAAATGATAATATAATATTGGTTATTTCATGTGCAGCCAACCATAAATTTTCATTTTAATCTAAGTTTTCTAAAATCAATAACTAATTCTAATTCAACGATGACATGATTGACATCTCCATTATATATTTATACTTCCCAACTTTCCACACTTTTATCAAAAAATAGGGTTTCCGTCTAAGACTGAATCCTATATCAAGCCTGTCACTCGTACTCCTAAAAATGATTTTGTTGACATCAAACGTCTGCAATCTGCTGACGCTTCATTTAGTGATAGCATTGAAACTGAATTCTTTGAAGCTTAATTTTCGTATTATGCTTTAAGATATTTTAATAACTGCTTTTTTCTGATTGAAATTTCAGTTTTTGATGTGGCTCATTAGTTACATGATATGTTCTAATTCTACTGGGATTCTTTGAGCTTTGGTTGCAAATTAAAACTTTGAAAGCATTGTAGAAAAATTATATTGCCTTAAACCGTAACAAAGAAAAAATGCTCCTCATTTGACAAATTCTATGTTAATATGTGCAATGTGACACATTTTATCAACGTTACATATTTTAAGCTGAAACAACTGCATTTATTATGCTTTACTAAATATCTAACGCTTTTAAACAACTTCGTTAGATTAATGCAAACATTTTACCTCAAACCGATAGAGGTACATAAAACTGGTTGTATAGATTTTTTAATTGCATTCACTTTTTACGCTACAATTAGTAAATAATTTTAAGCTATTGGCCTTTATTTAGTAAATAATATATGTAGGTATACTCTTTACAATATAATGATTACAAAAATAATATGACGTTTATTTGTTTTATGACCCTTGAATAATCGGTGATAATAAATCGTTAAATATTTACTTAATTTGATAAAATGAACCTCCTAGTGACTCCAGGAAATAAATGTCGACCTGGAAAGTTTTGGGAAATTTTTGTATTATTTAATTCATAGATTTCGATTTGCTCTTTAAAATTTGTACACTGTCACCTTGTATTTTTGCCATTCCGACATATTAAAAAAATTACACCAATAATATAATTTCAGTTATTAGTTCAGTCCGGATCATTTTATGATAAAATTTGTTATAAATATATTATTATGCAAAATCAAAATATAAAATATTTATTAAGAACTAAATCATGCCAATTGTACAAGTTTATTGGTAGAGAAAATTTCCTATTATTTAAGTTATGTTCTCTCGTTTCATAAAATAAAAGAGTAATTTGTGTTTTTTTTTATTAAAAATGGTTTTGGGCTGCGTCCATTTAGCCAAGAATTCTGTAATTTGTGTTAACTATATGTTTTCAGAAATACCAGAATGCACCTTACATTGAGCTGGAAGTGATGCGTAATCCATTGACAGACGAAATTATTTTGCTATGAGGCCAATAATTGGTTCATAAACTTTTTTATATCTTAATTAAATAATTAAAGTTTCGAAAACCATGCATCTTATCGACTCTGACTAGGAGTATATTACTTATGTTTATGTATAATTTTCTGGAGATTCTCATTCCCATATAACTTGATTTGATGAAATTTCTGTGAGAAAAAAAATTATTGATAAAAAATCGTCAAGAAACCCCCAAACGAGACACCTCTGTTTATTTTAAATAAATCAAAGTACAATATAATCGAAGGTATTAGGCGAAACATATAAAAGTATATCATAACAGTTTTTAAGATATTTATAAAAAAAAGATTTCCCACCTAATTTATTATTGGAGTGTAGCTCCCTTAGGAAGCGATTCGGAGTATAAGTTTACTGGAAATATTTTGCCTAAAATAAGTTCTTCTTCAACCTCCTAAAGTTTTGGGATTAAAAACTGAAACACCCTGTATACCCAGAAGATTTCAAAGTTCTTATGTGATATTATATGAATGGAAGAATTTCGATAAAGATACATTCTAGTTATGAATTAGATAGATTAGAATTTGCAACCACAGTCAATAAGTTTACCCTGCAAATCTGGATGTTCTCCTAAATTAGGTAAATCGATTCTCAAAATCGTTGGGCGCCTATTTTCGAACAATCTGAATTTTATAGAGGTGAAATTTCATATAATATACGACAACAATAATTTCTATCAGATATATCTAGGGTCTGAGCTTGTCGAAAAAACGAAAATAAGGGGCTACACAATTTCAAAATTTTCTGGGAAACGTACAAGTGATTCCTGCCTTTTTCTATTTCGGGTAGACCTAGTGGTACTTTTTTTTACCCAGACAAAAGCTTAGTTGACACTGCTTTACATAACCGCATATAAAATGGATACGAAAACAACATTGGAACATTGGAATAAAATGATTAGTTATTATTGAACAAAATTTCTGCAGCAAGTTTTCTGCTCATTTGACCAATTCATTATTGAAAACCCTTTTCTCTAACATTCATGATAAATCGGTTAAAACAACGTTTACTTGTTTCAAATTGCATAAGAAACGAATTGATATTCTGTCAATAGGAGATAAAATTGCTCACCTCTATAGGTATAAGGTATTTATTTATTTTTGCATGAACCATCCAACAACTGAACCAATCAATCTCTGGGTGGAAAAATACATGATAGCAAACATATCGTATTAAATATAATAAATTACCCATACAAAAGGATACAGAAAAGAGAATACATAAAACAAAAAAAGAAAAGGTAAAAATTATAACTAGTACTAGTGTAAAAATTTTCCCAGTTTATTTGTAATAAATTATCGAATATAAAATGGAGCGGCGATAAAAAGTAATAATATTAGGAGCTTCAGTTCTAGGCATATGAAAGCATAGGTATTTGTTTTAGTCCTGGGGACACTTTACTTTATTATTTAGTGCTTTTTACAGAAATATTACCGGCTGTTTAACCTGTAATCTAGTAAGATTCATAATAGAAATCGATCAAGTAGAAAGCTTGGAGGTTTTTCAAAGAGCAAATATAATCCATTTTCCTTAAAAAAATGAGTAGGTACTTAAGAAAATATCTTTACACCGTCATTTCTTTCTGTATGTCAAATATACAAGATTCCAAATCAGTGACGCAGATTCAATTTATGAAATAAAGAAAGAATTAAATAACAATTATTGTTAAAAGAAAATTTGTATTTTTGGATTTATCCTAAGAGACATTCTAAAAATTAATGAAAGGCCAATATTTTAACCGACTTGCCATTAGATAATCGTCCTGAAAAATTCGCAATAGAGTGAAAGTTTATGTTTTATAAATTTGAGGATAGCAGGAAAAATTAAAGGAATAGCGTTAATTCATACAAAACATTCACGAATTTATAATAGATAAGAACCAATTTAAATAAAATATAATTGTGATATTTGTCCTAAAGTTTATATAGAATAAACCGAAAACAGTATCAATAAAAGAATATTAGAACACAAAAGTTATTTTAAATGTAGAATCTGTGTAAATATGTAACGTTTTAAGTTTTATATCGTCAAACATAAACAAGATGCAAATATAGAAATATGAATTAATTAATTAATTTCGAAATACAGCGACTATAGAATAATTTGATTTATTTTTACAAGCATTTATAATATTAATTGAAGAGAGCAGAAAAAAGCAAACAAAGTTTTCCAATTATAATCCTTTTTATTTCTGTACACAATATTTGTTTTATCCCAACTAGTTTCGGCTACAAGCCATCATCAGGGGAAATTAATAATATGAATATTTTCAACAGAAAAAGGTTAAACGATTGTCATATAGTATGTCATTAAAATTAACATTAAACAATTAGATGTAAAAAACGACACATTCTTCCTGGTTGACAAACTAACAGTAAATGAACTGAAACTAAGTTAGTTATATTTTTTCTTCAGTCTTCAATTTTTTCTGTACTATAATGGAATTTCGTCAAGAAATTTATAATATTAACTTGAAAAGCTGTATATTAAGTCATTAGTCAGAATCAGCAAGATAAATTATTTATTTTCAATTTTTACTTTTTATGTTATCTCAATTCCTCTTTAGAGCATTGAAGCTATTGTAATAAATTCCATTATATTTAGGTAAAGAAAATTGATCAGTTGAATATTTGCATTCTAAATATATTAATTACTTTGACAATTTCTAAAAGAAATTTCCATTTAAAAAACTGTATCTATCTATGAAATTGAACATGAAACATGGTCTAATACTTGAATATACTGTATACTTAGGAGAAAACTGCTAATACGATTTTTTCGTCCTAAAGAAAAATTGCACGCTTTTATGTTTTATAAACTTTAATGTAGCAGGAGGACTTACTTTTCAAATATCTACGTAATAAAGAACTCGATTTAAATTCGAGCTAAAATATATTTTTTTAAGTGGTTCCAACACGCTGTATTGCTAATTCTATTTTATTATACATAAATGAAATGAAGTAAAATTCCAACCATGTGGCATTATATATTTAAACTAATAAGAAACAAATTATTATTTCAGAGTCAAATCAGTCAAATATCGCTCACATGGTTTTAAACTTGTAAATATTTTATATCGATTGTGAATTGCCAAATATAGGTACGTGGTCCAGCAAATAACGATTTCGTAGAAAATGGGTCTCAAGTTCGTGAATATTTAAAGACATACCCTAGTTATTCTGTTCAATGAAGAGGATCCTTAATGAAATTGGTTAAATGTTTTAATGAGAAAATGTATCAAATAATTAACGAAAAGAGAAGTTTAACTATAAGAAACCTTCGTTTAAATGAATAACACATTAATCATTAAAATTCGGAAAACTACACCTTGTATTATTATTAAGTATTTAAAGACAATATATTTTTTTAAACTATCAACCTATTGTAGCTTTCTTAAATAAGAGAAATGCTTTTTAATTTTTTTTTTAAATATGTTTCCACAAACTACCTACCTAGCAAGATACTAAGGTGGATAAATCATTTCCGTGTTTTTAATAAAATAACCGTCTGCATTCTACTCATCAACAAGTAGATATTTCGACTAGAATTAGTATACACTTTTTACTTTAATAATTATCTGCGACAAACTAAAAACTATTAAAACAATATAAATACATTTGTTTCACAACATATTTAAATTAAATCACAGAAGGAAAATAAAAAGTTATTGCATATATTTCTCTAAACTCAGTGTGACTCAAGAATATTCTTTTATTGTATATAATCTGCACAAAGTGTTATTTTGCGTTAATTATCAATGAAATATCGATAGTAACATTAACACGTTAATCAAATAAAATTTTATGAGAAAAAGAAGTGAAACGGCTTTATTTAGAATCGCCGTCATCGGCATCACCATTATATCCGAGATGAAATCTAGAGTTGGCATATAATCCCACGATTAGGAAAACAACTTCTTTCAGATCATTTTTATAACTATATCTATTGACAAAATATTAATATTAGTAACCCATTTTCCCATAAAAAAAAACTTTAAATAGAATTATCTAAACCACATGAAACTTAAAGTGTCCATATGTTACCGTTTTTTTCTTTGCGTATAACTACATCAGGAAGGATTATTCAACGTGCAATATAATGTCTAGAATACATTATCGACGAATGCCTGATTTACAAATTACTTCGACATGAAAATTTATTAAAATTATAGATAGAGAAACTAGTACCACCAAAAATTTTTTTTTTAAATAAACTGTGGTAAAAACTCACCGTCGTCAATATACGGTCCAGCAAAAGCTGCTGGAACGAGTTCAGCCAAAACGAGCACCAAACAGGAAGCAAGTATCAACCAAGTGTACTTCATCTCGTAAAGAATTAACGAAAAGTAAACTAAATAACTTGTGTCACAGGTGGTATTTTGTTGAAGAATGAGCATCCACAGAGTCGGGACGCGGATATAATGCGGAGACGCCTCCCTTTTGAAAGAGCATGCGTTCATATTCGGCGCCCACGGTGTCTAACATCGTGGTTAAAAGAATTAACGAATCAACCACGGTTACAATTACCATTCGTATCCAGTAGGGCAGAAATTGATTAGCTAATTAATAGTAATAATAAATTAATTTGTAGGGTTAACAAAAATACAATATCGAATTACTTACTATTAAGAGTTGCGTTTGGTATTTGTATTTAATATTTATCTCCCTGAGATCCATTTCGACAGATATCAATAGGGTTTATTAAGAATTTGTGTGGAAATAATTTGCTTCATTTTATGTCTAGCAAAATGTTATTATCCAATTACTCAAGAAAGAAATATTTATGTGCTGGACATTTGAAGTCAAATACTTTATATATTTAATGTTTCTCCAGACAGGTTGATCGAACGTAAAGAAGTAAGTGGTCGGCGCGGTCACTTGATTTAACCTTCTGTGACTTTATTTATGGGATCATATAAAAGAACCTAGCAAACGAATTAGACGACCTAAAATCTCGAATTATTGGTGCAATGAGAATAGGAGATGAATTATAAATGGAAGGTGAAATTAGAACTATACAGTGTGAAACAGTAAAATGGAACAAATTCAATATCTTCATATTTTGACACATGTCAAGGAAATGCCTTAAACATGTCAATTTTAGATTCTGCAACGTAAAAATTTCATCTCTAAACTCAAATGAGCGACAGTTGCAACCCCCAAATTTTTTATTTGGGGGTTTTTGATAGATACCTCATTTGAAAGGTATTTTTATTCTCTATTAAAAAATAAACACTATTGCAAAAATTAACAGTAAAAATAAATTTCATGTGATTGACGAAATTCAATACAACAAACTAAAACTTAATAAATATCTAATACCGTTTTGTTTTTGATAATATGTATAATACTGGCGAAAAAGGACACTGAAAATTGTTTTTGCTTGCTTTTCGATTATCAAGAACGAAACGCTATTAGTTATTAAGTTTTTAGCTTGTTGACCGAATTTCATCAATCGCATGAATTTATTTATTTTTAATGTTAATTTTTGCAATAATGTTTAAAGTAGCATTTTTGAATAGAGAATGAAAATACTTTTCAAATGAGGTATCACAAACCCCTATTTCCAATTTAAAAATTTGGGGGTTGCAACTATCACTCAAAGGGGGCTGAATTTAGGGATGAAATTATTACGTTGCAGATTGTCATTCCAGAATCTAAAGTTGACGTGTTTCGGCATTTCCTCGACATCATGTGTCAAAATATGAAAATATTGAATTTATTCCAATTGGCTCATCCACACTGTTTATAAATATAATGTCCCATGTATAATTATGGCTAAGAAGATCTTAGATTATTATATGAAATACAAGTCGTTCCATTTAAAAATAGAAAACAAACGCCATTTTCAGTTTAACCGGAAGCTGTAAAAAACTGTTTTCTTATAACTCAAAAATTTCTGATAAAAAGAGTTTCCCATCTTTTAAAATTTAATTTTGGGAAACTTACAACGTCTTTAGATTCAACTCAAATATGCGATTTTATATTAGAATGTTTTTCAGATAACTAAATTCGACTGAAAATTATATCTCTCATCATAGACTACACAAGTTCCTGTCATCGCCACATTTCTTCGTAGTGCAACGCCATCTACATCTTAACATATTTGTATCCTTGTAGCTGTAGCTGATATTTATTATACTTATATATTCTAGTATTGGAAAAGAGAAATTCAATTTTTCATGAGTAACTTGCAGAAATATATAATGTTAATTTATCAAATGAGTAGGTATGATATGAGAGTTCTCTAATACCCCACCACTTTGTACTCCCACTCCCGCCCCTCCCCCCAGTCACGTTCTCCCTCTCTCAATGTTTAGCCCCGCCCCTTCCCCCACTCCAGCCACGCCACCAAACACCATCATTTTTAAAGCGGTGGCGTAGGGGGCGTTGCTGGAGTGATAGTAAGGGCGGGGCTAAAATTTGAGGAGTGGTGAGGGCGTGAATGGAAGGAAAAGTGGCGGGGCTGAGTGAGGCGTACTAAGTCGTAAAGGAGGGTTGAAATGGAGGTGATAAATTGGTGGGGGAAGGGCTGGAGTAGAGGTGCAAAAGTGGTAAGAGTAGTGGGCGTGGTTGGAGTGGGGGAATCGAATTATTTTGTTTATAAACATAGCAAATTAAAATGTCTTTATGTGTATGACCCAGATATGCGACTGATTTATTTGTTAATATCTATAACCCGCAGGATTTTCAAGGGTATTATACTATAGGCAACTGAAAACATTTGATCGCCATCTTTAAAACCAAACCCACTCAATCTACTTAAAATAAAATATTCCTTTTTTTCTTTCTATCTTCTGAAACTTTTACTAGTTTTCAAAATATTTAGAGTTTTTAATGGTGCGTATTTTAAAATAACCAGCAAGCAAAAATTGGACACTCTATGTATTCTCAAAATTAGACAAACAATACTAATGCTTTTTTAAAAATGTTTCATAAGAGATATACGTACTACGAAAGCTCTGAAGGGCCACATGATATTTTTTTAAAAAGGTGAAATTTCAACATTTTTTCTTGAAATTTCAAGAAAAATGTTGAAATTTCACCTTTTCCAAAACTTGAAATTTCAACTTTTTTCTTGAAATTTCAAGAAAAAAACTTGAAATTTCACCTTTTTAAAAACTTGATATTTCAAATTTTTTCTTGAAATTTCAACTTTTCTGGAGACACAATGTATGTTCTGTCAGATACAAGCTAGTCTACAATCAATAATGAAATGGTGAGTAAGTAGTGCCAGTTATCATCTTAAATGGTACAATTTTGATTAATTATTACGTATAAACTTTTTTTTCACAAGTGTTAAGTATAGGTACACGGTGGGCCATTGAAAAGGAAACACGCCTGTTTTGGGACACTTAGGCTAGTTTCTTGAAAAAACGCTCGGACAGGTCGACTCATGATTTTTGGGGGACAACTTTTGATGTTAAAGTTGACGTTGACTCATCAACCCCCTAGCCCCAGCCGCCCCTAACTTAAAAATTTAAATAGGGTCGAACGACCCCTCATTTGAATCGTCATGCGACAGCATGGTCGAAATTAGTTTTTACAATTTTTTTTCTTCCCCATGAAAATCACCCTCTAGATAAACTAAGGTAGGGGTATTGTTTGGAAAAAAAATCCTTAAACACGTCCCCTTTTATCTTTTGAACGGCACATTTTAATGTCAAATTTGACTTTGTCAGGTCAACCCCGTAGCCCCAACAAAAACAAAAATTACGGTAAAGTGGTCGTATGACCCCTCATTTTAAAGGTCTTTTGATTCTCTATGTGAACTAATAAAAATATCTTCTGACGCTGAATTTTGATGTTTTATTTTTTTTTCTACACTTTTCCCATTTTTGTAAACCTAAAAACAATCATGCACTCGCATAGAGAATCAAAAGACCTTCAAAATGAAGGGTCACTCGACCACCGTACCGTAATATTTGTTTTTGTTGGGGGTTGTTGGGGCTAGGGGATTGACCTGACAAAGTTAAATTTGACATCAAAATGTGCCATTCAGAAGATAAAAGGTGAAGTGTTTCAGGATTTTTTTCCCAAACAACATCCCCACCTTAGTTAATCTAGAGGGTGCTTTCCATGGGGACGAAAAAAAAATTGAAAAAAAACAATTTCTACCATGCTGTCGCATAGAGAATAGAAAGACGCTTCAAATGAGGGGTCGCTGGACCCCCTTTCCCTATTTAAATTTTTGGTTAGGGGTTGCTGGGGCTAGAGGGCTGATGTGTCAATGTCAAGTTTGGCATCAAAAGTTGTCCCCCAAAAATCAAGAATCGACCTATCCGAGCGTTTTTTCAAAAAACTAGCCTAAGTGTCCCAAAACAGGTGTGTTTCCTTTTCAATGGCCCACCCTGTACCTATACTTAACACTTGTGAAAAAAAAGTTTATACGTAATAATTAATCAAAATTGTACCATTTAAGATGATAACTGGCACTACTTATTCACCATATCTTAACATTATTGATTGTAGACTAGCTTGTATCTGACAGAACATACTTTGTCTCCAGAAAAGTTGAAATTTCAAGAAAAAAGTTGAAATTTCAAGTTTTTAAAAAGGTGAAATTTCAAGTTTTTTTCTTGAAATTTCAAGAAAAAAGTTGAAATTTCAAGTTTTGGAAAAGGTGAAATTTCAACGTTTTTCTTGAAATTTCAAGAAAAAATGTTGAAATTTCACCTTTTTAAAAAAATGTCATGTGGCCCTTCAGAGCTTTCGTAACATACAACCAAGATATTTTACAAAATTTCTTAAGAAAATGAGATATGATGCACTGAAATGTCTACCTGAACAGAATTAATCAAGCGAATTTAAGTAAATGATTCAACGCAGTAGGGTGGGATATTCTCTGCTAAAGAAGAAATGTGTTTATCTCTCCAGTATAAGTTTGACAGTCTAAGTTTGCCGGGGATATTTAATAACATCCTTTTTCTGTTCTACTATTCTTTAAACATGATTTTTGTACTTTTGTTCGTTTAGTCTGCCCGAAATCATTTTGTTAATTTTCTATAAATATTTTGTAATCTGTATTTACTTACAACAGAGATTTTTATAAAAAAAATTAATGCCAAATAAACTGCCCTATCACTATTTTTAAACACTACCAAATATAAACTAGGAATTATATTACACGTTTGCAGCTTTTTTGTGTCGTCACGTATAACTAAGGTGAAAAATGAAGTTACAATAGGTATAAGCCTCTGAAATCTACGAAACCTTGATATATGTATGTGACTAAGCCCTAGTTCATAGTGGAAATCGACTGACTTAAGTCGATAAATTATTGAGTAAAGTTTAGTTCAGAAGCTTGTTGATAGGTGAATTTGATTTGTAAGAAAAATTTATAAATACTTCACCTTTAGAAACCTGAAAGTAATTTATATTTATTTATAAGTTCGAAGTTCATAGGTACAATAATATTAATTCCATGAAACAAGTCAATTTTCTGCTAGTTCTTATTTTATATTCTTTGCTCAACATATCATTTTTATTTTGTGACAACCCATAGCTCAATAATGTGACTAATATTCGTCTTTTAATTTAAAAAGCTTTTTCTTTTTTCATCTTTGTTAAGGAATCTATATAAAACCAAATATATATAAATATATAAATTAATTAACTATATTATTGGTTTAAATCAAATTTTGGTCAATTCATATTTATATGTTGACAATAAAACAAATTCACGTCACGGTCAAAAAAAATCAGGGAGAAAAATTATTTTAAATTACAAACAACCTAAAAAATTGTTACATTATAATTGAATTAAAATCATCCCATAAATTGAAAGAAATACGCAAAGTGCAAATATCTCTTCGAAGAAGTTCCCATATGGTTAGAACCTTTTATGTCGTTACACGAGAAAAGGAAGCAATGAACTTCATTAGTACTTTATCGAATACAATCTCTAACCTCCTACATAATTCCTCGGCTACCCTTAAAATACCATAATCCAATTACAAACCTTTATCCACTCAAAGAGAACAAATCAGGCAAACGTTTGTAATTTAAGCGTATTGAATTATACGGTACAGATGGCAAATTTTATGACGCACACACGTAGATGAAAAACTAGGTATCACAATATTTGTGCTTCTTAATTTATGTAAAATTATACTGAGTGTGCAATATTTTACAGTTTTACTCTATCGTGGGAAAAATTTTCCACTGAATAAAAAAAGGGTTTCTTTAAAAATGTTTGTGGGTCTATATACAGGCATAACTGAAGAATTTGGAATATTTTAAAGCGATTTTATATGAACCGCGTTGGTTTAAATGAAACATCCGGTGAGGCTAAAGTATATCATGGCGAAGGGTTATTCAATTGCTGACTGTTCTGAAAGGGTAGGGAACAAATTCAATAAATTCTTGAAAAAAATACAGTTTTAAAAAAACGCAGGCACATCTAACTTGCTATAAATGATTGCTCATCTTTTAAAGACACTCGATAATAGATTTTTTTAAATAGCGACTTTTATACTTATGGTTGAGTTTCGTGCAGCATACATTTTCTTTTCTATCACAAAGTTTATTAAAATTTTTTTTTCTTATAATTTTTACAATTTTTCCCAAATTGATATCAATATAAATAAAATATAAATGATCTGTTTGCTTTATTTTTCTTACGATTTTTTTCATCGCAATGTTGATAAATTATTGTTACAGCTCTCCTCACATTAGCACGTTATAAAGCAAAATAAGAAGCATTAATACAGCAATTCTGCGAAGGAAGGGAATTAACAGAAAATCTCAGTTCACTGGAGAGCTTTAAAAGGGCCTTCTTTCAAATACGCATTGATATACATAATACACCGCTTTGTTCAAAAGTTTTTTGTTTCTAAATTCTATCCAATTTGTACCTTCCCACGGAGTATTTGCATATTTTGCGAATCAATTAGCCTAACTAACTGTTTCTTTGAGAGCAATATTTTTTTCTGATACAAATAAATTAAATCCAAATTGATAAAGCCATTGGGGTAAATAAAAACAAGTTTCTAATGAGAAGCTATTATACAGAGAAAAGGAACAAAAGTTTTCTTGCATAAGTATAAATACCGTTTGATCAGAAGGTAATGCGCGCCTCAATGTTTTCATCTTTCAAATGAAAAATTGAAAATTTAGAGATATGGTTAAGATTTAGAGAGGATATTAAAGCTGAAAGCTTCTGATGTACAGGGTCATTCCTCGTATATTGACACTCCACTTACAGCAGTTATTTGATGAGTTATTAAAAAATTGTAAAGACAAAAGATTTGTGTTTTATACTTTATATTTTTAGAATTTGTTGTCCGAAAAAATAAATGAACATCGGAAATGTAATATTTCTTTTGCCGATACAATAAACGAAGAATATCACACTTTTCATCATCCGTGTACGGCATTTTTTTGATTTTGACAAACATATCCACAAACGTCAATGAACTCATTTGTATTTAAAATCTAAACGAAGCGCGGCCATGATGATTCATGGCTACTATGCTTTATTTATTTAATATTGTTTTTAAAACTTTAGAAATCAAAATTTCAAAAAGGGCTTATCCAAATATAGGCAAGCTATATATTTTTGGAAGCAGAGAAATGTATTCTTTAAACATATGGATCCATTTAATTCACTTAAGAAAATGAAGGTGATGCAGAAATATTACATTTCCGATGTTCATTTGTTTTTTCTGACAAAGAATTCTAAAAATATAGAGTAAAACAAATCTACTGCCTTTAAATTTTTTAATAACTCATCAACTGCTTTAAGTGAGGTGTCAATATATTATGGGGGACGACCCCATATAACTGAGATTTTACTATTTGCGGTTTAACCAGAAGTGGCATAAAAATTTTAATTTTATGTTATTTTTCAGAATTTTAAAATGTGTGAAAACTTTAAACATGGCAGTTTCTACAAATAGAAAATCGATTACAAATTCTTTGACATTCCTTTTGTGTCGATTTTATTAAATTTATACATAATTTATTGACAAAATACATAAAACGCGTATTATCGGAAAGTAAACTGAACAGAAAAATATAAATGATGAAAATGTAATTTAATTTTGATATTTTCTGAAAAATAACTATACCTAGCACATTATGCAATTTATGTTAAAATCATAATTTTACATACGCTATCACGACAGGGTTGTTATTATAAGGAGCGAACTATACGGATATTTACATAAAAATTGAATGAACATTGAAACACACTCAATGATAATTCAGATTATTGAATAGGTAAACAACGTCTCGACACGCATTGCATGACCTTCAATAGGGCGTCGTTAAAAGTTCACTCTGTATTAATATTCAGTTACCTTACTCACTTTGTGATCTAGTAAATAAGACACTTTCTTAATTGGTCGATAACTCTGATGAGAATTAATAGTGAAGTTGACATCTGGAGGAAGTCGCAGGAATGCAAATGCTGAAGCGGCCCCTGTAAATTAATTCTCATCACAAAGTTAAGTCAATGGAGTTAATAGTACTTACATTATATAGCAAGGGACAGAAATGCGTTATTTTTTCTTGGTGTAGTTTGACAAATAAACATAGAAAAAATGGAGTCTCTACGAAGCTATGTATACTATTTTTTCCGCGACAGGAAGTAGAAACACCACAAAAATAAAATATTTTAAAAATAGAAGTAGAAGAGGCATAAACTGTGGAAACTTGTTAAACCATGTCAGTAGCATTTGGATTGTCTTTATGCACGTTAGGTCATGATCACGGAAAATTGTTGACAAGTGTTTTGCTTAGTTTGGTAAATTCAGTTTCAATATGAGAAGCGACGATGAAGAACCGCAATAAATAGTTACGGCTGCCGGTGCGGCAGTTTCGAATGTATTACCTGTTGAATCAAGAGAATTGTATAAAGCACATATTCGATCATAGAATGGTGCAAGAGAAGGGCTAAAACATACACTGAATATCTAATGTTGGTCTATTTTAATTAACAATCAAGAGGATATAAGTCTTCAACAATGGGGACCCAATACTCTATGATAAAATCTTGTTTGATGGTCAACGATAATGTAAAAAATATAAGTAAACATTAAAACTATTAGAATTTTGTAAGAGAAATTCTGATGGATGGAAATCAAAAAAGGGATCAAATATCAACGTTTCTAACTCAAGCAAATGATGAGGCATATTCAATGTAAAAGATAAGATTAAATATCTATGCAATGTTATTTTCAGGAATTTGTTTTTCTACAGGAGTAACAAAATAATTAGTAGTATAACATTATTATTGTAAAATGGTTTTCTTCTTTTCGTGTGTTTGATATTTGTTATATTTTCAACAGACACGTGGTGAACAGGAAACACCGCGCCACGCTAGGTCATCAGCGTCCTGCGATAGGATCCTTTTTACGATGTACGCGTAGGCGGAGATACTGTTCTTATTAGGGATGCCCCAGTATGGGAAATATTACGTGGGTAAGTTAATTTTAGTATTCATTCAGCACACACCAGGGTTGTATTCATACATTTTTGGTGCCAGTCGTAGCTTGGAGCTTTAGTGAATGCAGTTTTTCAGAACGGAGCAGAAAAATATACTTAGAAGATACAAAAGTAAAGTTTTTTTGGTCCACTACAGTCACCCTACTTTAATCATTACCTGAAGCACTACAAAAAGTTTAACATGAGATGCATTTAACCTAGGATGATATCCGGCGATTTATAATCCACAATTTAATTTTAACACTATTTCGCAGTGTTAAGTAATCAGTTTTATTACCCCGGCAATAGCCTCCTTAATGGAAGACTAGTTGTTATAAAAAAAGAGATCTAGTACGGCATCCTCTTAAGGTGAAAATAGTAATGAAAATTTGAGTGTTTAAAGTGCCCCTTCCGGTGGGTAGCCGGAATAAAATTAAAAGTGCGGAAGAGACACTGGTTAGCTCAGTGGGCGTAGGTGTGGGTTTGTTCAGTGGATGGAGGTAGTAAAATACCCTAATAAAAAAATATTAATATAATTTCAACAATTAAATTCACAATGGTGAAGGTAAATATATCGAGCTTACACAATATTCTCCCAGAGGGATATTAGAACACCTAAATATTAAAGCTGTAAAGAAATTAACACACTACGTAGCTAAGGAAAAACATAAAAACCGTAAGTGACCAATATGATGTACAGAGTGTTACTTACTAACAAGGTGTATTTATATCTTCCTGAGTAGAATCTTATTGCTATCGGTTAACCTGAAGGGTAATATTATGCTAAAATGTTACGTAAATAATATCAGTTACGATTAAAGATCTGTGACTGGGAGCGTCACAACTAAACCTGAATGATATGAATATTACAAATATGACTGACAGGTACTTATCCGGTCGTCAATCCAGGGCGTCGGGACGTCGTAGAGTCGTAGACAAGCCAGCAGAACGGAGTAGACTGCTTCCAACAGCTTCAAATTGAACAATTACAGCCACCAAGCAGAGCAGAACAGCGTCCAAGCGGTGTCAAGCAGCGTCAAACAATGTAGAGACAATGCACCATCAAAACAGCATAAAACCAAGCAGATTAAAAGCAAAATAGCACAGCAGCGTCACAGCAAAATAGCAGCGTCAAAGCAACGTCGAAGCAATTTCAAAGCAAAAACAATTTCACAGCAAAAGAATTCCACAGCAAAAGAGTATATCTTGGGCGGGCTGAAACGAGATCATGGGGTTCCTATACCATATAGGCCTTTGCCCCAATGTGAAAGTGTGATTTAATCTCAAATATTGGCAAAATATGTGGACTCTCCAACATCAATAACAGATTACCACTATATTTTCTATACTTTCCATCTATAATGCCAGAGATTGGAAATAAATTACCTGATTAGAAAAAGCACGTCACATTATCGCCTGGATCAAGAAAATGAAATGCCGGAAATGGTATCTGTCAGAATGTCAAATTGTCAGCCACGCCTACGCTCCTCACTTCGTACTTGTGGAACTGTCTGTGAATCCAAGCAGAGTTTTCACTAGTTCACTCGACACAACCAACCACCTGATTATTATATAAAATCAATCGTATTTAGCCAACGATAACAATAACAAAGCCTATTAAGAATAAACCAAGTCTCCTATTCAAAAGACAATTCCATGACACTCACATCTCGTCGATATTTATTATCTAATAATTTCCGACCGTGACTAACGTCAGGATACATTAATCAGACAGCGCGACGACTCTCTCAAGACGATACTTCAAAACATCAGCTCTATGCCACAGATAACCTACGACTAAATTCGACAGAAATTCTGTACTATCAACTGACAGTTCGAAAAGCACAAATATAAACAAACTTCTATCTTTATGACTATACTCGCGCCAAAAAGAGTAGTCAGTAGAGCCAGGGGCGTACGGATTTACGAATTTCATAAATTCCATAATTCGAACAAATGAAAGCGGATTGTGTTAATTATGCATGAGTATGAGTTACCATTTCTTAAATTTTAAATAATATGCTTACATCTGGCAACATTATCTCCACGAATTAGGTATAGCAACGCAGTTGAACAATGCACATCCTTTGCGTTGCAGCATATGTGACGCCACTGAATGCGCTATCTAAACCCTCTCGACGACCTTTCCAAAAGCCGAACAAATTATTGGGTATAAGGGCGGCACGTTCAAGCATGTACTGTATTTGGTTGACTATACCAATTAAACATAATGACCTAGTTGTGGTTTTCATCTCTGGTAGGCGGAGAAAACTGGATATATTTCTCTGAATTATATGGGATTATATGGTATAACGAGCTGCCGCTTCTGTATTCCATAACAGCTAAATCCTTTGAAGAATTGCCGGTGAGTTTTTGCTCTACTGACTACTCTTTTTGGCCCGAGTATAGGTAAGTAGTAAAACCAATATTATATGAGTTATTTGGGAAATTACCGATTTAATTTCGTTATGTATCGTATGAAGGTCATGTCTTTTTGTTTCAGCTTTGTTTACAACCCAACTGTTTTATGCACAATACCTTAGCAGTAACAATAAAAATGTGCCTAGAATTTATTAACTATTGTAATACTAAGATGGAGAATGCCTTGTGTCGAATGGAAAGCCAATGGTCAATATAATACATAGTACTAACAAGAGTTGTGTCCGAGGTTTTTTCAATAATTCAGATTATTTCTGGTATTATAATGAACATACTTCAGACTATGGATTAATCTATACCGCTATAATTCATGTTTGTCAACCTCACAAAACTGTAGCGAGTACTTGGAATGATATTACGTTACGAAGAAAGTGGACTATTTTAACTAAAATAAATAAATTATTGTATTGTATCCTTTTTGTTACAATAAATGCTGTGGTAGGTACGTAGTTTAATTTACATGTAACAAATTCTTAATCGCTCATTATCATACATGTCATTTTTGTTACTGTTACTGTAAGTTCAATCTTGGTATTTCTACGTAGGTAGTTAAATTAAATATATTTATATTGTTCTAGATCTCGAATATACAACCGGTATCGTATTACAGTTAAATTAATAAGTACATTAAAAATAATGCCCTAGAGAAACTCAACGTAAAATATTACATTACTTGTGTATACCTACGCGCTACACCTAAACGAATGCAAAAAATGTGCTGGTCTTATAAAATATATAGAAACAGCAAATACTGCCATTACGCCTTTAGGCAAGCGACGTGATTTTTAACCACTGGTAAATAATTGTTGTTGTTGTTGCCTGTTTCTTAAATAAAATAAAAGAAATTAATTTCTTTTATAAAAGTGGGTACGTACTTTCATTAATATACAGAGTGGCCTACACATTCATCCATCGAATCTCTACATAAATGGCTTTAAACCACCTGACTGCATAATTAGGCAACCACGTTTCCACAGATTCTGTTAACGTTAATCGGTTAATATTGTAATAGCTGATATTGCTCTTTACATATCCAAATAAGAAACAATCAAGAGCGATAAACCTGGTGATCTTGCAGGTCAACTTAATTACTATAAAACTTCTAACAATTAAATATGTACCATTTCTTGATCTAGGGACACCTTGCTGAAAGTAACCAACTTGATTCAGAAAAGATTCTGAAACTAGATTGCGATATTTTTCGACCTCCAGATAATGCCACTTACTCCGCAGAGAAGTAAGCACTTAAAAATCAACAATCCAAGTCGTGGAAATAAAAAGTTGCTAATCAAGAACAAAACTGCTATACAAACATATACCACAAATCACTGAATGTTATCCTGCGCTTACAATACGTTAAGTGACGAAAATACTTTGTTAATGGTATTGGCACTGGCTTTGCTGTATACAACGTGTCCCACTTAAAATGCCCCCCCTTTATCTCCTTTATTAATTAACAAAAAATTTTGAAACTTGGCAATGTTAGTAAATCCGAGGTGGTGACTCGAAATTTAAAGCTTACGTTAATTTTTCACTTCCGGTTCATACCGGAAGTGATACCAACTTCCTTATTTAAATAGGGAATCCTATACAATTTTCAAATATTCGATTAGCCCTTAATTTTTTGAATACGCACATATAGCACTATGTGGGTCTGGCATCAAAACTGTGCAAGTTATTACCAAAAATGATATATGCGATAGAATACAAGTTTACGTATTTGCTTTACGAGATTGCAGGTATTACCATTAATCAAAGATTGCCGTGAGTATTAATTATTATTATGAAAAATTGAAACAATTGAGTATTGCTTAGTTATGGCCGAGCAAGAGTAACGAGTAAGGCCATAAAGAGGGCGAGATCAATAAAGCCTTATTATGGGCGAGTTGCATACAAAGCTTTATGTCCGACTGCTAATTAACGAAAAAAATTAATTCAATGACATTTTTATGACTGTTGTAATTTATTGTGTTGACATTGACAGTTGAACATATTAATTTGAAAACGTCAAAATCTGGTATAACAGTTGTAAAGTTAACTTTATTTTACTAGTACAATAAAGAGGTACTTTATAGCTGCAAAACCGAGGGCAAAACTATATCATAAACAGTCCTTTATAACGTGGTCGGACATAAAATGCTTTACAAACCTTGAGAATCTCGATGTTTAGTAAAACAAATACATAAATTTGCATTCTATCGCACATGTCATTTTTGGTAATATCTTGCACAGTTTTGATGCCAGACCCACATAGTGCTATATGTGCGTATTCAAAAAATTAAGGGCTAATCGAATATTTAAAAATTGTATAGGATTCCCTATTTAAATAAGAAAGTTGGTATCACTTCCGGTATGAACCGGAAGTGAAAAATGAACGTAAGCTTTAAATTTCGAGTCACCACCTCGGATTTACTAACATTGCCAAGTTTCAAAAATTTTTGTTAATTAATAAAGGAGACAGAGGGGGGGCATTTTAAGTGGGACACGTTGTATATTAACCTCGAGGCCATTAATTATGACCTACCTTAACGTACTGTCGAAAATCCAGAGGGTTCAACTAGGGATCAGAGTCACGCGATCAGACCAATTTTAATCGAAAAACGGGGTCAAAAGTAGTCTATTGCCAAAAACTTGGGATCCTAGCGACCCGGGGTCATCCCGTTTTATAATGAAGAGTGTTAAATTTTGTTTCTTAAATATCTCGCGCTCTATTAATGCTAGAGCGATTTTACGAAAAATTTAATTTAACACTCTCATTAAGATACGGGGTGACCCGCGTCTCTATTCTTTTTGGCAATAGGCTACTTTAGATCCCTTCCTTTCGATTAAAATTGGTTTGATCGCGTGGCCTTTCTGATCAATAGTTGCCCATGCATTGAAAACCTACGGAGGTCGGACTATATAACACTGAAATATCACTTAACAAACTCAACTGAGAATACAAAACACAACAATGTATACCTGGTTGCCAAATACTGCGGTTACATGATTTACTATCATTTATAAAACCATCGAAATTTGTTTCTAATATTTTAAAGTATGTAATAAGCAATGATAAGATATTTGGAAACGTATTTTTGTAACGTATGAGTCATTTGTAGAAGAATAATCGAATTCTTATCTCTGTTAACTATACAGCCACACAAAAGTGTTAGGTCCAGAAAACAAACCAATGTTATGTGTTTGGGTGTAAATTTAAGATCTAAATTACTTGATTACGCACTAATCTTTTTTAATCGGAAAAAGTAACGTTTTTGACATTTTACAGGAGTTTTTTGTTCTAGGTAAAGCTTGAAAGCAGAATTATTTGATTGATTGAATTACGTACAGACTGATAAATACATATATGAAGAAGTAGAAGTTATTCAAGAGTTTAAATCGATCAGCTAAATGCGAGGGATTGTAGGATAAGCCTTTCATTATTTCTCTTCCTTTTCTTTTTTGGGATTTCTTGAGATTCCTATCCAAAAAAGTTGATTTATCTAAAAAAATATTCAAATTAACCAATTTAAAACTGGGAAACAACCTCTACGCCTTTGACGTTATGTCAGAGGAATATTAAGAAGGTGTTTTTGACAACTAATAGGAATTAAATTAATACAAAAATACTGTGCTGACGTTTCGGAAACTATATCTATTTCCTTTTTCAAAGTTTAGGCTTTAGATTTTTATGTAACGTTTATGTAACTGTTCCTCTCACATTGTGTTATTTCCCAGTTTTAAACTGGTTAATTTGAATATTTTTTTTTTGGATAGGAATCTCAAGAAATATGGTAATAAATTCCAAAAAAGAAAAGGAAGAGAAATAATTTTTGAAATGCCACAATTAACATTTAAACAAAGCCTTTTATCCCTCACCGATCCAATTCATGTTCCTCTCAGATATTTATGTTTACAATGATGCAGATATGATAACACACGATAAGTGTGTGTTCGAATGAATTTCGGATTACATTTGTTCCGTTTTGAGTGACCACTGACCAGCCATTCGTCCATCCTTCCCTAATATCAACGACCCACTTCTTTGATGTCTCAGTGGAACCACTTACCTTGCTCTTCACGAACTTTCAGGATAATAGACAAGATGACTAAGATGAGAATGGGAGGAAATGCAATGTGATTTTCATCAAATACCTATCCAAGTTGTTTAAAGTTGTCAATTATTTCAGCAACGATCTTCTTGGACTCTGGACATTGGACATTCGTTATTACCTAGGAAATTTTCAACAAACTTTTGGAAGCCTATACATGCAGCTCCCTCGATATCATTCTAATCATGAATATTTTATGCCTGAAAATGGTACGAATTTGAGATCCGTCGAAAATTTCTTCCCTTAGGGTCTAAAGAAATTTTTGTACTGTAGTTAAAGTATCAACCTTACTTACTCAAAGCTTTGACAAACTGCCTCATCAGACCGAGTTTGATATGGAAGGCTGGTAGTAGAATTTTTTTGTGTCAACTAGATGTTCCTCGCAATTACGCTATTATACAGAATCCAGTGTTTTTATATTTGACCAAACTCTTTTCTTATATTGATTCAGCCGGTATCTGCTATGCGGTTTATATAGACACGGGGACATTATATAAATCCTGACAGTTGTCCCAGAATCATATATAAAACCTTCAGCTATACAGACATACGGTCCCTTTTCTTCCTTTGAGGCTAGCATTATAATTATTTTTGGTGGAATAGTTGAGGAGTTCCTGATTCGTATTCGTATTTATCGATATCGCTTTCTTCTTCATTCCCTTCCTCGTTATTATTGTTTCCAGAGTCACTTTCTACTTTTACATAGTGACTAGTTTCTTTTTGAAACTTATAGAAACCACTATTTATAGTGTTTCTTAAAATATGCGAAGCTTCAAACTTTAGCTATTACAACAAACTGTCAAAATAATTAAAAAAAAACGTAATATTTCTCTATTTAAAATAAATTCGTGCGAAATCAAATAATTTTGACTTTAAATTCAGTTTTAGCATGTCGAAATATATAGGAAAACATAGGTTTGTGCCTGACTACTTTTTTTTGTATTGTTCTGTTATTTGAATACGTCGTCGTTTCGATCATCTTGTGATCTTCGTCATACAAGGTCAAAATGTCAAGAATTAAAAATATTTAACGTGGAAGGGGACCGAAAACTCTTCTCAAATCATTAGCTCCGCGAAAGCCTTAGAAGCAAAATAGTTGTTGATAAATGAAGGTTTCAGTCAATATTAGAGTTTGTGGAGGTTATTTTTCATAATTGTAATTCTTTTGCCCACATTTGAACCAAATTGGTATTCTGTGTTGTTACAACTTGTTTTTCTGTCACTAATGATTTTCTCATATATTAAGTACAGAGCCGTTGTATTTCTTATTCATTAATATACCTGTTTCATATTTCTTATTTTTTACTCTGAGCTAACGATTCCATACGAAAGCTATTAAAAGGCAGACTATTATAATAGAAACTTCTTTATTTTGTTTGTAGATTCAATTCTCAACTCTATGTGTATTTTCATTTAATTATGCTACAATGTATGCCCTGCAAGGAAACTTCATCTGAGTAAAACTCTCCTAATTTGCTACAACTAGATTTATTCTTGCGAGTAATTCTCTAGTGAATAAGTTGAGCGTGTAATTATTGTTATTTGACTCTACGATTACCTTTATGTATGAATTTGCCATTAAATCGTTCGTCCAAATTATATTCATGTAAATTGGTATATTTTCCATTAAGATATGTTAAATACCATTTAGATGATATAACGTAGAGATGAGTTTTGCCTCTACATTCTATAATACTTTTTTTTTAACAATTTTGCACGTATTTAATTTCAAATTTTATTTAGAATAATTGAATATTAAATAAATCTGAACTTTATGTGCCAAAAATGCCCAATCATGGTTTTTAATTATCGAGACATACCTCGAATGAGGTTCAAGTTGCATTTTCAAGTCAGAAAACTATATTGTAAGATAAATAATGACAGTTACCGTGAATACTAGGGGAAAATGCATGTCACCTTAGCTAAAGTCCAAAACAAGATTGAGGGGAATTAATAATTCTTAGACTGAAATAAAATTGCATAAAATCGATTTTAAACCTACTAACTTGGAACAATTAGAAGTAAAATGAGAACAAATTCAACAGCGACTGCTATTTAACATTAATCTGACAGTGTAATTCACGTCACTGGAATTTGAGTAACAAATAAGAAGTCCGAATTTTTTTTATCCAGCAGTGTATTTTATAGGTATTTTAGAGATCGTTAAGCCTCTTAAAGATATTCTCTTTGAGGCAAAAAGAAACTACCCTTCTCTATATACCGCATTAGGTGCCTTATGTATACTGACTTTAAGCGGATTAATGTTCACAATCGGCTTTGAGTTTTCTCTTGTGAGAGCCATCTGCTTATTCTGAGAAAGGTCAAGGAAGTAATATTTAAAAATTCAACTAAACCACTAAATCGAGCTAAATATTTCCTTAGGAAGTACTTATATTTCCATTGAGACTTAATGTTAATTAAGTTAATGTACTAAATAAATAATTATAAAAAGACATTATAAAACATTACATGTAACAGCGAAATCTTCTTTATTTATGTAATTTTTCAAGCAAATTAGGAATTATGTATAATTTTTTAAGTATATCCAATTTGTGAGTAAAGAGATTTTATTACATATCTATTATAGCTAAATTATTTGTACTTCTAAATACTTCAGTCTTCCATGTCTTCCATGTCGAGAATATATTTCGACTATCACAGCCATGTTCTCAAAACATATAGCAATATATTCCACGTACATATCTTAGATATCACTAAAGAAGTACTTCTGTTCAGTAAAAGATAATTCGATATAATGATTTAATTAAAACAAATATTATCAAAAGGACTCTTTCAAGCTAATCTGAATAAGGTAACCTATTAGTTGAATTGAATCACTTATATCTAAAGGCAGTACATTAATGTTTTCTAGAGCTTATAACCCTGTCAATCATAATTGTCAACTGAATAACTAAGTGCTGAAAAGACCACATACAATTAGAGATCTAGGTATTAAGATATAAATTTAACTGCTTTGTCAGTTATACTAGTTTTCAAACCGTTTCTGACTATTACAGAAACAAAGCTATTAATTATAATGTAGTAGACGCTTGTCAAACTATCTCGCATCATTTATTCAATAGATGAACAAGTTGGTGGCTGATACATTAGTTATTACCATGAATAATAAATTGTCAACATATCCTGAACAGAAGTGGAAGTTATACTGTTTAGGTGTGAGACGTGAGTCTTGTATTTATTTTTTCAATGGTGCAACTTATCGAATCTTATTCTCTATTGGGGGGCAATATTAAAAGGAGCACTAGTGAGTTAAACTCTTATATATTTTTTATTTATTTCAGGATAACTCCGGGCGACTAGGATAAACTACATCCATGCGATGAAAACGTAGAAAAATTAGAAAATATATAGAACTTGAAAATATATCTACAGTTAATATTCAAGGCAGTTTATGAAATAACATGTAGCAGCTCTATTCTAATGGAAGGCTTTTTAGATCTCTTGAAATTGCTAGAATTTATTTCGAGGTAGTTTTAGATGGATGATATTCTCTAAAGTATTTAAGTATAAAAACTCAGTTTTCCTCGGCATAGCCAGAATACCCACTGAGTAGGGAAACCCGTGTGAGGTTTTTCCTATACCGATGTGGATTCTGAACATTCCATTAAGCAAAATAAGTGCTCATTATTAGGGCGAATTTTTCGCTCTCTATTCTTGTCTTTGGATAGTCTTCCATCATCTCCAGCGTATATATGGTATTATAAAAGTCATGTCCCAGCCGTAATTTTAACAATTATCGCAAATGAAGTGAGTAAAGTGAAATCATTGACTGCAGCACATTCTCAGTAAAGAATTTTTTTTTAATTTACTCCTTTTGAAGCAATACTTAATATAATCAAAATATGTTATTCCACTTTCTTGTATACAACAATAGCGATTGTTAGCCATTTTACAACATGAACGTATCTCCCAGTGTCTATGATCTATTTAATGAAGTTATCAAAAAGATTTATGGGGCTAAATTTAAACGTAGTTAGTTTAAATTGGATCCCTATGGCATTATATCTATATATAGAAAGATTATTTGAAGTAATTTTATATTCCCTCTGTGTAAATCTCTAGACTTTATTATTTCTTGTTACAACTTATTTTATTTAATTGGACAATATCAAAGGAATAGATTCGAGAATTATTGTTAGTGAATCAACCAACATCAATACTATAATCAGAGCTTGCAAACATAGGTAAAGGATTCTGAAATTCACTGTAATAAGTGGTACTATACTAAACAGCAAAGAGCTCCTCAACCTCTTCGTCATTAGTAAACCCCCGTTAGAATGCCCCAACCATATTCTCCTAATTTATGAGAATTCATTATGTATACACTATTAACAACTGTATTATACATAAGAAGTTTGCTGATAATATGATATATTTAAATAGAAAATAATGAAATAAAGAAAAATTGACACTATATAATTAAAAAGGGAACAAATATTCACTGTATAGATATTATTGCTCTTTCTCGGCGAAGTTAAATTTAAGAATTGTTGAGTGGAATATGAGCATGGACAAATAAGTCATAATAAATCAGTTCAGTGCGCGGTAGTTAATTTGTCGCATTGCCAAATTTGTCACATTTCAATAAAATCGATAAACATATGTACACACAATGTTCACCAGTATAAATATAGAACGAAAGAGTTATTAATTTCTAACAAAAATATTTACTGCTAGAGCAGAATTTATTTTATATCCTGTACCAAAACTTAGATAATTTGATCTATAAATGGAGGAGAGAATTTATTTTAATGAAACTATCAAATTGTTCTGAAATAATATGTAGTCTAGTTCTTTGAATAATTAAATAACATTTATCATTTAACACGAAAAGTTCCGAAACTACTATACGATATTTGTAACCATATATGGAAGAAGTTAAATAAGTATTAACTAGTTCGAACAAAAACCACACAACAAAAGTTTTACTTTCATGTTCAGAATACTCAGATATGAATGAAGTTACGCAGATATCGAAGAGGTTAAATTGGTGGGTAGAAAAATTTCCCATCTGAATAAAAATACATATTTTATTGGGAATGGTGAACGTTGCTTTTAAATCCAAATGTAAATTATGTGAAAAGTTATTTGACTTGGGTTCTGTCGAAAGTATGATTTTCTTTTTATGTGCATATTAGAATAAATCTAAAAGAATTAGGAATTTCAAACACAAGTTAGAGTTTTACAAAACGGAAGAATAGCATTTAATACTATAAACCTATTCTTGTAAGGTGGTATCGTTGCTACACAAGACGTAATTTAATTTAATAGGTGACAGATCTCGCAAAATTGAAGAGAAAAGTCCATATGAACTTGTATGCTTTAAATAAAGCTTCGTTCTCGAGATACAGGGTGTCAAAGTTAAGTTGGCCGATTTCGATAAAACTTGGCACGTTTTTAATATTAAATGAGCTTAATTTGATGTATAGATTCAGTAATTCAAAATACCATTTATTTGTCTCTTGAATTTTTTATTTATTTTTCTAGGGACTGGCGAATAATCAAATTTTATTTTTTTTTCTCGAATAGTAAACAAGCCTAAAAATTCAATAGAAAAAAATTGTAGTTTTAATTATTCAATCTAAGCATAATATGAAACTAATAAAAAAGCAGTGGCGTGATCAAATTTTGCTTTAAAATAAGTAATTAGGAAGCCCCGGTGTCGCCCCTGGGACAATTAAATTAAATCTAATTTTTTTAAATTGAGTTCTTTATTTGTTACAATAAATGTTTTGTCATAATTTTTTAATTAAATTTAATACCCCATATCTAGAAAATTAATCATACAAGTTCATATGAACTTTTCTCTTTATTTTTGCGAGATCTATCGCTCATTAAATTTTCCTGAGTAAAACTTGAGACACCCTGCATAGAGTTATCGTAGAAGTCTTATCCGTCCAAATTTACCTTTGATGTCCATACGGCTCTGACTGAGAGAAGTTACAAAATTCTCTATAGGAGTTTATTAAGTAATATTTGTTTCTATTATTTATATCTATAGAAGCGAGCCAATTCGATTGCCATTCAACCAGGATATTACTGGGTACTTCCTTCTGTAGAAATATTGTGTGTGAAATTTTCTATCACGGATCTGCAATGTACGGAATTTATTTAATTATATTATATTAAAGTATCTTCTTCAATATGATTACTTCTTTAACTTGTTGTGATCACAAGCATTGAAAATACGTTAATTTATTTATACGTAAAACCATCTCTTTTACATCAGCAAATTGTCTTTCAGGTTAATGAGGAAAAGTATTGAGTTCAGTGATAGCCATAGCAATGAAATCTCAAAAAATTATCCCATTTATTTTAAATGTTCATAAAGATCCTAAAGATATCAACCTCTATCCATTCCAAGCATTTTGTAGGTGAACAATGGTCTCAGTACCTTAAATTAGTCAGAGACCAATACGTTGATTCTTATGAGAAGGTGCAGGGAAGAAAAAGTAAATCATAGTTCCTGCAGTTCTGCATATAGAACAATACGCGTACAGAACTAAAGACGACAAATACCTGGCAATAGATAAGAGGCTTAAAAAGGGTGTAATAGAGAAATGTTGCTACTATTATAACTAATTCTACAAAGAAATAACTGCACGAACTAGTCAGTGTAACTCAGATGGAATCAAATTGGAAAAGAGTATAATAAGTAGTTTTACTTTTGCTCATTCCTTCTTACAGTTACTCATTTATTTCACTCTTGATGATCTGTTAAATATGTAACAAAATTATTCGATAGTCATTTAGCGTTATTATGACCAGCATTGAAAACTAAGTAGCATTATTACGAGAGCCGTCTAGTATTTGAAATAAAAGTAATTAAAAAAGTATATCAAATACTTCAGTATTTGAAGCACTATGCTTCAAATCCTTTTGATTATCGGCATTTGGCAATTGGTATTTTGAAATCCTTTGATTTGAGTATTTCGATTTGATATTTGGTTCTCAGACATTCTGGTATTTGATATTTCAAATATTATAACCGTGTTTCAAGTACACTAGAACGAGTATTTAAATTATTCAAAATAGGTACCTAACGTATCGGTCTTTTTTCGACCTACTTCTTTCCTCACTTATTATTTATTAATAATTCTTAATAGGTAGGTAAGAAAGGTAATAGGTATGTATGTATGTACCTAGTCCTATAATCTGTTCGATACCTTTCGAACTTAGAATCTGAAGTATTGTAGAATTAGATATATGAAAACTCGCATGAAAACATCTCTATTCCATATTACCCTACTCAAATTGAACATTGAACGTACTCATATGGCAACATTGGCAACAGTGATTTTTTAATTTAACTAGCCCAGAAGTTAAAGAAGCTAATATTGCGTCTATTACATTGTCACAGTTCAAATTTAGATAGTTAGGCAACTTCAAAGATTGCACAAATGAATATTTAAGAGAATCGATTCCGAAAATAATTATAGAAATGGTTTTCCAAACAGAATCAGAATCCAATAATAATGACGATATACTAAGCGGCAGCAGCGAGTCTTGTAAACCAACATCGATTGAAGACAAATTTTTTGAACTAGTTGGTTTTTCGGCAGGAATTTCCAGCACTGGAACTATAAAAGTGCAGTGCGAAGAAAAGAATAGAACTCGAATTAGTTCAATATTTGAATAATATGATACTATCTAAATAAGCCTATTAAATAAATACCCATCCATCCTTTCGCCATAATCCTTCATCGGCTCCAGTCGAAAGACTGTTTTCCTTTGCACAGTAAAATAAAAGTTATTTTTGTATTGTATTTTGAGTTACTTATTCTTTCAGGTCTAAAATTCAGCAGGTATACATAATTATAATTCATCATATTATTCGAGGTCCGAAGTACCATTTCAAATACCTATAAAAGATTTCAAATACCTATAAAGAATTTCAAATACTTTTAAAGGACTTCAAATACCTATAAAGGATTTAAAATAGTCTATTTGCTCGAAATTTCAATTACTTCCCTTGAGTATTTGGTATTTCAAATCCTTTCTGAAAAACAGAGTATTAATTGAAACTGCAAATACTTTGATGGTATTTGGTATTTGAAACACTTTTGATGGATACCTATTTGGAGCAGCTCTGATATTACGGTTAACTAAGTTTCCCCTAGATGATTTGTTTGGCAACTAACGAACAATTCGTTTGAATGATAAGTTAGTACCTATGTCTTTTTTAAATCTGCATCTCTGAGTGTGGTAATTTCTAATTAATTATGATATTTTAACCTAAAATATGATTTACTTTCTGCTCAAATGGAGTCAGTTGTAAGCCCTCCGCGTCTTAATTTAATGGAGTTATTGGAGCTAGAATCAGTTTTAATGTATTGTTTGTAGTTTATTTGTGGCGGATAGTTAATATTCATTGAACTTAATTCTGGGAATCACGCCAAATTCTAAAAAATAAATAGAAATAAGAAAATTGCCAAAATATGTCAAGATAAAAGTTTTAATGATTAACAATAATAAAAACTTTTAAGTGAATGCAGTAAATAGTTGTCTATTATATTTAATTTTTGTACATCACGGATTTTAAGTCAATAAATAAAACAAACCGTTTTTTAATACTCGATGTTTCGAAATGGTTTATTTCTCCACCAATCTAATAATTTTTATTCGATATCCAATAGTATTATTTATACATGATTATTTATACATGTTTTTTGTCTATAATAATTTTTGTCAGTTTACTATATTGACAACAAATTTTTCTGGCGATGAAATAAATTATTCCGACACGTCGACCTTATCAAAAAACTGTTTGATATTTTGATTAGATTGCAACTCCAGCTAAGTTCAAAGAAAATAATATAACGCATATTCTATAAAGAAATTTTCAGTTAAAGTGTCTATATTTATTTCCTACTAAATAGTACACAAAAAAATATGATGCTACTACATTCTCTGACAAACTAACAGTGTACAAAATTGTTAGTAATCACAATATGTTTATATGAGTTTAAAATACACAAAACTATATTAGTTTAACAATAAAGTTTATTATAAAATATAAATACAGGTTTATTATAAAATATAAATGCAGGTGTAACATTTGCTGGTATTTATTTGCTCAACTAGTTACCTATTTTATCTATAGTTAGTTCTAATTGATGCTACTTGGTCACTCAAGATTTATTTAACTAACCTCAAGGAAATAGTTTAGTTATAATCTATAAATATTTCCAAATCCTCCTACATATCTTAGCAGAAAATTTCGACGTACTTCGCCTAACACCTGGAGAAAGTCATAAATAGTAACTCTTCTCCTCTGAACCTTCATATACCATTTGTACTATACTCAGATAACCCCGCCATTCTTTGGACTTACAAAAACATTATACCGTTAACAACCTTAAACTAATTTTCTAATCACAATCGACTATGTTGAGGGTTGCCAATAAATCCATGCACGATTTAGGCAATAATGATGCAAACTGATGACAACTTTGACTTAAACTGGCCCAGAGAATTATTAAACCGAATGATCAACATAAACATGGTCAGCGATGCCTCTGATTTTGAACGCTTATTTCCAATTAACGTTTAAATTGTTCAGGAACCATTTGGAGAAATTCCTTCTCAAAACAGAGTTATTTGCTAATGCTTGATGCTGCATATAAATTTTCTAGAAAACGATTTAGAAGAATTTTCTGATACCAATGCTTTTACGTAGCTGATAATTTGTAGAAGAGATCAGATTATCATCAAAAGAAGACCAGAACAAGATGGTTGAAATGTCAGTCATTAAAAATTTTCAACGCGATGGAGATATTGAACACTTTTCTGCAAATTTTAAAGATTTGTTTTTCACCATTCTCCTATTCTCCTTTTCTAATTTTAATAGTAGGATTCTAGAAATTTTGTCAGTACATATCTTAGAAATTCCCTTCATAATGGTCTGAAGGTTTTGACATCGTGACTGTCACAGTGCGAATACGTTCATTCATTATTTCATTCTCTCATTTCCAAAGTTCGTTAGAAAGAAAGCATTCAAAAAATTACTTTAAAGAAACCACCAATCAATTTAACTGAAATTGGGATAGCACTTATTGGCATTTTAATCCAACATATCAAGAAAATTACAATAGTAATAACAATGATAGTTTTTAATGTCTTTTTGGGCTCTGTTTTTTGCTGATCTCTTTGTATACTGAGCAGCAAATTATTATTTTTTTAATATAAAAATATAAGAAAATACACGAAAACAGTCATGTCCATCTGATCATCTTACGTTTGATAAGCTTCAGCTTCATCATATACCACAATCAAGTAAGGCCCAACAGAGTCTGCGATCACTCATTCAATCTAGTAGTTAGGAATTTATCACATCAAAAGAATGCAATTCCCGTGACATTTTTATTGTACAATTCCGTCCAACCTACCTGTATACATTTCTACTCCTCTGAGAGATGTTATTATCACAGTTAAGTTGTCTCTAACTTTACATCTTTACTATTCATTTGCGTTTACATAATTATTAGTACCTTACATTTAAATATCTCCTTAATATCCACATATTAGTCAATATCCTTAAACATAATTTACTACTCTCTAACCACTAAGTATTACAGAACGGTTTAATTAACAATATAATTTAAATAGATAGACGCCTAATTATTAATAGAAAAAAAGATAGAAATTTAGTTTCAACGAAACATTGTCATAATAAGAGACTATGAAATATTGAAAAATAAAACAAATAAATATTATTATGTAAAACAAATGTGCCATTCAACTAATATATGTAGAAAAAACTATATACAATTCCATTATTTGGAAGATATGCTAAATACGGTCTTTAACTACTTGAGTGACTCCTGCCACTTCAAAGTGGAAGCAAAAGCTCTACTTTGTTGACTCAAATCTCTAGGCAAGCAATGGTGCCATTTATGAAATAAAAAAACATCTGTTATCTAAAACAATTTAGTAGTGTCATATTCTTTCTTGTTTACTTCAGATTTTAAGGCACTAATTTGCAAATATTGACATTAAATTAACTTCTGCTCCAATGAAACAGCCAGATCGGTATGATATTTTTTAGATGAGATGTTTTGTGATATGTAGAAATATTAAAAATAAATTCCTATCAGTTCTTTTGTCGCAGAAATTTATATTGAGAATATTTTGCAGATTAGTGGCCTAAAATCCAAAAAAGCGAGGAAAATGTGAAGTAGTATTACTCAACTCCAAAATATAATTAATTGTGTTTATACTTGTGCTACAGATTATATTTAAAACAACTCTGGTGTAGCTCAAGTAACAGTTGACCAAATAAACACTTATACCAATTATTAATCTATGTGTTTAAATTCATGCAGTATACATACTCGCAAAATATTTTGATCATAATAAATTTATTGAAAATAAAAAAACATAATATTCAACATAAATTTTTATATATTTACAAATTAATGGTAGACAAATTAAACAAACAAAAATAATAAATATACTACTTGGTGATAATTATGGTCTAATGGTAAATATGTATAGTTAAAACGAGATTCAAAGATATTTCGTTTAAAAAATTACATTAAGTAAACAAGCTTGTAGTACAGGAAATTAAATTGTTTTGTATGGAATTATTGCATTGTCACATAATTAATGTGTATAAAAGTATAAAATTAAAAAGATTCCTATGGAAACCGTTCGGATATTCAAAAAAATGCTAAAACACTACTTTTGAAAATAACATATTTTTGTGAAATAATATGCTTATTGTAGTTTGCACTGAGGATTTGTTTTATATTTCTTAGATAGACCCTTAAGCACATTGTTATATTCGATAGCATTCTGTTTAACAAAATCATCTCTCCATGCTTCTCCCTCGGTTGTTTTGGTTTTTTTCATGCCAGGCCAGTGTACCAGAAACGCACCATCTAAAATAACAAATTTATATCCTAAAAGGCACATCTCCAACATCTAAAAAAAAATATATTTATTATTGTCAGATATATTCTTTACTAAAAATTAGTAGTTAAATGTTTACAACATTATTTTCTACTGATATATACTGATTAATAAATGTGCCAAAACTGATAGCAGGAGTTTTAAATTTTCATTACATTAAGCATGAGTGCACCTAGACGTATCGCTAGCTTTGTCAGTTCTTTTATATTTTCATTCTCTAAATATTTTAAATTATATTTAAACAACTAATTTGGTAACTTCGAAGGCGTAGAAGGGACACGTATATATATTTTTATCTTTAATATGTGCTCATTAAAATGAATTAAGTTTATGAATTAGCAATAACTACTAAGCTCTACTCCTTTATAATTCCCATAATACCCACCTGCAACATTTTATCTTGCAATCCTTCCCAGGACAATTTTTCACTATAGAGAGGTTCACTTTTAGATCCAATGTAAATAGGTTCCCATCTATGATAAGGTATTTCCCTTCTAGCTGTTAATAATGGCTAAAAATATAATATACTTACGTAATTACAACACAGTCTTAGCACCTAGTTGCATAACATTACAATTAAAAACAATTCTGCTAATTTAAATACGTGTTACTAGTTACTAGTCTAGTCTACTTTAATGTGCATCAGTAGCAGTAACCCTAATTCCTCCTATTTGCTAGTTTGGTACCTTAATGTTATCTCCAGGATCAGTTTCCATCCAGTTCTCAATTCCCGGAAATTTCTGACAATGGCCACATATCAGCTTATGAAAATACACTGCCTTCTCATCGTGAATTAATTCCAGCAATTGTTTCTTAGTCCTAGGAATTTCCTCCGTAGATTCAACTTCGAAAATAGGCAGAACATAGACTCTATGTGGACATTCGGTAAATTTATATGTGTCCATCATTTCCCAGAATCTTATCGCCAAACCCTCGCTAGGCATTAGTTGAATATCTGACACTAGTACAGTTTCCGTTAATGCAGCTGTTCTCGCGGCATTTCTCATTACGTTTATCGGATAAACTACTTTTTCATCGAAACTCCTAGAAAATACAACATTTAGTCAAAACAGCACAAAATCTTAAAATGTAAAATACTGAACCAAAACATCAGCAATTGTTTGAATATTGAATATGTAAGAATTGAAGACCCATAAATATTACAAGAAGGTCCATTCAAATTACCAAACAAATTTCGTTTTGTAGTGGCCAGAACGACTCCTTTTAAATAAACGGCAATTCGATTGTTTCTAATTTCTAGCATGGCCGCATGACATGATTTTGTATAAATAAATGAGAAAATTCCCCTATTATTCTGGACTAATATCTGTAAACTAACGAAGTAACTATATTGATAGAATTTTATGGAATGTATCACTCACAACAATTTCATCCCATAAATTTATTATCGAAACGAAAAAATTTCCGATTACCTGTGAGTTTCCAATTTTGACGAATCTTCAACTTTGCAGTTTAACGGCGGCGTAAAATAAACATCTTTTCGGGACGGTGGCAGACCCTTATGAAAAACTAAGTGCAGCGAAACACGTGACATTCCTGGAAGACAATAACAGTATTGGTTAACTTGTTCCAGAACTAAGGCTACGTCTGTGTCTGGAACAAAAGCTGTTACACTTATAAGGCCATCCCAATACCTAAAAAATATTAATTTACATTAAAATGCTATTTACAAGTACAGATTTCATTTAGAGAATATTTAAACCATTTCTATAAGAAAAAAACACATCTAAGAAATGTATACAAATATAACATGGTTCCATACTGATTCGTTGCTAGGAGTGACAAAAAGCTTTGTATAGTTAGCACATTAATAATATGATTATCAATCCGATTTGCTGCTGCAAATTATTATAGAAACAATCGTTCTATTTACTGATTATGTTAATCACACGGTTTTCTTCGTATATTTGTATTTATTATCGCTTTAATTGATATCTTCGAATCTCTGCAGGTGAGCGATTGACTCAAGATATGCCACATAGGATATACCTAATCATAGGATTAATGGTATGATGGAATGGAAATTCAATGAAACATGAACTCACACTTTGATTTAATCAGATAGCAGGAAATTCGATATTATAATTTTAATTTCAGTTTCACCTTTCGCTTCAGCTATATTTAAAAGCTGTTCCATATATTTTTCTGTCCCACCATATTAAAACAAATTTCCCAGCATTTTAATTTAAAAATTTTTATACATATACATTGGGCAAAAATTGTATGAATATATTCCATAAAGCGTGGTGTTTCAGAAATAGCAGAACTTTACGCCTTATATACAGAGTGTTTTTCAAAGTGAGACTTTTGTTTTAACACGCTCAATAAAAAACGATGATTTTCTTTCAGTGAGCAAGAACGTAAACCACACAGGTTCACGCTATGTTCTGTTGGTAGGCATGTATGTTGGGTTCTTATTTATTTGTTACTTCCTTATGACATAATAAAATTATGAAGTAAAAATTTTGACAAGAATAAAAATCGATGTCGAAAATTTAACCGAATTTAAAAAACTTTTCTAAAAGTGTTTGTCGATTTGTTAGTTTGCCAGGTTATTTATGTGTAGGTCTGTCTGTCTGTCGATGATTTTAATAAAGATATTTTGAGAAAATATTTTCTCAATTTCTTTCAGTTTGCCTGTAATTGATATGACAAATAACTTTAATTTGTATAGCATTTAATTTATCAATTTAATGTGTATGCCTATTATGGCTTGATAAAGAGCACGTTTGACTATCACGTTAATAATAATAGAGATGTAACAAAAAATTTAAAAAAAAAATTGCTTTTAACGTCCCATAACTTTTTAGGAAGCAAAATGGTACTAAGGTATGATCAGTTAAAACTATTTATTTTTGCTCAAGAAACCTACTGTTGCAGTCTGGCGCATTATTTATTGAACACCATGTATACAAAAAACCTATCATGATATCAGTAATATTTCTGATCATTGAACAGCGTTGTTTTAATCTAATTCTAATAATGGGGTGGGTAATTCTAATTTTTTTATTTCCTGTGGTAATTTATTAAAAAACTTTATACAATAATAAACAGTGGCGTCTCTAGATTTTGAAAATTGAAGAAAATTATGTTTTATGTTACTCTTAAAACTAGATTTTGGAAAAACTTAGTAAGCTGATATTATTACTTGCTTAAAAACAGTATTTGCTAGCTTAGGGTCAATGTATACCCCAATAAATTTTACTACATTATCTGTCGTGGTTTGATTGACATTTATCTGACCAAGAGTGAAACTCATTGTTTGTGAATATCTTGATTTAAGTTTAGCTTATTGGCAAGACACCATTGATTGATGTTCAATAATTGTGCACTTGTAACATTATCTGTTAGTTTATTCATATCTCTGTCGTAATTAAGAGCGGTGGTATCATCAGCGAATAAAATGAAGGAAATATTTTTATTACAGTATATCAAGTCGATGATAAACTAATACCGAACCCTACGGTACGCGATGTTTTATCGTGGTAAGCTGAGAATTATTATTATTATAAGAAACATATTGTATTCTACCTGAAAGATTGGCAGAGATAGACTATTTTGGTGGAAATTATATCCACTCAATTTATCAATGATAATAATATGAAATACATGTTCGGGTCTGGACCTATAATTGCTTTCCATGTTGTGTAGATATATTAAAACAGCGAATGCGAGTGACAATGTCAATCATCAATGTGTAAAAGATTTGGAAATTAAAAATGATTGATTTAATAGACACGTTTATAGTGGCGATAAATCAAGAAAACGTGGCCAAAATATCTTTAGCCGTCTTTAAACAAATTATTTATATTATTTATCACAAAATGGTTGTAAAACTATAATATACTCGTATAATAAATTTAACGAAATTAATTCATTCCGAGTCATTTTCGGTATATCATGTATGTGTATATGAAAATATACAGTAACATAGAATTTCGGCAAATATCTAATTTTATTAGTTTAACTGTAGGGTTTAAAAAATTAAAATATAAAGGAGGAACTTTATGCTTTTAGAAAAAACTACTAAGTACATCAAAAACAATGATTTACTGGTTAAAAAATATATTTATCCAGAATCATTTTCAGTTACATCTGGTGCTTCTAATAGCCACAAAACATCATGTTGGTATTTTTAAAATTTTTTCAGATGCAATTTCCTCATGCTGGATATATCCTATATGGATCGGACGCTAGCAAAGAATTATGAAATATCCTCCATTGCGAACCTGCAATTTATTTTTTAGCCTCAGTGGAAATGAATTTTTATCTTTAAAAATCGATAAATAAATTGAGGATTATACCAAGTCATAAAAAAGTGTAATTAAAAAAGAAAACGCAGATATTTGCAAGAATTTTTAATTGCAGCAAATAGGGCAATGTGTACCGGATAATGTAAAAAAAATCAACATGATCTAATTTGATAGACAACAAAATGCCTAGACGAAATCGGAAAATATTTTATAATTACCACAAAAGCAGAGTTTAAATAAATCCCATTAAAACTAAAATTCGTAAACAATTTTATGACTAAAATATATTACATACCTCCAGCTACTGGTTCCGTACTATTCCCTAAATTAATTAACGAAGAAATATAGTATTCAAGTACACAAAACCAATTATTTAAACGTTTATAATACACAGTGACAACCGTCGCCAAAAACATCTAAGTTTAAACTAACGGTTCAAAAATGTTATCTAGGTAGACATTTATTACTTGAATTTATTCCAAAAAAATTTATTCCAAAAAAATCCAACTTTCATATTTTGGGTTTTGGCCACGATTTCTAGGAATTTCGCCCCTGTGGCATCGCATAATTTTTGTCGAGTGACAACGATGCACGCAAAAAATTTAATAGAATTTTATCATGTTCTTTTCTCGCACGGTGGGCGGGGGGGGAGTGATTTAATGGGATGCACCATTTAATAAAATTGTAATATTATCACTAAGTAAACAATTGTAAATTAAATACCATGACGAAATTAACAACTTCGTCGACATATCAGCGCTAATTATGCATCATATATACAAGCTGTAAATATAATTTCTGATTAATTTACGGGACGAATTATCGCTAAAGCTCATCTTGTTCAAGGAAAATAAAAATGATGTGCCATGAAAATGTGGAAATAAATTTGACAGGTATTATTTACCCATTATTACATTCTTTCTCTACCTCCATAAAGTATTTATAATAATCATGCCGTGAATTTTAAATAATAATAATAATAATAATAATAAATTGTCTTTATTCCGAAAAATTGTATAATTACAATTACCCCTAAGGCGCAGTCTAGCCAAAGCTACTCAACTGAAATAAATAAATAAAATCGAAGCTGTTTTGATATTTGGCGAAACGAAAAGAAACTACCGTAGAGATGTCTTTAACACATCTAGAAGTGGCATAACACTCAGATGAGTACGCGAAAAATGTATAAAATTTGTTCGCTGTTGTCTACTATTTATATACCTAATTATTAAGACAATAGTATTCATTTAAAGTTAAACACTCTTTACCTAACTGTTGAAATTTCTTAATTAAAACAAAATTGTATTTCAAACATCATTTTCCATTATGTTCATTCACTGAGATTAATAATCGGGCATCTTTGTTATACGTTATCCGATTACCTCGAAATTTTGTTAAGTTACTATGGACGAATGAACCTTTAATTTAAGGGGTCACACACCTTGGTCCGGCAATAGAGAAATATCCAACATGGCGATCGGCCGCCATTTTGGAATAATGATTCTTTTATTTAAAATCAAACAATCGCAAATCTATTTGGGACTAAAACCCCTAGGAAACTATTCAAAAGTTAGTAGGGGGTAACTGACTTTTGGACCTTACTGTATATTTTTCTCATTAATTATAATCTTACAGTTTTATTGCCCCTTAATTGATATATCAGACTAAAGAATTACCTGCCAAAGATAAAATAATTATGATAAATTGTGATGAGAGGGAAAATAAATTATTAATCATAATCATAATAGTAAAATTAGAAGTTAAAGATTAGTGTAGTGCGCCTTATCTATAAAACATAACTATTATGAATTTAAAATAAAGTTGTAAAACTTAACACCTGTTAATAAATCATGATTCGTCAAATACAAAAGTGTATGGCACGTGCATCAATAGGCATAAATATCAATTTTTAACATGCAATATTTTTGGATGAAATGTGGTAGAGACCCATTTTATGGGACGCTGAATATAGTGGCGTACTTAGTTTTCACGTAAAAAAATCGCTAATATGATTTCTCGAATTTTCGCTCCAAAAAAATTGCAGAGTGGGCCTTGATTTTTGTGATAGACATCTTTCAATTTGCCACAAAATGCAGTTTTCCATGAGGAACAATCTAGAAAAAAGTTGATCAAAATCGAACCAAAAATAGCCACTTTACGGGGGTGGCCCGCTTTCAAATGGGTCACTCTGTACAGGGTGTTTCCTATAAAACTATACCCCCCCTTATTTCGGTCAATTACCACCGATTTTAATATTTCAAAAACCGGTCTAACACAGAATTTTCCGTAGATTTTGAATATGCTATTATTATTTTTCCTACTTCAACTGTATACGAGGGGCAGAAAGAAGTATGATTTTTTTAAATGGAACACCCTATATATTTTTAAATATTTGGATTCGCCCCGTCCTTCTGATTACAAATGTATATGACACTTATATATTTGCTATAAAAATGGCGTAAATAATTGAATTTAAACTTAGGGCGTTTCCTTCAAAACTATACCCCCCCTTATTTCGGTCAATTATTAACGATTCAAAATTTTCAAAACCTACACATAGAATTTTTCGTAGATTTCATATATGCTATTACTTTTTTTCTCCCTTCAACGGTATACGAAGGGTGGAAAAAAGTATGTTTTTTTATGGAATGCCCTGTATTTTTTTTTACATTAAATTATTTATTTATTTATTTTTATAGCAAATATATAAGTGTCATATATATTTGTAATCAGAAGGACGAGGCGAATCCAAATATGTAAAAATATATAGGGTGTTCTATTTAAAAAAACCATACTTTTTTCTGCCCCTCGTATACGGTTGAAGTAGGAAAAAAAGTAATAGCATATTCAAAATCTACGGAAAATTCTGTGTTAGACCGGTTTTTGAAAAATTAAAATCGGTGGTAATTGACCGAAATAAGGGGGGGTATAGTTTTATAGGAAACACCCTGTACATCTATATTAAGTTCCACCACAAAATTTCTTGTGTCACACAATGGTTTTCTCTAATAAGAGTCATTTCAGTAAAAAATAAAAAGGCTACTATTTATATTTTTACAATTTAATTTACTGGATGTTTCACTTATTTCCAAATATATATTTTAAGTAACGTGTGTCATTTTATTAAACATTTGAGGATTGTTCACAGATGATTAAGTTGTAGTTTTTGAAAAACTAATGTATAGATAGAGTTCACTTACTGAAAGAAATAATGAAATTATATAATGATAACTTTGCACATAGCTTATTTGCCTAATTTCATATTGCAAAGCACATAATATTGCGAAACAAATAATCGTTTAATAATGAATCCAATTACAGCACTAGTGTTATATTGGAGTTCATTACGACACTGGTGTTGCTATTGATAATAACTCACAGATGAACAAAAAATCCAAAATAAAAATTAATTATTTTCTTCTCTTGTGAAAATAATGTCGTAAATATAAATGTTTTGACGAAGTAACGCCCTGTCCTAACGAAATAGTTTTTGACATGAGTTCATGAAAAAGTAAGCGTATGAGCAGGACTTTTAAATAAATTATGCACTATCGCCCCTTTTTCATTAACTGAACTTTATACAGTGTAAATAAATTTGTTACTCTTACTAACCTAACTAATTCTGGTAAGTAACTCACAAAATCTGCAGTCACGTGGGTGGCATACGTGATACTAGGCACATATCCATTTATTTTAGCTTCAATTACGTTATATAATATCTTGTATTTACTCTCCTTCCCTAATTCTGGTCCGTTCTCTAGAAACCCTTCAGGATTCAAATCAGTGGGCATTCCATAATTGAAATTGCAGTAACTGGTGTTTGAGGGAATTGGATGGATGGATTGTACGAATGCTCCAGGATATTTTGCTACATCGTCGATAGATTCACTCCGTAAGGATATTACTTCAGTTTTGTTGTATGATGCGTTACTATTTAGGAAAAGTATAGATAGGATTAAGCATGTAAATATGAGAGTCAGTACGAGAATTTGGTTTGCTTTCAAGTGTGTCATGGCATTATTTTGGGAATTTTAGTAGGTTAATTTGATGGTTCCTTCACCTAAAAAAGAATCAAGTATTAATCAGAATAATAATTAATTCTAATAGTTGTTGTTTATTACCATCAGCGTTACTATACAGTTTGCCATGGAAAATGTAACGATTAATTTTAAGAACAAAAGTATATACGCGGTAGTAGGTTTTAATTTTCTCAAAAAGTATATTTTTTATATAGGAATTAATTTTCTACAATCAATAAATTCAATTTAAATTTACTACTACAAGAAAAATTATTTTCAGAAAATATGCAATAAGAGTAATAAGTCACACACAAATGAAATATAAGATATAATTTCTGATTTGACATTATAGTAATTTTTTATAATGAATTTTTTTTCTAGAAAGTTAGAAACAGCACAAACGAGTATATCATTAATATAAAATAAATGCAGCAAGATACATACTGACATTCCTAGAATAGATTTGGAAAAGAAATTGTCGAAGTTTTCTAGTATTGGTAATATGATTTTTCTGCTACCGAAAATTTTATAGTATTAGAACTAGAAGACTAGATAAAGGGAAATGAATAAATGTTTACATATCCATACGTATTAAAAAAAGAGGATTTTACAGTAAACAAGTGACATTTAGAATTGCTAATAATAAAAGAGCATACAAAGTAACTGAAGTCACTTGCCTATCAGCTTTGTGTCAGCGATGAGCAAAGCAGCCGAAAGAATAATACTTAGAAGTGACTGAAGAACTGTCATGCCAAGCGAGTACATGACAAAGGAATTATTCATCCGAAGAACTGAACACAAGTCACTGGAGCGATCTACTTGAAGGTAGCCAAGGCTTTCCATCGAGTCTAGCACAACTGACTCAGCCAAAATGATCACCGCAGATTACCCCGTGGCGATAGTTTAATTAATTAGGTCCTACTTGCGCAGGAGGCAACTACGACCAAAATTAAGGGACGGGCTATCCGCGTATACACTTATGGACGCTGGAGTGCTGCAAGGAACAGCACTATTGCCATGAATGTTCACCATTTGGATGTAGAGAACAGCTCTAGCCATGCATGCGATAGAAACCACGATTATCGCCAGGTCGAGAAAAGTGCGCCTAATCAGTTGTACTCTTCAGAAAGCAAGAATGGTATATCGAGTGAAAAATCGAGATCAACACCGACAAGAGAAAGACATAACAGTGAGAAAATAAACTTCAGCTAGCTCATATTGTTATTTTAAAATAGGGCAATTTCCAGATCTGATGAAAATTGGAAAAATTATTTCAATATGTAAACATAATATTCCTCCAATAACAAATGATTATTATATACCTACCCATTATCATGGTAAGAAAATTTTATTTCCTATATCTAACTTAAATGTAACATAAGCTTTAATACTCTATATATATTCCTATAATAATGATTAAATTTAATGTAGATATGTGGAAGTGACAATGAGAAACACGGAAATGGATTAGGTTGCATAAAATTCTTCAATATTATAGGAACTGTCTTTATTCAAATAATGTTTTAACTTTGATTTAAATTTAGCAGTGCTATAAATTTCTTTAATTTCTGAAGGTAAATGGTTAAAAATCTGTAATCCCCAGTATAGAGGACACTGATTTTTCTTATACTTAAAATTCAGCAATATAAAATCCTGATTTCTAGTGGGATAATTATGCAGGTCGAGAGGTCGAGTCATCTTGCTTTTATTCTTGTGTATCAGTATCGCCACGAATTAGTTAACGTGAATATTTTGTTATTTACAAAATATTGTCTTGTGTCTGTAGATTAAACAGTGATCTTATTGCCCTCTTTTGAATAATAAAAGTTGAATTTGCATCTTTTAAATTTCCCCAGAATTCAATTCAATAACACATTACGCTATGAAAATACGAATAATAGGTGACTAGAGCGACTTCGGTGCTAATATTGTATTTAGTGGAGCGGATTGCAAAGATAGCTTTACTTAATTTTTTATTTAATATTGAAATGTGATTGGACCATTCTAGTTGTCTATCAACAACAATACCAAGAAATTTAGTGTTATCTGTTGGATTAATGACCCCATTTGTCGTAGTGATTTTTACGTTAGGAAAATTGGATGATAGGTGAAAGAGAATATTATTGGTCTTTTGTAAATTGAGGGATAGTTTATTTGCTAAAAACCAGTCCGAAATATTGCTTAAGATACGGTCTGCTTTTCTTCCTAATTTATCCATATTTTTTTCGTTTAGTAAAATACTAGTGTCATCGGCGAACAACGAAAATTTTGCTTTTGGAAAATTACACACAGAATCATTAATATATATCAAGAACAGAATTGGTCTTAATATTGACCATTGGGGAACGCCGCAATTTACCTATGTATTCCTGTGTCGACTTAATTTTTTAAATTTCATTGCCTTTATTTCCTGTAATTTCGACGTAAAATTTTCTATTTACTAAATATGTATTAAACCAATTGATGACTGATGGTCAAGATGGTAGTGTACCTGCCTTTCACCCAAATGTCCCGGGTTCTACGAGTTTTCCCGGCCGTGGGAATGGAAAATACTGTGAGAGGGATTTTTCCATTATACACGGATATTGGATGTGTGTCCCTTGTCTTTAAATGTGTAGCCCCATCCCGCGCAAGGCTCTACAAGAGCCTTCTGGGATAAAGGGGGTAGTAATTACATGTGGTGTTATTTATTATTATGTGATGGTATCCCGTATCCCTCTAATTGGGTAATATTCCAATTTACCTAATACTAAGGGATATTTTAATGAATCAAACGTTTTCGATAAGTCACAAAATGTTCCTAGCGGAAGCGATCTGTCTTCCAGAAGAACGTTTATTTCATTAATTAGTGAAAAGGTGGCATCCCGTATCCCTCTAATTGGGTAATATTCCAATTTACCTAATACTAAGGGATATTTTAATGAATCAAACGTTTTCGATAAGTCACAAAATGTTCCTAGCGGAAGCGATCTGTCTTCCAGAAGAACGTTTATTTCATTAATTAGTGAAAAGGTGGCATCAATGGCGCTAAGGTTAGATCTAAAACCAAACTGGGCATTAGTAATAATCTGATTTGTTTCTAAATAATTTACTAGCTGGTCTTTGACTAAAGTTTCTAATATTTTCGCAAAGGATGGTATAAGAGATATACCACGATAATTATCACAAATAGTTTTGTCTCCCTATGGGAATAATTACTAACAGTTTAAAACACTCTGGAAGCACACCATTTAAAAGTGACAGATGAAAGATGTACGTAAGAGGTTTCATAAGAATTTCAATATTATTTTTTATTATAGTAATAGGTAATTATCATATCCTGATGAGTTTTAACTTTTAAAATTTTTGACCTTTGCTACAACGTCGCCTTCTACTATATGAAAGTAGGTATTCTTGTGCTGTTTTTTGTGGTGCTATCCTAGATTAAGAAAAAAGTTCTTAAACTCATTTGCGATATCCGTGCTGTTTGATTTAAAATTAATATTTATTAGTAGTTGCTTACTTCCCTGCTTTACTTTTTTGTTTTGTGAAGTCGTTTACTATATTTCCAGTTGTCTTTATTTTATTATCTGTTTTAGAGATTTTGTTTTTAAAATACCGTTGTTTTGCCTTGTTTTAATGTTGTGTAGAATAATATAATTTAAAATTGTTTGATTATTAGTGAAGTGTTTTAGTACTATTGGAAATCGTTTGTTTTTACAGGACGTTTTTATTCCCTTGGTTATCCATAAGCTTTTACTTCGTGTTATAGTCGAGTAAACTTTAACTTGGCGTGTGGATGAGTGGATATTGTGCGTATTATTGTATTTTCTCTTGCACACAAAATTGAAGCAATGGCCCAAAACCATTGTTTAAGTATAAACATACGTGAACAATGTTTTTGGGTTATTGCTTTAACTTTGTGCGCAAGAGAAAACGAAATAGTATGCACAATATCAAATCCACACGCCAAGTTAAAGTTTACTCGACTATAAAATTGAATAATAATAGGAGAGGCAGAGTTATAGTTTGAGTCAAAGTTATAGTAAAAGTAGTCACAGGCTGTATTAACATCTTCTATTTTACTGTACATAGCTGACCAATCTATAACTTTTAAATATTGGGAGAAAGCGTTTTGATTTTGTTTGTTAAAAATTCTCGTTTCTATAGGTAATGCATTCCGTTTCATTAAAATTATCTAGTGACAGTAACTGTGAATTATGATCCTATATACCAAATTCTTGTGTGAAAGAAGTGTAATTTATGTTGTTGTTATAGTTATAATGTTATCCCTCGTAAACTCGGTAATTGTTATTGTTAGATCAAATGAATTCAGAATGTTGTCAAAATTTGTTAAAAGCGTATTTTCATAATGGAAGTGAAGGTTAAAGTCACCTGTCATCAAAATAGTGAAGATTTTGTGCTGTGAGCTTATTTCACTTAACAGATTAAAAAAATTATTTAAGAGTACCTACCTCCGCGTTCCCTGTGGGAGTTCTCTAAAAACATATACTATTATTATTTTGAATTCCTTACAAATAGCAGCTGTAAATTCAAAATCAAGTTCGGTTGGAGCTAGCTTCTGTTTTAATTCGTAAAAAGATTTTAGTCTGTTGTGAGCAAGTATTAATACACCTAGGCTCCGTGTCTACAGTTTTGTCTACAAAAATGTGATACTAAGTGGCAATTTTTTATATTTAGAAATTCAACTTCATCAATGCTCAGAAATGCACAAGATATTAACATTTATGTTGTGTTGATTAATTAAATGGTCAATTGTTATTTCGAAATAATTTATTTTATTTATTAAACTTTGAGCATTTTCTTACGACTAGAGCCCTGGATTACGGGGGCATAGTTTCTTTTAGTGGGTACCTACTTGTTTTTGTTCAGTTTGTTTTTTTTTTATTTTCTTGATTCACTTCTAATTCATCTAATGTACATTTTTAATATGTATGCAATGTAATAAAAAATAATTGAAAGTGTTTTTTACAACAAAATATTTCCCTTTCTTGAAAAATATAATATTGTATTATATAAAAATAATTGCTAAATTTCTACCCTGGGAGATCGACGGAAGGCACGACGACGGTAGACGTTATGGACTTTATATAGGATCATACGGATAACAGCTTTTCTTCGATCTATCTAAGGCATTTGACTCCATAGACCAAACATATATTGCTGAGAAACTACAAGTAATAGGAATAAAAAGTAATTCCTCCGCCTAATAAAAATTAGGTGATTTTAAAGGAGGTTATGGTAGACATATGACGTGGACCTTGGAGTTACTCGGGGCTCTGTATTAGGACCACTTATCTTTCTCTTGTTTATAAACCACTCGATATTAGTGCAGAGTGCATTGTGCTATTTACAGACGATGTTTCCATAGCAGAAGAGGCAGACGAGTCGGAAAAACTTCAAGATAAGCTAAGTAGTGATATCAACAAATTAATAGTGAATCACAGTGATATGAGCTGGAGAATGGAGATCATATTAATAACACATGCAGACAATTAAGCAGTGGTTATTTTGCAATTTTGCAGCTAAACAGTGTACTGGACCAAAAATCGTTATTAAATCTTTACTATCCCTCATTAATTCAACACTTCTGGGGTGATGCTACTGCCAGTGAAAGGGTACTAGTTGCCCAAAAACGAGTTATACGTTTAATCTTCAAATTGCAAATAACTGAGCCCGGCAGGCATGTATTTAAACAATTGATAGTCAAACATAAGCCCTTACTTTCCATCTTCTTAATTTAGTTTCTACATCGTTGTTAATTATTTAGATTTCTTAATCATTGAAAACACTGTGTTACATTCAGAGTAAACACAAAGACTTTCAAACATTATAAACAGTAGGGCCTTAAGGTTGGAACCATGGAGAAGGCAATATTTAACTAATACTTATATAGACAACCATGGTCTACAACTTACTGTGATCCAGATAAGAAAAATGGAATAAAGTCAAAGACTAACCAAACCATATAATTTTAAGGGTTAGAGGTTAAAATTTTATAAGTAATCTATGTATAATATAACAACGTCGATCCGGTTGATTATTTTATAATATAAAGCGAGTAGTTGGGGTATGTGATTTCTAAGATATCTGTTGTAGCTTTCTGCAGGATGATAATGAAAAATGTCTTATCTGAATACTATTACTATTTTATATTTGATAAGGAAAAAATGTGTTGCTTTTTCTTGGAAACAAAACAATGAGATACGCGACGGGCCATGACCAACAATAATTTGTTAGAAAATATATGTTAGCAAATAAGCCGAAAGGCCAAATTTGTAAATAAAATAAAACGAACAATTGGCTTCAGAACACTCCGTATATTGAATAAAATACAACTATTCGTTACCAATGTTAGAATAAGAATGTCGAGTCGCCCCTAGCTTAGTTGACTCTCAAGTGTCTTAAGAATACATCCCTTCTCAGTATAACACTTAACTATAATTTATGTTCTATAAAATAAACTAAAACCATGACATCGTTCATGAAATATAAGCAAACGCTCACACGGCCAATTCTGACCTATAATTCGTTCTCGAATTATCCCTTTCCCTTGGGACCATGGGCAATGTTGTGGGTCGGCAACCTCCAGACTCCATGGGCGGGGTTGTGAACCTGTAAAACGATCATACGGCAGCTTAGGTTGTAACGTACTGTACGGAAAGCGTTTTGCTTCCGATCAACAAATATAATGTGAAGCGTGACGCTTCCAACATCTCAAATCAATCACTGCAAAGCGTGTCGCTTTCAACAGTTCAAATCAACACTACTACTAGATTATTTTATTCGCATCATCAATCATCATTATCAATTATCAAACACATTTTCAATATAAATCTGTCTCACAAAACGTACCCACTGCGAAGCGTCCCGCATTCCAACAGTGCAATACTTATCAACTCGACTGCGAAGCGTCCCGCATTCCAACAGTACAACTTTTTACCTCAACTGCGAAGCGTCCCGCATTCCAACAGTTCAAACTTTTACCCACTGTGAAGCGTCCCGCATTCCAACAGTGCAATACTTATCAACTCGACTGCGAAGCGTCCCGCATTCCAACAGTACAACTTTTTACCTCAACTGCGAAGCGTCCCGCATTCCAACAGTTCAAACTTTTACCCACTGCGAAGCGTCCCGCATTCCAACAGTGCATTACTTATCAACTCGACTGCGAAGCGTCCCGCATTCCAACAGTACAACTTTTTACCTCAACTGCGAAGCGTCCCGCATTCCAACAGTTCAAACTTTTACCCACTGCGAAGCGTCCCGCATTCCAACAGTGCAATACTTATCAACTCGACTGCGAAGCGTCCCGCATTCCAACAGTACAACTTTTTACCTCAACTGCGAAGCGTCCCGCATTCCAACAGTTCAAACTTTTTACCTCAACTGCGAAGCGTCCCGCATTCCAACAGTTCAACCTTTCACCCCAACTGCGAAGCGTTCGGCATTCCAACAGTTCAATCAACAACAGGCAAAGCGTTACGCTTTCAACCAAAAACAAATAAAACGTCTCTCATACACTGTTATATCAATTAAATTATTGATCAAATTATTTCTCAAATACTCTTACAAATTCAAAACAAAAATCTTTTTACAAATTCTTCCTGCAAACGCTCACACTGCCTGGAGCATACTTTACTCACCGTATGTTAAAAATCTCCAGCAAGTTCACCTGGCCAGACTCGAATCATGTATTGTCGTGATGAGAGTAGTTTGTAATTTAACAGTATCGTTCGGCCATTCTGATCTGTCACTTATTTCCGCTCTAAGCATATTTAAAACGGTTTGACTTGTTCGTTACCTCGGGGTGCACTTTTTGCTATTAAATGGTGGTCAATTCCCCATTCGGACAACATTTTCTTTACAGATTGATCAGTAAAATTTGTGTCTCTATCACTAACAAATCTTCTAGTAATACCAAACATACTTAAATAAGTTTTCGCAGTGGCGGGTTCAATAATTATATTGTTAATTAACTTTGGGGAACAATTTGTACTTTCATTTAAATAAATTCGGGAGCCATATTGATCAGTATGAATCTAATCCCTTATGTAAAAATAAATCCCTTCCCAAAATAGCATCAAAAACAGAATCGTCAGTATATAAAAACCAATTTCAAATGCCGTACCGTCTCGTTCAATATTTAAAGTGGTCTTTGTGTTTGCAAATGTTATGTTGTTTCCCAGACCTTTCAAAGTAATTAGTGCAGGCTCAAAATGACAATTAAAATAATTAGCTATTTTTTTCGTAAGCAAACTACATTCTGCTCCAGTATCCAACAAACAGTTCACTATCTGGTCTTAAATTTTAAATCTAGTACAAAAGTCGGCGTCCCAATTAACACAAAAATAATTGATTCTAGAGATAGGGGCTCTTTCGCGATTTTTTTGCGAAGCTGTTACTGACTTTATGACCAAGTTTTTTACAAAAGGTGCATACAACTTTATTAGAACTACCAGAGGGAACATTTTTAAATTCATTCATTTTTAAATTCATCTCTCTTTCCTTTCTTTGTACAATTACGACTAACATGTCCCGGTTGATTGCAATTATAACAAATTTTTACACTAGTTTTATGATCAAAGGGGTAATTTCTTTTTATGCCCCTTGGCATCATTCTATAATTGCCTAGCAAGACTAACAAATCACTAACTGACAAAAGATTACTGTTAAAAGCAGCGGTTTTGACATCAATATCAGTGATGTCTCCAATGACTAATTCCAACAATTGATTTTCGGACAAAGCAAAACTTAATGCTCTAAGTAAACTAATTTTTTTTCTGGCATACTCACAATAAGAATCAGCTTTATCGCTGATGAACAAACTGGCTCTGCGGAGTTTCTCACTTAGATTTCTTTTCGCTGGGTACAAGCTCGAAATTTCAGTCTTGAAATTTGACCAAGTTTTTTCGTCCGGTTTCCATGTTGAAAACCATTCCTTTGCTTCTCCCACAAGGCCGGTGGTACCTCTCATCAACAACTCATGGTCAGCCCAATTGAAAGTAGTCGCTAAATTTTCTAATTCACTACACCATTTTTCGGCACCATCATCGTCTAATTTTGGGTTAAACACTGGAATATTCACTGCACTGGTGGACGCAGTTTTCACTGACTGGTCCTTTATTTCTTTCAATGATTTCAAAGAGTCCACCAAAATTTTGGCAAATTCTTCCATGTTTAATTTTTTTTTTCACACACTAATGGTCACAACGTATCTTTCACTCGTGGTACTTTTAATGAGTCTATCCCACTTCTGATGTTAGCAAATAAGCCGAAAGGCCAAATTTGTAAATAAAATAAAACGAACAATTGGCTTCAGAACACTCCGTATATTGAATAAAATACAACTATTCGTTACCAATGTTAGAATAAGAATGTCGAGTCGCCCCTAGCTTAGTTGACTCTCAAGTGTCTTAAGAATACATCCCTTCTCAGTATAACACTTAACTATAATTTATGTTCTATAAAATAAACTAAAACCATGACATCGTTCATGAAATATAAGCAAACGCTCACATATATATTGCTAAATAAATTACATTCGTGGCCTTCGTATCGTTCAATTTGGTTTTTGAGCTACCACACCATCTCTAACGATTTTTGAATGATCGCCCTAAAGTTTTCTCTGCGGGAGCCCTGAGTATATAAAAATATATTATTTGGCTGTTTTATATGCGAATGAATATTGATAGCTGTTCGATAACATCAGCTCTATTTTTAACTTTATGTGTATATTGCGTGCGTGATAATAACAGTTAAGTAATAAATGTACCTCAGTGTCTTGAAATGCGATAAATATTTATGGATGCTTATCTGCACCAAATGTTTTTGTAAGATGAATTAACATTTTGTAGTATTCTACTAAAATAATTTTTGTTGATGTGACATTTCTTAGCTAGCAATATTTCAAACAGGTTTTAATTTTTGAAAAGGAATATTAACAACAGTTGGAGAATGGCATGCGACATATTAAGGCGCAAACCATGGATATCTCAGAATGTTATTTCGCTTTTATGAACACGAGAACTTAAATATGGAGATGTGGCTGAATGCCATTTCGTCCAATCGGGAAGAACAACTCTAGGACAGGACAGATTCATAGATTGCTCGACGTAACTCGATGGTTATTATTCCGAAGGTATTTAATCAAAATCGTTGAAATTTTCAATACGACAGTAAGAAACAGAGTACATACATATTAAGTATTGAAGAACACCCAAATTGTTACAATGGGTTCCGGTTTTGTTCACAGGTGAATCACGGTTTGGACTACACTTTGGTAAGAGTTTGGAAACAACTTGACCTTCCATAATGCTTCGGAAGTGCATCATTACAAAAAAGAGACTATGTTGGCGTGGTCTAGAATTATAATTGATGTAAGAATGGATCTTATTTGTTATAATTGGAATAAGAGAGTAGGTACCTGGGAGTCAATTAAATTTCTCTTTAACAAAGATTTGCTCATTCACTTAATGTTATTGCAATGTAGCGTACACCCAAGGAGGTGGTATATGGTCTAGAAGGTATCAAGAAAATATATACATCAAATACAGTTTCTTTAAATGCTATAGGTAAAAAAATTTAAATTTATATTGTTAAAATCTTTATTTAAGGAATACGCAAAATGAAATTTGGAATATTATTGATCATTTTCTCCATTTTTTTGAATTTAACATATCATATTTTCTAGTTAAATAATCCAATAATTCGATGTGGATTTGTTAATGAATGGTGTTTACAAATCAATCAAAGATTATTAGTTAAACAAACACTTGAAGCTATTCTTAACTTGTCACGCTATAATTAAAAAATCTATCCAAGATTACTAACAAATTTTTATAAGAAATACCCCAATTCGAGTAAGTAAGTATTATAATAACAATAACTCGGATTGCTTATATTCGGCTTAAACCTCCATAACAATACATTTAAAAAGAATTGTTTATTACTTCATCCTACTTTGCCATAAATTGGAAATACATTTCTATCAATACTTACATTCTATCCACACAAAGACATTGAATATCACATCCTAATTAAACACCAATGTTTTTAACTCTTGCAACGTATTTTATCTCTAAAGATAGGGCACGTAATGAAAATAACATTTGAACACATATTTAACATCCAGACGTATGTAAACAGCTAATAATATTTAGTAAACTTTTATTTACATGTAGATAAAAAGTATTGTAGCACATGGTTCATTGCAGCACACGGCACTGTGGCGGTGACATGCGGTACGAAGCAGCAGGAAAATTCACTGCATGCGGAAAATGGCGTTTCGGAAAATCAATACCCCGTGCGGTGCACGGAGAGCAACTTTTCTGATTTTCAATTAGTACTCTCAATTTTTATCGGAGCATACAAATTCGCATAAACGTATATAGGTGGATTCTTTCTTCTTTCACTTTTGCAGGTATTATTTATTTAAAGGCAATCAAGATATTCTGTTCCATATTAATGTAGAGCATTTTCTTTAATGTAGATATTTCTATGTGTTTTCAGATTATATTTTTTATACTTTTATTATAAACAAATGGAGAAAATTGGGGTCGTTTTCTAAAAAAAACTATTAGCGATTTTTTTAACAGAAATTTTGATTATAGATTTATATTCAGCATCATCAAAAACCCCCTTTTGCCTTATACCAAGTTTGAACAAAATATTTCACGACTCTCCGAGAAACGAGTTCACATTTTTTTAAATAAAATATTTTAAAAAATCAAAAACTGTTGTCTCGTTCCTTTATTTTCTTCAGCCCATTGAAATGTGTGAAATTAATAAGTGATAACTATAATAACGAGAAATTTTTAAATAAAACGGCAGAATCTGAAAAATTATTACTCTAAGCCTAGCTCAATAATATTTGGGTGGCTTTTGTATATAGATTCTTTCCAGGTAATAAAATATAAGGTTTCCTGTTTCTACTAATTGGATTACAATTTATGCCACATTTAAAATACTCCATATGCTTTTCCCTTCTTACCGTTGCTATCGCAACCCCCTGCTTCTCATTTTTACAGTCGCGAACACAGTTCTTTATAATACTAAAATATTTTTTCGAAGGGCGGTGTGTTACAGTCTCTGAACAAAGTCCTATATAATGGTTTGCGTTAATACCTGAGATATTCAAATTTGTTGGAAAAGTTGTAGTTTAAATTTTTTGCAAGTTAACAAACAAAACTCTTTGTAAAGGCCTACTTTTATTCGAAATTGAATTGTAACAATGCGGTATTTTTTCATTGATATCTTTATGAAAACTGAAGAAAACAGCAGACCTAAGTTTTAAATTTTGAATTCAAATTGGTAATTTTCAACGTAAAGCGTTGGTTAGATTATTTCATTTCTCTTCATGCCAGAAGCAAATGAAAACAATAAATTCAATGTAACCAAGCAATTCTACAAGATTCTTAAACTGACTCCATGAAATGTTGGTAGAGTTAAGCATGAATTAAAAAATAATGAGAAATTTAACGTAATTTATCCTAACGTAAATAAACGATAATAAAGTACTAACAAATAAAAAATACTCTAACTTAAAGTAAACATCGTTAAACATTTACTAACAATTAGTACAGGGTGTCCTAGGCAACGCTTTGCGCTCTATTTTCTCGGTACCTAGTGTTTAAGATAAACTTTTGGCCAAAACCGAGGAATTCGATGCCGCTAAAAAAAAAACAACAGATATCAAAAAAAAATTATGGCCGAAAAACCAATTTTATTATAAAAATTCAAAATGGCGGATTTTATTATTTAATTTTTAGTTAATTAAAAAAAATACAAAAATCTGCCATTTTACATTTTTAAATAAAATTTGTTTTTCAGCCCTAACTTTCTTTTTGATGCTCAATTTATTGTTTCTTAGCGGCATCGGATTCCTTAGAAAAAACTACGCCTGACCGACTTTTGAACCAAAATCTTAAACACTACCAGAAAATAGAGCATATCGCGTTAACTGGGACACCCTGTACGTATTAAATAAATTTAGCAACAAATTTAATCATTGCTATGTTTAAGATATTAGTTCCTGTATATAACTATTGATTTTATTTACTGGGGCTCTAAATAAATAATACTCTAAAAATAAGATGCTGAATAAATTTTTAAGTTTTTCTCATTTCAATATTAGATCTGTTTATGCAAAATTTGATTTATTTTGTGAGGTCACTTGATATTATTGGGTTATCAGAAACTTGGCTTGATCCGCTTGTTGCCGATAGTGGTTTAAAAATTCATGGTTACAATCTCTTAATAAGTGACCGCCCAACTAGAGGAGGCGGAGTAGCATTTTATATCAAAGTTTCTATTAAGTATAGAATAATTAAAGTGCCTGACTATGATAAGAATAATTTGGAACAGTTATGGGTGAGTGTTAAAATAGGAGGAAAAAATATTTGTGTCGGTTCGCTTTATAGACCTCCCAGTGCCAATTTGGTTGAATGCGTCAATATTCTTGAAAACTCGTTAACTTATATCATTCCTGATTTTGATTATGTAATATTTGAGGGAGATTTTAACGTTAATTTTTTAAATAAAAATAGTCATGGTTTTACACTTTTCAATCGTCTTTTAGAGAGATACGGGCTGGAGCAGATTATAACTGAACCTACTCGTGTTACGGAATTTTCTCAAACTCTCATTGATATTATTGTTACCTCTTCTAGTGATATGTGTTCGAATATTAATGTTATTAAAATGGATGATATTTCTGATATCATCGTTTAGTTTCGTATAAGTTAAAATTTAAGAAAGAACATCAAGCAACTTTATTTAAATCTTATAGGGATTTTTCCAAGTTCAACTATGACTTATTTTAAGCTGATTTACATTCAATGAATTGGAATTACATATATGGCTTAGATGATATTAATCTGATGGTTGACATTCTTAATACAAATATAACCCACATTTTTGACATTCATGCAACAGTTAAAACAGCTCGAGTCACTAAACCACCAGCTCCGTGGTTATCTGAAAGTTTAAAACTTCTAATTAAACTTAGGAAAGAAGCTCTATTAAAATACAAACATACAAAAACTTGATATCGCTTGGAATGAGTATACGGAGTTAAGAAATTTTATTAATGCATGCGTTAAAGCTGAAAAAAAAGCTTTCTTACACCATAAATTTAAGACGGACCCTAAAAGTTTTTGGAAATTGTTAAAAACGCTTAATATTAATTCACAAGCAAATTCCATTCCTCTCAATATTGGAAATTGTAGCGACTTCCTAGATTCATTTTCAAACCTCCTAACTCCTATAATAATAATTTAATTTCTAACAAATTCGAAAATAATAAATTTCCATTAGTTGATGCAAAATTTACCTTCACAGAGATCACTTCTGAGGTAATTGATAAAATAATCACTAAATTAAAATCTACCGCCAAAGATTCTGATGGAATTGAATTGAAAATGATTCTGCTTGTGACTCCCTTTTTAAGTGATCATTTTGTTTTCCTTATCAATAAATGTCTTACTAGTGGTTTCTTTCCCTCAGTTTGGAAAGATGCTAATATTATCCCTGTTCCAAAAGTATCTAATCCTTCCCTTATTAGTAATTTCCGTCCTATTAGCATTTTACCTACCCTGTCCAAAATTCTGGAAAAAGTTGTTTCGGAGCAAGTAACATTGTATATTAATAATTTTAATATTTTGCCGCCCACGCAATCTGGTTTCAGAGCACAATATAGTACTAGCACTGCCCTTCTGAAAGTAACAGATGATATTTTTAAAGAAATTGATCTTAATAATAATGTTTGTTTAATTCTGTTAGATTTTAGTAAGGCGTTCGATACTTTGGATCATGCTACTCTCTGTACTAAATTGAAGTATTCTGGTCTTTCCAATACAGCTGTTTCTTTTTTTGAAAATTATTTATCTGCTCGACGTCAAAGAGTTATTTTAAATAATGAATGCTCTCATTTCATTAAGGTGTCTAGAGGTGTTCCACAAGGTAGCATTCTTGGACTCTTACTATTTTCCATTTACACAGCTGATTTCAATAAATATCTTAAATACTGCCAGACTCACCAATATGCTGATGATACCCAGGTTTATTTTTCTTTCAATATACAAAATTTTTTATCGGCTGTGTCAAAAATTAATGATGATTTACAAATAATTTCTGAGGTATCGTCAGCGCATAGTCTAATATTAAATGAGGCGAAAACATAATTGCTATTTGGTAGCAAAAGAGTAAGGGTTATGGATGATCCCGAGTTTAAAATTAAATTAAATGGTAAAACTCTGGTTCCTGGTGATTGTTGCAAAAATTTGGGTCTATGGATTGATAGCAATCTCAGATTTTCTAAACATGTGAACCATTTAGTCCAAAAGTCATTTGGTAAGTTTAAATTCTTATATACTCATAAAGATATTCTTAGTTCCGACGTTAAGTTAAAATTGTGTGATTCTCTTATTTTATCGTCTTTGACTTACTGTCATATTGTATATTGGCCTGCACTACTTAACAGGGACAAGGGGAGTTTACAAAAAATTCAAAATCAGTGCTTGAAGTTCGGTTATAATCTGCGTTAAGTTTGATCACATTTCGGCCAGCTTTGTGGCGTCGAAATTGCTCAATCTTGACGAAAGATTTAATTTACATATGTCGTGTAGTATATTTAAAATTTTGAAATATAGTACACCAGAATATCTAGCAACCAAATTGGTCAAAAATTGTGATTTACACATGCGCTCAACTCGTCATCGAGTTTATTATGTGTTCCTAAGCATAGTTCGGCCCAGTTTCAGCGTTCATTTAGTTACAATGATGTAACCATTTTTAATGCGATACCCGAGCTTGTCAAGTCCCTCTCATCTATAAGTCCCTTTAAAAAGAGCATAAAAGATTATATATTTGCGTCTAGGGTATAATTTATATCTTAGTTTTGTTTATTATATTTTTATATTTCTTATATTACTTAGAATTAATTTATTTAATTATACACTCGTGTGTGATACTTATATGGTATAATTTCTAATGTTACTAGATTATTATTTGTTACACTGCATTTATTATTATTTTTATTTCTTATCTGTAATTAATATCTTTTTTTTTTTTTTGATGGTTGTATGGAAGAGCATATATGATATGAATACCGCCATCCCGTTCCAATTTTCTATTTTGTGTCATATTTATAATAAGAATAAAGACATTTTATTATTATTATTATTGTTATTATTGTTATAATAAAATGGAAAATACACGTTTCATAAAGCACAAAGCAAGCGAAAAGAAAATATGTTTTTGTTGAGGCTTGATTTCTTGAATTTATTTCTCTTTAATTTGTAGTATTAAAGTTTCTTTAAAAATGACTATCAATGAAAATTCATTGACACTAGTATATTGAGAAAAATAAAATAAAATTAACTTACGAAAATACGATTCTAGTAATACTTTACGGATCAAAACTGTTTCACATGAACCCTTATGATTGATCGTGAAATAATAATTTTACTAAACTGTCAACTAGAGAGTATAAAACACAGCAATATTACACACAAAGATAAGAGTGTATATTATCGCATCAAGTAGGTAGGTACCTATTGTTTAATTTCTTTTTATGTTACTTAATTTGTTTTTATAATGCATATATAAATACATTGTTACTTAGAAGGAATTATTAAAAATTAAAATTTGCTATTAACGTTGCCATAACTGCAGTACAATCTCACTCCTACAGAAGAAATGAAAGTCTCCATTTTAAAGTCATTAAAACATTTATTTATTTTTCTTGCCTGCATTTAGCGGTTGTGACACACTATAATATGCATTATTTGGTAAAGGAAAGACATGCTGGGGTGATTCTTCCAGGAATGTCACATTCTTGTCCTAAGCAAATATTTTAATTAAGAATTATATTTAAAAATCATTAGTTTATGGTACTTATTCGGCAAAATATTCTTTGTATTAATTATGAATGTATATTGTAATTGCATTATTTTATTTGGAAATTTTTGACTCTTAAAACATAATTCTCACCTCCGTTCCATGTCCCAATGCGCAATTGGCTACAGTAATGAGCTAGGGAAAATTATTAAAAAACTAAATAAAATATTTTTCCAAATAAAAAAGGCAAGAAAAACTCAAAAACTTTGCTAAGATACAAGAATTTTTTCAAAATTTTAAAAAATAATGTTGTCAATTTAGTAGATAGTTGTGTCCCAGTAAACAAGCCTCACTTCCGTGAGCAAATGGTTAACTTCTTGTAAATTCTCTAATATGGCACTGATAGTCATCAGTTTATTTCAATAGAAAGTAAAACTGTTTAGTTTGCCATTGCCATTACAAGAATTCGCGTCATTTAGAAAATAGAGAGTGTTTAAGTGGTTTTTTGTTTTGAAATGTAAGAATGTTATTCATAATTATCACCTCCGTTTACTGACAGATTAGACATTGTTATTATTTTTTTCAACAATGCTCAACTTGAATTGTTTCTATAAAGTTACTTTGCATATTGACTATGAGCCAGCAACCTAAACTCAAATGCGTAGTTTTCCCGGTTTCTAAACATATAAATTTCTCACCTCCATTGTCCTCATTTCCGTTACCAGTAGATGGTAACGGAGGTGAACTATTACCAAGGAGGTGAGAGAAATGATTATAAATATAAAAAATAATACTAAAAATAATCTCTAACTATTGTTTTAAAAATTAATAGTGTCTATTGTTTTACTTTATAGATGTTACATTTTTACCACTACCAGCTAGGCAAGATCATTTCAAAGTGTAGGGTATTCTAAAAATTAAATCTTTTATAGAATAACAATGGCAAAAGCTAGGAGAAATGAGGAAGAGAAAGAAAATATACTATGTTCGAGAGAAATGAAACGTGACGTGTTCGACAATTTACATCTGAAAAACAGAAACTACGAAATGAACAGAAGAAAGAATGCATGCCAAGATTACGACATGCTAGAAAAATGATCCTGAGAAGTATGAAGAGGCAAAACGACTAGAAAGAGAAAGGTACTATAAAAGAAAACAAGAAGGTAAAATTAAGTCCATTACGGAAATGACTGAACATGATAAAAGAACTGTTGGGAAACAATGGGAAATTAGAAGTAAGAATTATTATGAGGCAAAAAAAAGGGCTGAAAATTTAGAAAAAATGTTATAGGATGGAACACCACCTTCCACTCCACCACCAATTACTGTCAACGACCACCAAATTGATGAAAATAATGGACAAGCTCAGAGAGACGATTCCAATACCCCTCAAATTGATGTTTTTGTATTGGTAAAGCTGTGCGGCAAAAAAATGACAACATTTCATTGCAGTTGTTTCTCTTGTGAACATTACAGACATAGTTGAACTTTTGAATCATCCAACAGTTAACAAACGTGATCAATATACATTTCGTTTACCCGAATATGAAAATATTTGTTAATAAATAAATAATAATAATAAATAAATACACCACATGTAATTACAACCCCCTTTATCCCAGAAGGCTCTAGAAGAGCCTTGTGCGGGAGGGGGCTACACATTTAAAGACAACGGACACACATCCAATATCCGTGTATAATGGAAAAATCCCTCTCACAGTATTTTCCATTGCCACGAGCGGGAATCGAACCCGGGACTTTTGGGTGAGAGGCAGGTACACGCTACCATCTCGACCATCAGTCAGTAATGTTATAGAAATTAGCATGTGTTTATGGAAATATTTTAGTTAATAAAGAAATTTTATTTTATTTCTAGGATTATTATTATGAATAATTTAAAAAAAATTTATTCTCCCTCCATATCCTTTTTGTGTCTGCAAGTCTCACTTCCGTGTGTGCATGTCTCACTTCCGTGAGACCTGTTTTCATAAAAATATGAAAAAAACCTTAAAATAATAAAATAGAATTTGAGCCAATAGTGAAATTTTACTGCATAAACATATTTGAATATTATAATGGTAAAAGAACTGTAATTTATTTAACTTTAAGAAATCTAAATTTTTATTTTCAAATGTGACGTTTTTTGAAGAATCACCCGCTGTTGTCACTTAGATTTAAATGTTGTTACCTATAATAATAAATAATAGGTTCAACTTTGAGCGATTTTGAGAAAACATCAAGAGTGTCGTTGAACAACAGCAGAAGTCCTCGCTTCAACAAAATGAGACGTTTAAGTTCAAGATGATGCGGATTAGATCTATTCAGATATTAGAAGAAAAAACTCTCCATGTACTTTATCTCTTGGGTGATATAGAAATGAGTACGCTAATATGTTTAAGCGTTTATGAAAAACATAGATGTTTTTCTATAGAAAATTAAGTGGTCTTTATATTTTATTAAAACATTTTCCTCAGGGTTATTCATTTCCAAGTTAAATTCATTTCCTGTGACCTTTGACTCAACAATCTTTATTCAGGGGTTATTTAAAATTTTATTAAAATTTGGAGCTTTAATACCAGGGAAATTGGCCTGTAGTGAGCCACATTCATCTCATTGCCATTTTAATATATTGGCTGTGTTACAGCAATCTTAAAGATACTGAGCAGTTGCCCTTTGCAAATATCTATTTCATTATGTGTCAGGGATATTGCAATTATATAAGTTACGTACTCTAGAGTTTCTGCTTTAATATTATCGATACCAGGTGATTTTTTTGACTGATTAATTGTATCGTATTTTATACTCATGTCTGTCTGAACAAGATAAAATAAGTTTGTCATGTTATTGTGAACATTTTCTGTTAAAGGTTGTCCCGCTGTCAAAAACGATTATTTATAACTATATGAATGTGCGAAGAAAAAACATGACCAACACTTTTAGTTATAATTATTTCACTGAAATTTAAACGCAGGCCAATGAAATATTATCATTGGCCAGCGTTTAAATTTCAGTGAAATAATTATAACTAAAATTGTTGATCATGTTTTGTCTTCGCACATTCATATAGTTATAAATAATCGTTTTTGACAGAAATTGATATTATGTATTAGGTAAATACTTAGTTTTTATTGAAAATAGGTAGATTTATTGACAAATAGATTTTAAGAAGGATTACTAAACATTTTCAATACGTACTGATTAAAAAAAGAAATAATTTAAATACTTTTTTAAATTTATATTTATTGACGTTTTTGTCATTAATGTTGTTGTATACATCATGGATTTGATGGCTAAAACATCGTAGGAATAGTTTGATGCCATGAGACGGTGGCATCAAATGACCCTATTTTAGGATGTAAAATTAACAACTGAGGATAGACAGAGCAACAAAGATAAACCTAAATTATGACGTTGCTCTTGTTATTAAAAAGCAAACCTGGAATTAAAACATTAATCTTGTTTAAGCATAAAATACTTAAAAGGTCCAAGGGTGATTCAATTTTTATATTCGTTCCATGAGTCTATATGTTTGGAATAATAAAAAAAATATGTGATCTAAATCTCCCTCGGTATTGCAAGTAACATAAAGGTTAGATTGTATGACGCCAAGTCTGGCTAGGTGGGCTGGATGACAAGTGTGTCCAAATTTTATCCTGCTGATTATGCTGGTATACTTTCGAGGCATTACTTTATCCTCATGCTAATGTTTATTAGGTATTGCAGGGTGAATCAATGTATATCTGGTCGGATTTTTCATATTATATAAGATCATTTTCTATACATTTTGTCCTTGAAAATACTAGATATTTCCTCAAAAGTAATAGCATTTGTCAAATTTGCGCCTGAAGTAGCAGCTTCCTTTGCTAGTTTGTCTACTTTTTCATTGAACTGTAGACCAATATGAGCTTTAACCTGCTGTATGAATGAAACGTGTCCTTAATTATGTTTGAACTTGTTTATTAATATTTATCTGTCTTAAATTTTATTTTCTTATAAAGATATACTGAGGCCTTGTGTATTATCATGGCTGTGAATGAGACATGCTAAGTAATGTTACTATTTTTTATATTAAGCAAATTTTCATTTTCCAATTCTATGCTTTCAACATATTCTGTAAATTAACTTTAAACAAGAAATTTGTAAACTTTTTATTATATTTTAAATTATTATCAATTTGCACCCTTAAATTTCTAATATCCTTTTGTTATGTTTCAAATAAAATAAAAAATAAAGACATTTGTTATTATATTATTAATATTTTATTTTATTTTCAATGTGCTGATGTTAATTTTAATATGTATTTATTTCATCCATTATGCTCGTTTGTTAAAGTTTATGGTTAAATATAATAAAACAAGATTTATTTCTAAATGATTTTTTGCTGGCATTAAAAAATTATCCATATGGGTCTTCATTTATTTATGATTAAGAAGTATTTACCTCAGTACTAGGAAAATAATTTTAGAATATTATGAATTTGATACATTACTCGAACCAATATGATGAAAAGTAATGGACCGAGAACAGACGCTTGCGGAATACCTATTTAATATTTAAGTGTACATACTGTTATTGCAAAGTAATCAACTGCTCCAGAAAATCCAATATACTTACTACAAAATAGGAAGTAGTATCCCATGGTTTATGATATTGAAAGTTCTACTGAAATCTAACGAAATTAGTACCTACAACACAAAGTCTTTCATCAATAGGGGTAATATCATCAAAAATGTGTAAAAGAGCTATAGAGCAATTGCGTCCGAGCATAAAATAAAATATTTCATATACACAAATACCACTTACGGTTTTAAAATTTGTTATTGTTAATATTATTGTTCCAATTAAAATTTAGTATGTTATTGAAAAATCATTTATATCTATATTATGTTATTTTTCAGATGTTCTGCTTTCTTTAAAAAAATAAAATTATTTTGTTATGTATGTTATGTAAGATATTTATACTAATACATATAACATTTTTAATTTTCTATTCAAGGTAGACTTTTGTTTACAGCTTTATTTATATTTTTTACAAGCGAGACTTCCATACTTAAAACAAGAAAAATATCTAATTTGATATATAGTTATACCGATGATCCACTTTTGAATAAATACATATAAAATCTGTTGGACATAAACATATTGAAACCATTTTAAAACACAATTATTATTGCCAAAATAGCTAGTTATCAGAACTACAATATTGAATTAAATGACAGAATTCAAAGCAAAAAAATATTTAACTTAACACATAGTGTATTCATTACAATTATCAATCAAAAATCGATACTTTTTTCGTAATAAAGAAATTTACATGTATCCCTCTTTGGGTACATTGAACATAAAATACTGACGGTATATCAAAATATAGAAAGTTCTCTAAAAATTTATTCTAATAATCTCTGGGTATAAAGAAATCATCTTATAATCCTCTGGTATTATTGTACAAATAATAAGATCATTGAAACTCAATTAATGGCTGACAGGTTTGCTGATTACTAATAATTAATTGTTATGTGATATGATGTGAAAAATCATATCATGTCAATATTACATTAGACAATTAATAATATTATATTTATTTACTGTTATTATCCTTAGTGAAAGGAGTCGAATTAGTAAACAGGTAAACGAATGAAATACTTGGCAAAAAAGATAATAATACTATAAACAATAATTTTGGAGGTCTTATTTTAGCAACAAAATTATATTTTTTGTACAAGGTTATAAATGGAACTCCCTCTTAACTTCGTTATTTCTATATATAAAAAAAAAATTTAAACAAAAGTTTTAAGGCATACTATGAATTTTTTACAGCCATATAAAATAGTATACAGAGCTATAGTCACAGGGTGCCTCATAAAGGCGGCAAAAAGTAACTTTATGGTTTTTTAATGGAACACTGTATATTTTTGCATAGTAGGAAAGTCCCCGTTTTCCTGATATCAAAAATGTATAATATATTGACGTTTACTATTAATCTATGCATAATTATTATTGGTTAGATCAATATTTCAGTTTTGCAATAAACAAAAACAGTACGAAATTTGTATTAATAACAAGATTAAAAGATTCTATACATATTAAAGATTAAAAAATTATTGTAATAAAATTTTCAACATGTCCTCCATTTTTATCAATACATTTTCTATAACCTTTTGTTTTTGAAAATCATGGCATACTGTTTTTCATTCGATTTTTATGTAAATAGAAGCCCCTGTATATCGAAAATGGCCATAGTAAATGTCAACATATTATACATTTTTGAAATCAGGAAAACGAGGACTTTCATAATGTCAAAAATACACTTCGCACATAAATTATGGAATAGGTAAAAAAATGAGTCAAGTTTATACATTCATATTTTTGTTAATATTGAAGCAATTTCAATAATTTTTTTACTGCGGATAGGTCATTTCTTCTGCAGTTTAATACCGTATGTTCGATTTAACTACGAGTTTTGTTATACAGGGAAACGCGAAAAGTATGAGGGCATGTAAATTCCCTAAAATTTCAAAATGATCTGTGGCAATTAGGAGCCTATGAAAATTTATTTTTATAAGTGTTTCGGTTACGGCCTCTCCTATTGTACTCACTGCGTCAAGCAATTTGCCATACGGTTCTTGGTAAATAAAAAATTGGCAATTCTTTGAAAATTTTTTTGTTGCGTGTTAAGACTAATTGTGTTAGAAGCCTTCAAAAATGTCGATCAAATGTTCATTCCAGATTTAATTTTAAGTATGTCCAATCGATGCCAAACTGTAGTAAATGCCAGGGGAGGTAATAACCGTTATTAGTTTGCATTATTGCTTAGATTTTTGTTATTGCTATCGTTCTTTTTCCTGTTAAATAAATTTATTAAGTTATTTTTATTCCAACTTGTATTATTAACCTCGATATTGGTTTCATAACTCTTTAATGAGAGGAGAATGAAACAAAATCCACTAAAATTATTGTTTTTTAACAGTTATTGGCAACAGAACAATTTTCAAAGAATTGCCAATTTTTTATTTACCAAGAACCGTATGGCAAATTGCTTGGCGCAGGGAGTACAATAGAATAGGCCGTAACTGAAACACTTATAAAAATAAATTTTCATAGGCTCCTAATTGCCACAGATCAAATTGATATTTTAGGGAATTTTCATGCCCTCATACTTTTCGCGTTTCCCTGTATAACAAAACTCGTAGTTAAATCGAACATACGGTATTAAACTGCAGAAGAAATGACCTATTCGCAGTAAAAAAATTATTGAAATTGCTTCAATATTAACAAAAATATGAATGTATAAACTTGACTAATTTTTTTACCTATTCCATAATTTATGTGCGAAGTGTATATAGGGTGTTCTATTTAAAAAAACATAAATTTGGTTTGTCCGGCTTTTATGATTCATCCTGTATATTATTGAATATGGTAGCACGAAAATTCACAGAATGCCCTAAAACTTTTGCTTAAACTTTTTTTTATCTCAAAAAATAACGAAATTAAGAAGGGGTTCCGTTTATAACCAATAACCCTGTACAAACATTCATTTAGGTGCGCATCTGGTACAATTGGAAATAACCCCAATACTAGTGTTTTAAATAGTGTATATTTTTATATTCTAGGATGTCGAGGAAATTATAAATACTATTCACTCATTTTGGTCATATAACAAAAATTTTAAACTCTATTTAACAATTCTCGAATCTAGAGTAATGTGTTGGCAAAATAAAGACAGTCACATGTCAATAATTTGGGCATATTTTCTGTGATAAAATATGAACAAAAACCTACGCAAACTTTTTAAACTACAGTAATCAGCTTTAGTATATCAATTACTACCCATAAGAGAACTTATTTGCTGGTATTGGCTCTTATGGATCATTTCTGGGCTCATTTTTTATACTTTTCGCTTTGTTTTATTTTGTTACCCAACTCTGATCAGAAATGCATAAATACAAATGCAATTCAAAATCAATCATAGAATCGTATAATTAGTTATTAAGGTATCAAGGGAATTATAAGTATAATAATGCAGTACTTTCCAAGGGCCTCCGGCCCGAGGGAATGTGCGTCGACCAAGGGCGTCATTATCCTCCCGAGGTGCCTTCAACGTTTAAATATCCTACTACTCTGTTATTTAAATCGAAAATTTTAAAAATTGCCCTTTTTATGTCACAAAATAGCGGATATGACATTTGTTTGACATTTAATTTAATTTTTATTTCCTTGGTAATGAGTCATAAAAATTCATAATGTCCTAGGACGTTGTTATAGTTCTCTAGGGCGTTATTTCTCATATAATGTATCTCAAAATAGGGTTATTATTGCATTATTAATAACAGAGCAATGGGGCATTATAAGAATTTTCTCTGTCATTATTAACGAAAGTTATACTTTCTTCAATTAATTTTCATTGACCAAGTTCGTGGTAGAAATGATTAATTTAATATAACAAACATACTCTATCGGACAGTGTATTTGCATTATTTTCAATGGAAATTGCAGTAAATCTAAACGACCACGTGTGCGAAAGATCAAGAAAATAATTCTGCAACAATAAACCATATTTATTAAAGATAGTAAGGAATTTAAAATAGCACGTATCATTAAACAAAAAAATTTACTTTAGTTAATACGAATTAATACGGAGTAATAATTTCATGAATCTCATAAAACAATAGATCATTTGATAAACAGCTGTCGGACAAGCGCGATTGAAAAAATGCCAGGAGAAAATCCTGGTCTTGGAGGAATCTCAATAGCGGATGCCTTTTTAGGTATCTTCTTGATTGAAAGTATGGACTAGTATGGAATTTGCTATTATCACATGCAAAAATTCAAGATTTGTGGCGTACTTAAGTTACTTAACCTTACTTTTTTACGTTTGTTATTTGTTGATAATATAACCTACTTATTAAAAAACGTTAGCTCTAGATTTGAAATTTTAGATTACACTAGTGTAATATGAACAGCTTCATGAAGGTATTTAGATTTGGATACACAATGCACTTATTATTAATAGTTATAGATAAAAACTCGTACCCCTGACACAAAAATTCGGCTTGTCGCATTGTTTATGTGTATCATAAATGACTATTTATTTTGCTGTTCAATGTCTTCAATTATTTCGTGTACTTTTAAGTATACTATATTAGTAAACTATTGCTTACCTGTCAAATACTACACATACACATGCTTTAATTAATATGAATTACGATAAACTAATATCCAATGAATTAGTATTTATACATTATCTAAGTAATCTAAGGAAAAAGATTATCGAATGTAGACCTCGAATACTCATTTATGACGACATAGTTTAATCAATAACAATACAGCTTATCTCATGGATTTAAAATTATGTCTGGGTTTGTTTTATTTTCCAGGACTGCTCTATACCATTGAGTAAACAAATATCCATACAAAATTATTGCCAGAGAACGAGCATTGTATAGATGATCCGACACACCTAGATATAAACAGAAGGTTAAAGGTAAGCGCCCATTTCTTCCCACCGGGTGGACGCATTGGACGGACGAATCGAACAAAAATTATTAATGCCATTGTTTTAAATGGAACAGGGTAGTTCGCATCGGTCGCATCGCATAAGAGGAATTCCGCTTAGGATACTCCTGAGGAGAATCAAATCCGTCTATGCGATGCATGCTGATGACGACATTCGGAAATCTGCATGAATGTGCGACAGGTCTACACAGGAATCGGCTAACAACAATCGAAATTTTTAATAAGTAGGTTAGATACTCCAGATATTAGATGGACGATGGTTTATTAATTACGTTGGTCCAACAATACGAAGAAATTTATAATTTAAAACATAAACACTACATCAACAAAGGCGACAAAATATTTGGGAAGAAATTGGTGGAAATATTCTCCATAAAATTCCCTCTTCATGGTTATATTATTATAAATCCAAAATCTTCGTTTTTTTCCCTTTCATCTCCTTTCTTTCTAGTTCCTCAAAAACGCAATAACGCATATCTCTTCATTTGAACTATTCATTTTGGCAACAGAAATAAAACTGAATGATATACTTCGGAAATACGTTAGATAAATCCGAATTTAATACCTAAAAAATTGTGTTATTTAATACCTATTTGAATAGCCACTATATAACTCTAAAACTAAAATAAACATGAGGCCTAAATTAGTAGTAACTCGGTTTAAGGGGCCAGTTTTAATTTGAAGAGCACATGTATGTGCTAGTTAGAGTTTAGAAAAAAAAAAGAGAAATCTGTCATCAACCCCTCTAGTAGTGTGATTATTCCCTACTGTATACCGCAATTTCTGTATTTCTTTATTAAAGTGACCAAAAGAGCGTTAATATGCTCCACCCCCACGTTTAAAATTTAACTCTAATGTGCAATATTTCCTCAACAAATTCAAACGATAAATAAGTGGACGGTGAGCAACTTAATCTAACCGTTCATGGAGTGTTCCAAAAATGTAGCTATTTATTCAATAAAAATGTTTAATATTAATCAAATATTAAACTCTGGAGCTTATTATTTTAATTGTCTTGGTATAAAATATAATATATTTCATAAATTTTATTAAAATTAATCTTTTAGCTCCTAATATGTAAATAATCAACCAAAAGACATACCTACCTTGTTTTGAGAATTTGTGACTTGATAACTTTTCTTATACAAATATTGTTATTGTAGTAATTGTTTCATTTTTCTACAATAACAATAACAGATTATATTGTGACGTCATCATCAGTTCGTGATTACTGTAAATATTTACAAAATGCATAATTCATCGATTTGTCTACTTTCCTTTTTTAAAAAAGCAGCTTAAAAGGTATTATAGAAATATTTTAAACAATATTCGAATAATACATCTGCACCATTATCTTAAGGACAAAAATTTTAATTCATACACAGCAGTTTGTGAAAAATAAAAATTACAATAATTGTGTTTAAGTTCAATTTTACAATTTTTATAGGTATATATTTTACTAATAATTAATCAGAATAACTTCATAACCATAAAACAGGAGGAAACAAGTTTTAAAGGATAATGCTGCATAAACGTCATCTAAGAGGTCACATAACATTACACAGAGTCGTTGATAACAGCGGGACGTAATATTAATTTTACCTTCCGTCATCAGTAGTAACGGCAGTATCTTCGGTAGTCATGGATTAATATATGGAATCAGTGCTATGCTCCAATACTAAGACATGTTTAACTCAATATTCGCATTAGCCTACGATGTTTTCTAATGCTACCTCTACAGTTGTCGTTTCATTAAGTGCAAATATTGTATAATCTTTAAATTGTATTATTTGTGGAAAATTAACTTTTGATGAAAAACAATGACAACATTTTGGTATAAGTAAAGATCCTCTAAGGAGCTAGGTAAATCAAGTCAACAGTGCTTATCTAGAAACAATTATTTATTTCACAGCTAGTAACCATCAACATTTTGATAATCAAATAATGAATGCTATTGTTTTTAAATATTTCTCCAAATTCGCGTCGTTGTTTACCTACCTACTTAATACAGAATGCAGTATTTTTTATCTAATACAAAATTCTAGGATTATCCGGGGGTTACCTCAGACTTGAAAGATGGTTGGAAAATTTTTTTTTAAAGAATCTGATCAGGAAACATCATTGTTCTCAGCGTCGTAGCTACCCCAAAAACACAATGACCTTGAAACTCCTGAAAATTTTCGCCTCCGGCGCATGGCAGTGCTCATGCCCAGCGTACACAGCTCTTTACCTCTGAGCCACCACAAATGGGCACATTAAGAAAATTGGCGCTTACACAAAATAAAACACGAGAGAGAATTTTTTTTGGGGCGCAAAATTCGAATCTCTCCCTGGGCGCTCATGACTTAGCTATGACGCTGATTGTTCTTATTTCAATAATCTATCTATATAACACGTAATGTACACCCTTACCAACTTCATTAAGGCAATGAAATATCTACCTATCGTCAAACAAAAAAATATGCCACATAGTACATCAATAAGTACGGGTTGAATAATCCTAATATTTTTTTAACTGCTGAAACTGCCGTATATAAAAAATAACGTATGAAACATCGAATTTTGATCGCTAAAGCATATTACAATTTATATATAAGATTTAATTTAGCTCTGTGTATCACATGATTAGCAATTATTGAAAACTAAGATTTAAGCCATTAAATATTTCAAATACTGGTAACTTTTTCAAAAATTATTTTTTACATACCGGGTGACCACGAAATGACGCTCGCCCTTATATCTTCTTTGTTTTACAGGATATAAATTTCAAATTTGGGCACGTCAAATAACGGTTAAATATGCATTATTTCAACCATTTTATCACTTTCTGTCGCTTCCGGTTTCACCGGAAATGATACTATCTCTCGTTTTTTAAATGGAACACCCTGTATATTTTTACATTTTTGGATTCAGGAGGTCATTTTGAATACAGTTAAGGCATATTGAGATAAAAATATTATTGACAGACATTTTTATGAGCAAATTTAATTTTTGATCTAGGCGGCCTTGACCCCAAAAAAATGTTTTATTTTGCTTCAATAATTAATCAAAAAATACAATTATGATATTATGTCGTATGACATTTGTGTTATAAGATCTTAAACATTTCGGAAATCGTTTTTCCAGCATAACTAATTTTTTTTAAATGGCACCATGGTGACTCACTATGTTATTTTAATAAAGCATTTCATTACCGATAATTTGGTACCAAACACTTCATTATTTTTGTTCATATTATAATACATAAAAATTACATTCAATTAGATATAAATAAAAATTAACTCATAATATTTAACACTGAATCTCCATCATAGATGCCTTTGAAATGTAACGAAAGAAACAAATGAATAGTTTCATAGCTCAAATGTCAAATGATATTTTTTAATCTATGAGAATCAGGTATTACTATGCTGCGTATTAAAAAATTATGGTTTATTCACAAAGTGACAAAGTGGTTTTCTTGATCTACTCTCTCTTGTCTCAGCTCCCGTTCTACTCTAAGAAAGTAGTGTCTGCCAGGATGATTTCTTATTGGATAGTGTTTTGCATATAAATCACGGGCTGCCAGACTATTTCTGCGACATTCCCCGTATAACAACAGCATATCCACTTTGTCACTTTGTGAATAAACCATAATTTTTTAATACACAGTAAAATAATACCTGATTCTCATAGATTTAAATATCATTTGAGCTGTCAAACTATACATTTGTTTCTTTCCTTACATTTCGAAGGCACCTATTTGATAGAAATTCAATGTTTAATATTATGAGTTTATTTTCATTTATATATTGTTGAATGTAATTTTTATGTATTATAATATGAACAAATAATGAAGTGTTTGGTACCAAATTAACGGTAATGAAATGCTTTATTAAAATAACATAGTGAGTCACCATGGTGCCATTTTAAAAAAATTAGTTATTCTGGAAAAACGATTTCCGAAATGTTTAAGATCTTATAACACAAATGTCATACGACATAATATCATAATTGTATTTTTCGATTAATTATTGAAGCAAAAGAAAACATTTTTTTGGGGTCACGGCCGCCTAGATCAAAAATTAAATTTACTCATAAAAATGTCTGTCAATAATATTTTTATCTCAATATGCCTTAACTGTATTCAAAATGACCTCCTGAATCCAAAAATGTAAAAATATACAGGGTGTTCCATTTAAAAAACGAAAGTTAGTATCATTTCCGGTGAAACCGGAAGCTACAGAAAGTGATAATATGGTTGAAATAATGCATATTTAACCGTTATTTGACGTGCCCAAATTTGAAATTTATATCTTGTAAAACTAAGAAGATATAAGGGCGAGTGTCATTTCGTGGTCACCCGGTATATAAGTGTTATATATATTTATAATCAGAAAGGTAGGGCGGATCTAAATGTGTAAAAAAAACCATACTTTTTTCCATCCTTCGTATACTTACCGTTGAAGGGAGAAAAAAAGTAATAGCATATATGAAATCTACGAAAAATTCTTTGTGTAGGTTTTGAAAATTTTGAATCGTTTATAATTGACCGAAATAAGGGGGGGGTATAGTTTTGAAGGAAACGCCCTAAGTTTAAATTGAATATTTGCGCCATTTTTATAGCAAATATATAAGTATCATATATATTTGTAATCAGAAGGACGAGGCGAATCCAAATATGTAAAAATATATAGGGTGTTCCATTTAAAAAAACCATACTTCTTTCTGCCCCTCGTATACGGTTGAAGTAGGAAAAAAAGTAATAGCATATTCAAAATCTACGGAAAATTCTGTATTAGGCCGGTTTTTGAAAAATTCAAATCGGTGGTAATTGACCGAAATAAGGGGTGGTATAGTTTTATAGGAAACACCCTGTACACTGGCGATTTTTTTCCCCACTGTGTTCTGGTCCTTTCAAATGACGTCTTATGTTGGACACTTGGCACATTTGAAAATTAAAAAATTTGCCAACATATTCTTAAAATATGTTGCGATTAACTGAACCAGAAAAACTATTTTCAAGTCAGTTTTACAAAGAATATAACGAAATCTTGCATACGAGTCGTGGCACTTTCAACTGATCGCCAGTGTACGCTACCATCTCGACCATCTCATATAAATTCATATATGTATATAAAATTTCAAGACCTTTCAGAGGGTTCAGGGGTTTTCGGAAATTTTTTCCACTAATAGGCATGTCCACAAAATTTTAATTTCAATTGGAAATGATAGATTTATTGGTATTATGAACTAATGTAACAATAAAAAAAATTGCATATTTTCATTTTGCCAGTTATTCGCAATAGAAATCACCTAAATGCAGAGAGGCTAAGAAACGTTCCCAAGATAGAGGCTAGTAACATGACGTCACATCCTCGCAGGCACGTTGCCGCGCGCCGGCCGGCTTGTACGGGTTCGTCATGCAGTGAGCGTTCTTTGTGTTAATGAGCAGTATTATAAAAGAAATATGGTGGCACGAAAATGATGTTTTGTTCCTTGCTGCAATAATACTACTACTAAGACGCCAACGAAAATATTTGTAAGCGTCCCAAAGCCAACAATAAACAAGAAAAAATGGTTTGAGGCAGTAAGACGTGATATTAAAAACGTTTCATCGACATCTACTTTGTACTGCTGCAAGGATCATTTTAAGTTAATTTACTATAATAATAAATGCTATACGATTAGTTCTCCTCAGTTTAAACCCGAATTTAAATGACCTACCTTAAAACACAGCTTTTTTTCGTGATTTCCTTTGGGGCTGGTTAAAATCACTGTTTTTTATCAGAAAATCGGATACCATAATTAATTACGCTTACATTTGGCAAATTATGTGAATCTCCTTTCTGGAAACCTTCTTCCATATTTACTAATAAGACGATGCAATAAACCAACACCACAACGTCGTAAATAATAGAGCTACTGCAAATGTAGACTGCATTCTGACACTTCTGACCGCTCGGCGCGCGCCGCGTGCGAAAATTAAACACGCGCGTCAGCCTGGCTAGCGAGCTTGTGACGTCAAAACAATCAGCAGGCGTTTATTTAATTCAAACGGAGCAAAAGATTTCTTCGGTCGCTGTTATGGTTAGGATGAATTTTTTTCAAAAAAAATTTCAGATACCAGGGGCTCCGATGTACGATTTTAACTAATATTAATGTATATTATTTTTTTTGTGGACATGCCTATTGTTTTTTAATTGTTATTTCCGTCAATATACTCATTTCGATCCCAAATGAAACCACTTATAATTTGGTATAGGTCCAGGTCCCCTATCTCATGTCTCTAAATTAAAATATCGAACATCGAAAATTATTCACCAGCCGCCAGTCTGTCTCAGCAGTCAGCAACTTACTATATTTCTATCATGTTTAACTTTAAATTTCAATTGGAAAATGTCAAAAAAAAATTTCAATTGGAAAATGTCAAAAAAAATTCATTTCAAGAATTTTGAAAAAAAATCGATTTCAAAAATTGAGAAGAAAGTTTGAAAAGGAAAATTTAAAAAAAAATTTGAATTCATTTCATTTCATTTGATTTTAAAAATATAAAAAAATCATAGTTTAAAAAACTAAAAAACACGCTTTAAAGGGAAACCGAACTAAAAAGTAAAAAATTATGTTTATCTATTAAGATTTTGTTCAACAGTGATAAATTTTCCACTAACTCAATATAATTAAATGTTTTTTAATTAGTTTAAAATAAGAATAAAGTGATTGACAAAAAATAATTTTATTATAAAAAAGCGTGGGGTGCTTCTACTTTAATCAATAGCTACCAATGAAATATCTATAACAATTGATATCATGCACCCCACCCCACGCTGTAAGGAAGTATTTTGAAATCTCATTGTACTGATTTTTAAAAATATTTTGCATTTCGTATATTTTCTGAAAAATTTATGATAACGGTAAAATGGTGATTGTAATCCTAACGTATGCAACACGTAATACACGAAAAAAATATAATTTTAACTTATGCAACACACTATTTTCTCTATACATAAAAAAGTTTATAATAACTTTAACATATTAGGTATGCAACATACAATACTCTTGTCTTCATGTGTAAAACTGGTAAGCATGGTTGCTTCTTATATCAGTAGTATATTATAATATACATTTTATAGGTATCAATAACGTAGGTAAAGTTTAGATAAGGATAAGATGATATATTTATTTTTTCTTAGTCATTTCATAATTTAAACAGGTATTTTGTGCACATAATTTAGATATTAATTATAGCCGATCTAGCTTGACTAATTCAGCCAGAGACGAGATAATCAACGCTTATTTGGGTGTTTTATTAATATGACGATCTGGTGTAAAACGTATATGTTTGTACTTTGAAATTTTATTTGGGAAAGAAAGGGTTATTGGAAATTATTTAAAAAACTGGTAGAATATGGTAAGTGAATCATAATAGTTTCCCAAAATAACTAATTTTTTTTAATACGTGTAACGTGAATTGAAATATATTTTATCTTTCATATATAAAACTTGTTATTTTGAATTAATTCTGAAATTTAAGAACATATCACTGCTATCTGCAATCACTATACTTATTGACTACATATTACTATATCTCATTTTATTATGACAAATAGACACTACCCATCTGTGTCTATCAAAAATATTATCGTAAGTCATACGATGAAATTTCTTTTAACTTCGTTTTCCCCTAATATTACTTGATTATAATCTTACCATTGAATAAAAGATATTTTTTACTCAATGATCTTACTCTGAGATAAAGTAACAGCACATCTACGAAATTTCATTGAAATATTTCAAATTATACAGTATGAAGGCACATCAATAGACCAAGGTTTTCCAAATAATATATTTTTGGAAAGTGTAAGGTTAAAAGTATTAATCCGTTACAATGTCTGTCTAATTCTTTACCAGACCATAATTTTAATCTTGAATTTTAGGAGTGAAAACATGTCCATAGAAATGTTGTCCATAGGAATATTCCAAAATAGCTTGAAATTAAGGCTCACTACAGAAAATGATAATGTGTACATAATAATTAACGTTCAATATTTCTGCTAATATCCTTCTAAGAAATAATTGAATACGTTGTCAAAGATCAGCTGGAGTTGGATCAAATACATTTGCAGCTTTAAGTATAACAAACTGCTAATTAAGTTTTCAAAAAAAAATATGAGCAATCACTGATGCAATCTTAGCGCTAATTGATAAAATAAACAGAATTTCGGAAAGTAAAGAACCAGTTGCAATATGTCAAAGCATTCGACTGTGAAATATATTATTAACAAAATTATATTACGCAATAATTAGAAGTATACAACAAAGCTAGTTTAAGTCATAAAATCATGGTAGAACTTGTGAACTATGCTAATGATATTAATTTAAAAAGTACAGTCTAACTCTAAATTTCTGAGGTACTATGATTTTTAAGAACTCTATTAAATACCTATATACCCTACATAGTCTAGAATATTGAATTGTATCAACGAGTAGTTTTATTTAAAAAAAACATACGATATTTTTATATAAGTCTCTAGTAACCATTTGTGTAGATTTTGGTGACAATAAGGCTATTAAAAATATAAAGTTCTAAAAAGTTTACGACGACATTATATTAATTGTCAACTCATAACTCACATTTCAGAAATCAATAAAAATCAGCAGATCAGTTTATTTAGTATGTAGAGTAAGAAGAGGAAAATACTTCCAACCTACACTCCCAGTTTTATTTATTAAAATTATCATACCTTGATAACATACAGAATTCTATCTTTATACTTGAAATATATTTTGTAACCTAAAACCAATTACGTACAATAGATAGGGAATATTTAAAAACTGCCACTGCAAGATCTATAAAAAATAATTAACCTACCTACAGAATTTCTAAATATAGGTACTTATTTTTTTGCTTTTTTGTCCTTCCCTCGTTCCTTCTAAAAGCGCTTTTATCAAACATCAGAAATTTATGCTTATTATAATATATTTCGGAAATTAGATAGTCCATACTCTAATTAATTAAAGCATAAAAAAAGAAAAATTTTCTTTCTTTCCTTATAATATTCATTAATTTTTTTTTGTAGGGGATGTTGGAAATAATACGCTATTCTATTCATATGTTTTAGTATTTAATCCCATGATTGCAATGTGGAAATCGCATGTAATTTTCCAAAAATCAAAATACTTATTAATATTGAAGTGTGCTGATCTATTTAATCCAATAAAGATTGTATAACATGTTTTTTATGACCTATATTCTAAAACAACGTGTTAATTTGGTTAGATATTATTATTTATTAATAGAAAATTTAAATGAATGGCAATGCGTACTCTGTTGCAAACGAAATGTCTGACCTCAGTTTTCATAATTAGCAAACCCGTGCTAATTCACTCAAATTCAAATTTTTCTTAAATATATCATAAATGAGTAGTATAATTATTACAATCAATATTTACTTAAAACCTTTGACATATATTTGCATCCAATGAAAACAGTGTCACTCAAGCAACAAAATATCAAAAAACGAACTGTTTCGGCAAAAGCATCTGGTTCTTCTCGTTGTTTTGTATTTCGCAGTAGGCAACGGTTAGCTGGAATGGACACGTTATTTGGCACATACAATTTCTCACCATTTGTTAATCCTGTGTTTTTGTTAGTTCAGGGTTCATGGTCGGCAGAGAAAAGTTATGTGTCCAAGTTTTTACTTCACTTACTTTCAATCTAAGGAAAATACTGTAATCCTGAATTACCATCCGAAATTTTGTCACGTTGCAGGTGATGTAGTAAACCTTGCGTTCTTTTTTACTTTTACACCGGTGGATCCACCTGGTGTAACCGGTGTCCCAAAACTGTTCTAATTGCTTGGTTAAATTAATCGTAAGCGTTCTTAAAGTATTGTTGGAATTAACCTGATGGAACCACTAGTCACCGGCTGCAATGCTCGGTGAGTTGGTGGATTTAGCAAGGTAAAGAGTGGGAAATTTATGAATTTGAAAACCAATGTTTAAATCCACCACATCATACTGGTGTAAAAAAGAACGCAAGTACTCTGTCACAATCAGTTGTAGTTTGTAGTGAAGATAGATTAAATACGCTAAGATAAAGTAAAGCCATATGGCCCATATGCAACTCATATCGTGCAGACTATATTGACAGATTGGTAACCAATTGTATAAATTATTTCCTATCGAATCCTTATCGTATATCGAAAGTTTTGGAAAAATCTGTATACATGAGATCGGTCTGTCCCTGGCATCCAATGATCCTTTAGGATTTGTGTAATATGCAAGATATTAGTAACTATTGATCTGCCTCGTAATGCGATTTTTAATGCGGATAAAGCTGGAATCGTATAAGAGCATATCAAAGATTTAGGATTTTGGCGAAATTTTTAATAATAATTGTGAAAGGTTCACAATTCATCAAATTATTGAGGTTACCTTTTTGGTGTTATTTTCCATATTTTCCATATACTTGGGACGTTATATTGAATCCACAAAATCCCACAAAATGTCCCTTGAAGATCTGCAGCTGTTTCAGTGCTGCTAAAGAATGGTTTTGTTTGAAAAGTAAGACAATACTCGAGAAAACTATTTGTCATCAAAAAATAGCTGTGGCACAGGGTTAGCGATAAAAAGATTTTGTAGTATCAAACCTATATAATTCAAAGGTTAACTTTGGACGGTTATACCTCAGTATACAATTTTCAACACAGGTAAATTGAGTTGAATCAATTTGCACCCTAGAATTCGCAGGTGAAATAATTACTTGTATATTAGAAGAAATTATTTACAATTTTTTTCGTGAAAAAGCTTTTAAAGCCATAACAAGCAGTCAATTTAAAGTAATTTTATTTGGAAAAGTATTTTCTTTCTTTCTTCCAAGTTCATTATTTCGGATTTTCGACGTTCCAACTGTCTTATCGTGGCATCTGATTCCAAGCGCTTTAGAAGAAGGCAACGACAAGATGGTAGAAATGTCGAGAATTCAAAATAATCAGCTCGGAAAGGAACTCGAAAACTTTTTTATAAATCGTCAAACCAAAACTAATATCTTACATTTGAATATTACTGAGAGGTTCAATAGTCAAATAATATACCTAAAAAGGGTATCTCTGCCTTAGCTCATCCAAATATCTTGGCGCTTCTGTAAAAGATATCAAAAATTTTGAAAATTCGGGTGGTATCTACAAAGCACAAAAGTGTGTAATTTTTTGTAATTTTGAAATATATGCTATTCACATTTTATTTACATTAGAGTAGGCTTTGGAAAATCTGAATTCTGTGTTGGTATGAATGACCGTTTTAATTACTGAAGTTATGTTGAAAAGTCAAAAACATAACCACAAATTCAAATTGGTTCTACATAGTTGCCAGAGTGAGACCCTAAAGAAAGCACAGCAATGTTATCAATAAAAAATTTGGCAATAAATGACAGTGACGATCAATTAAATTTGACACTTCAATATTTTGTCAATAGTGCACAACCCTGAGACAACCTGAGAAAACCATATCATAGCCTCCCCTCATGTAAATAAAATGTAAATGGCATAGGTATATTATGATTGATGAGAAAAAATTATGTTTTTTAAATAGTAGATATATTGTTACATATTTGAATTTTTGTTCTACAGAAAATGCTAATGATAGGTGACTTGGGGTCTGTGACGGGTCAGTGCAGGTGAGTTTGTATTAAAAACATGTCAATTTTGTAGGCTAACTGTGACGTAAAGGAACAGCATTTTGACATCTGGTTTATACCAAAAATTGGCTACTGCATCTGACGAAATTGTCAATTTCAATCTACTATTTGTTATGAGTGTCAAGACATCTCATAACAAAGTGGAAGAATTCGATGTTTATTAAATAATGACGACCAATCTTCAATTGTTCTATAATTGAAGTGAAATCCAAAGAAGTCATTGGATTTCATTTCTATTATTTCGCCTGGTCTGGGCACATTCCACATTGCAATAGGTTTCACCAGAGGGCCCCACGGTCCACATTTGCATCTCACCGACTTCATGTCGATCGAGATTATCAAGAACTGGACTTTTGTTGTCATACAGCGTGCGTTACCTGTACCATGCTGATGAAGGCTAATAAACCAGAAACCGGTCCATGGGATGGTGACGTGCGCTGCCTGTGATAACAGGAGTCCTTTTTAAGATTAATCCGTCTGGTGGGGCTTATTTCAATATTAAATTATTTGCTTTCTATATTCGTAGTACTGGATTTTCATCAGTTAAATGTAGATTTTTGCAAATAAGCTTTGAAAAGAGATTTTTCTACTACCGATCGTAAAGTACTAACTTTCCGCACGCTGTAGAGTGCGTAAAGATTTTTTACGTTACGCACTAGTGCGTGAAAAAGTAACATACTAAACATACCTATTAGAGCACCTATAATAATCATATCTTATTTAAAAACGTTTAAATGTGGTTATTTAATTTTATGTAGTCCATTTATTTATTAATATCACGGTATTATTATAAAACATACCACCTAATTTTCAGTATTCTTTAACAATAGTGATTGAATTTTGAAGTTTCATTTATATTCTTGACATTGACATTAACAAAGAAATAATAAACATTGATTAATTTCACTCATTTAAAATTAAGTGGGCTATAACAGTATTGTGATTTTTAAATGACATATGAAGTTTTGACGTAATAGGTAAGTTGTGACGTTTCACATTATTATTAGAGAATTTAGATGCATTTCGGTAGTAGAATAGTATATTATTCAACGACCGTATAATGATGGGTATTAATCACGAGGTTAAGTTTACGGCCACGAGCCGCAGGCGAGTGGCCTAAATCACCGAGTGGATTAATAGCCATTATACGGGAGTAGAATACTATACTTTACCCACGACTACTAAATATTTTTGTTGTTTGTAGCAGAACAATATAATATTATAGCAAAATCAAGGAAGCATCTGACAGTAGTGATTAATGACTCATTAATCACTGCCGTGATTAATGACAGACGTATAATGGGTACATTATACAATAGTCGTGGATAAAATCAAGGAAGCAGTGATTAATGACTCAATAATCACTGCCGTGATTAATGGGTATTATTAAGGTCGAGCAAACAGACGTATAATGGGTACATTATACAATAGTCGTGGATAAAAAATATTGTATGCAATTCGTGCGAAAAGTGAGCTTTTTTCACTCATGGGATTGTCGTTCCCATACGTGAAAAAATCTCACCTTACGCACTTGTTGCATAAATAACTATTTATGTCTTTTTAAGACATTAGAGGATATATGACTAACAAACCTTGACGTAAATAGTAAAATTTACTTTTATTATTTTATCTTATTGTTCTATTATTTTCAGCGAGATAATTTTTAAAATAACGATACTAAGTAGGTATAGTAAAATTACTAGTAAATTTTCTGTAATAAAGAGAAAAATGGGGATCAACGTAAATTTGTCTCTAGCTGAAATTAGGGTAACTTTCTGGGGGGGGGGGATAATCAAAAAAAGAAATTATAGAGAATTTCATGTTGCTTTTAATGATCACCTTTGTTATTAAATTTTCTCACTGAAAATAGTGGATTTCGCCAAAAATCTAAAATTTATCGTCATAAATATCGAATTGTGTTTCTTTGTCACTCACGACAGATAGATACATTTACTCGTATATCAGTTGTTATTCTTTTAAGAGAGTAAAGATGGACGACAAGTGGATGACAACTTGAATCATAAGATAATTTACAACTTTAGTGCGAGCAAGATTATCATAACACTGAATGTTGACAAATGTAAAATATTCAAATTTATTATAGACTACCTATAATAAATTTGATTTGAATATGAATGAATATAATTAGAGTATATGCTCCGTTTAGTCAATAACAGATTCAAAGTGAAATTAAGGTAAATTCTATAGAGTACCACTTATTTAATGTAAGAAAACCTTAATTTTCATTACTGGGCTTTGAAAGGGAAAGGCACTTTTTAAAAATACGATATTTAGAATTTTACCAATAATTTTTTCAAAAATGTTATTGTCCAGCAAGGACCAACGTGGAGGTAGGAGCATTTTCCTTGCCAGGGGAGGAAAGAGAAGGGTAGAATAATTTTGGAGAGGTTCTATTATTGTTAAAAAGTATATGAATTTAAAAGACATATCTTTTTACTACCGTTATAAAAACACAATTTAATGTCACTTTTTTCAGGCCCACGGTTTTTAAAATTGGTAACGACCAATGTGCAAAAAGTGAAACTGAATAAAGTGTCACATTAAATGCAATTTTACTTTTGTACCAGTTGTAAAAAAACAGTGGGTGTAACTTGCATTAGAAATGTCTTTCTTCACTAGTGAGATTACTGGGATTCGACCACGCCTCGTCCAGTAAAGTGAAAAAAGCAGCACTACTAACACTAGTTGCAAAAATAGTTATTATATGTGATATATTAATAAAGTTAAACTTTTTTTATAAATTGTCACATGCAACAGACTCTCCAAAACACAAAATGTAACCAAGATGCACAATCCCTTAAACATTTAAACAATTTCACACAACATGCACACAAAACAATCTCACTTCTCGTTCTCTCATCAGCAAATTCCATTGTTTGTTAGTACATCCACATCTATAAATTTAAGATTCAAATATTCAAAAACAAAACATAAGTAATATATGCTGCCTGATTCGTAATCGAGAAAAAATATACCCTGCCTTTACTGACCAATAATTTTTTTGCACCATTTACGAGAAGAATGAAAAATGCCAAATATATCAATAAAATATTTTCAAGGTAGGAGATAAGCGATGTTTGGTAAAAATAATAAATATAAATTACAAAGCAAATGCTTTACATTGTTCGTACAATATATTTGACAGGTTTCTTTGGATACGTAAATATTTTGAGTTTCTGCAAACAAAAACGTTATAAATATTGAATCTCGCAAAATATAAACAATTGTTATTTTCCATCTTAATTTTATGTATTAAACGTTATCTCTTAAGTTGTCACATAATATAATAATCAAGTTCAGAACAAATAGTTCCATTACAACAATTAGGTACTCGATACATTTTTGATACGGAAAATAAAAGTAATTGATGAATCACAGCAAAATAAAGCGTGTTACGAAAGAACCGTCGTTTGTATACTGTTTGTATTAGAAATCGAACTCCTTTAGAATTAATTTGAAAACGGGGTGATTAAAGACGGCAATTAAAAAATCATGTTTTTGGCCATAGGTAAGTGCAAAACGGAATTTTTCTCAGACTAAATTTAAACCTATCCTGCTGCTCACATCGTATTTGAATTGTCTTCTGAATCAGGATAACAGGAATTCGAGTTTGTTTCGATAAATTAAGGTGCTTCTAAAATCTAATTTCAAAATAAACGTTCAATTTTGTGCAGTTTATCGTATAACCACAAGGTAATTTAGGCCCCTAGAATGTTCTTAATACTTTGCGGTAAAATTTTTTTTTATTTATTATAGGACTTTAAAAGATAATTTTGGTTGGATGTTTGATGCATATAGCGTCAATTGTTTCATTCACCAAGGTTGGCTGTGAAAATATTTTTTATACCTATAGAAAAATGCCAAAAAAGATTCAACGTATACTGTAAGGTCAAATTCAAGTTTAAGAAACGAATTTGATTAGACTATTTTAAATTATATTCAAGAATTTTAAATAATTATTTCGGTATTTGTTTTCGCGTAAATATAATTTCCATAGTCATGTTTGGTGAACAGAATAATTGAGAATATCTACGCCATCAAATCAAACCGTCTCCGGTTTGATTTTATCTCCATTATAATCACATTGGGTACATCACAAAATGTGTCATGATATTGTTACGCACATTCTCCAAGTTATTTTTTTTATCTCAATAGGAAATTCTGGCGGCTTAACATTATCTCGTGGTCATCATGGAACATTTTCTAAAATTTAGCTAATTTTGGTTTACTTATATTTCGTTTACTGGATCCGTACATTCAGGTGGATTAGCAACACGTTGTACTGACGCACGAGAAATGGAAAACCAGACATGCGAATTAAACAACCGCAGTTACAGACACCACCAGCGCACGTTTTTCACCTACACGTGTACACGTGTGAAAAATATAATACACAATAATACAATAATATACATATAGACATATCCAAAGCAACAGGCAATTGATATCACTTCATTCATCATTATTTAACATTCAGTTCTGTAACACAACTTTAATTATTTATTTTTCCCTCGAGTTCCTTGACAATCTCTTGGGTACAATGAATTCGAAATAATAAAATTCTATTAACGTTATTTTTCGTTATCTAAAGCCATCCAACTAAGAAACCAATGATTCTTTATAAAAAGTCACTGGTATATATTTCTCTTTGTACTTATAGTAAATAAAAAGTAAAAAATATTACATTAATTTGTAGTATTTGTTAAAAACTACAATTCTGATTCGATGAATTATGAAAGCTCTTAACCTTTACCACTCTCCAATTATTGGAGATTACTTTATGAATAGAAGAATAAAAAAAACAGTGCACTAGCGCACCATATACTTACCTTCATCCTGCCGTGTGGAAAAATATCCTGAAGCATACAATCACTTACTGACAACTTTAACTTCAACTAACACTGGTACTATTTCTGGTTGCAGCTACTACGTACTGAACGTACCTGCTCGTCGAGCGACACTTGAAGCATAAACTTATCTTTTGTTTACAAGATGCGAAAATTTAAATGATATAAATAATAAAGATAGTTGTTATCTTACTGTCGCACGCTCTTTTAGGAAATACTATTTAATTAGCAATAGTCCAATGGGAAGGAAACAGTGACTATGATAGAACTGTATTATACTGTACAGGATGGTTCTAGGAATTATGCTCCAAAATTATTATCCGGTGCGGAGTGTACGTAATGTGTTTACTTTTGTAAATTTAAAAATCTTAAACTACTTTACGTAAAGTAAGCTTCAGTTATTGGAATCTCCTTCTTCCTTTTTTTGGAATATTTACTACATGAGTTAGTAGCTTTTTTAGAAATACACACTTTTTGACTTTTACTTTGATACTTTGATGAGAGTCACATATGCAGATGCTTCTTTAAAAGATACATTTTTTAGATACAACGCATATGGTAGAACTGGTGGAAGTGTTAAAATAGGGAAGAAAGATTAAGGAATGTCACAAGTACATCATTTAGACCAATTATTATCGTAATGATCTAAACCTGCTATGAATCACATGAATTTCTATTATTATTAATAAACACAAAACAAAATCAGGCATTTTCTAAGGAAGTCTGTGATCTTAGTAGAAACAAGTACATTGGCTCTAAAAGTAGCCTCCTTACACTGAATCTATTTCTTGATGATATACATTGGTGGAAGATTCAAAACTCAAATTTTGAGTAGATGAAAAGATATTCCATTGTTTTGCCTCTATACCATACCTTAATTAAACTTATTGAGCAACATGAACCTGCAATACTTTCACATTGTTATCCATTAAACTTGCTTGCCTCTCTACGAGAGAGATTTTGGCCTATTGGGGGATGAAGCTTGATTTGAAAGTTGGTGCATAATTGGGTAGCTTGTTATGAGGCTAAACCAAGATATGTTCAACCTGTTTTTATGAATCCTTTATTCAGGCAGCGCATGATTTACATAATGGAGATGACTATGTATTTTATCAATATTTTTAATTAATAGTAATGCCAATAGTCAAAAAAATTTTTTGTATACTCATAAAATTGTTGATAAAGTAAAGATGAACCAAATTAATTTTTCCCAAACACACTCTGTATTAATAAACATCAAGTGAAAATGGATTACGTATATATTCTAATAATTTGTGTAAATAAAACCTTTAATATTATAGTTAAACATGCTCTAACCATTCGAAAATAATGTTATTATTTTTCGCATTTTGCACCTTTGGACAGTAGGACCTACATGACCTACTTGATTTTTATTTTTGTTTCCATTAAATGTCTCCTAACTCCTCGGTTAGGAAATTAGCTTGTTAACTAAATTTAACCAAATTGCATTCAGTAAAAGTTGTCTTATAAGTTTCTTGGTTGTTGTTGTAGTTCCTTGAAATAGACTAATCACATTAGTAATTTATGTGCTAAGATATCCAGTTTATGTTATAATAATAATAATAATAATAATAATTTATTGGTGTAAATAACAAAAAAAAAAAAAAATTTGTTTTACACAAGTCAGATCACATACATTATGACGCCTTAAAACATTGTCAACAACTTCGTCTTAATAACTCCCTTTTTGTGCAAATCCATTCGATAATGGACTGATCTGCTGGGAAGCACAAACGTTTATGAATGGCAGAAGTGTTCATTTCCTAAAAAATTATAATACGAACTTTGTTTGCAATAGGTTCCAGAATATCTTACAAAGAAGTATTTAAAACAACAAAAATATTACCCCCTCGTGCTTATACAAAAAAAATTATAATCAGCTGTCGAATGAACTTAACATAAATAACAAATTTAAAAAAGAAGATATTTTCAATCAAAGGTAATAGATTTTACTTAATTGACGAATTTTTAAATAATTCGTTTTTTATCATTTAAGTCAAATTAAATTAAATTCTTTTTTCACGTTCTCAATTGATGCAATTTATATCTTTACATAAGTGAGTCATTAATTCTTACTATCCTCCTCATAATTTCCGATAAGAATGAAAGCATGTGCAGTGTGCACCTTCTTGGGGATATCGTTTTTTGGTAGCCATAATGAATGAAATTTGTGGTATGAATATTTTTTAATGTCAATATTTTTGCTTTGGACGCTAACTCGCTGTATCTTGTGGTAAATGTTGTACCACACGTACCACTACTACAATGCTATTTGACACATTGACAGAACTATTTATGGGGGTGAGGAGCTTCCCGCTGGGGGACAACATTATTAGGTCTAATTTAAATAATTATTAGCGTGTTTTTGCTGTTTTCTGATAGATCTATTTCTAAGTGGATATTTGGAGTAAGGAAACATTTAAAAAGAGACAAATAATCTCTATTTTACATTTTCTTAAATTCTTTGACACCACATTGCCAAACTATCGAGCATGTCATAATTGAAAAAGTTAATAAGGAAGATAATATTACACTATTATAGTGAGCAGACATTTTATTATATGATAAAGGCCTATCTTATCAGTGATACAGCTACTCCAAATTTCACAAAAGATTTATACCCTTCTATATGATTTATAAACAAAGTATATTTCACACACGTAACAAAAAAACTGATATAGATAATTACCTGATATGGACAATAAATTAATAATTCTAGTGTATTACGGCAAAATTCCTCCTTTCGGCTTCTTTATATAAAGATATTATCTGGATAAGTATTTTACAATAAATAATTTACACATTGATCATTGCTAAAGCAGTAATTCGTAAATGTTTTCTCCTTTTGGTAATCACTGGACAGTTAAAAACCCTTTTTCATATTAGGATAAACTTTTATATAAAAGTTAATTTTTTAATTTTTTAAATCTGTTATTTGAGGGAAATCTATAGATACTAGCTTATTCCAAACAATGGTCGGTTGACCCCATGGTGTAAGATAATTCTTACACCGTGGTTGACCCTAAGACTAAATCACGAAATTTCTGGGGGGGGGGGGGATAATCAAAAAAAGAAATTATAGAGAATTTCATGTTGCTTTTAATGATCACCTTTGTTATTAAATTTTCTCACTGAAAATAGTGGATTTCGCCAAAAATCTAAAATTTATCGTCATAAATATCGAATTGTGTTTCTTTGTCACTCACGACAGATAGATACATTTACTCGTATATCAGTTGTTATTCTTTTAAGAGAGTAAAGATGGACGACAAGTGGATGACAACTTGAATCATAAGATAATTTACAACTTTAGTGCGAGCAAGATTATCATAACACTGAATGTTGACAAATGTAAAATATTCAAATTTATTATAGACTACCTATAATAAATTTGATTTGAATATGAATGAATATAATTAGAGTATATGCTCCGTTTAGTCAATAACAGATTCAAAGTGAAATTAAGGTAAATTCTATAGAGTACCACTTATTTAATGTAAGAAAACCTTAATTTTCATTACTGGGCTTTGAAAGGGAAAGGCACTTTTTAAAAATACGATATTTAGAATTTTACCAATAATTTTTTCAAAAATGTTATTGTCCAGCAAGGACCAACGTGGAGGTAGGAGCATTTTCCTTGCCAGGGGAGGAAAGAGAAGGGTAGAATAATTTTGGAGAGGTTCTATTATTGTTAAAAAGTATATGAATTTAAAAGACATATCTTTTTACTACCGTTATAAAAACACAATTTAATGTCACTTTTTTCAGGCCCACGGTTTTTAAAATTGGTAACGACCAATGTGCAAAAAGTGAAACTGAATAAAGTGTCACATTAAATGCAATTTTACTTTTGTACCAGTTGTAAAAAAACAGTGGGTGTAACTTGCATTAGAAATGTCTTTCTTCACTAGTGAGATTACTGGGATTCGACCACGCCTCGTCCAGTAAAGTGAAAAAAGCAGCACTACTAACACTAGTTGCAAAAATAGTTATTATATGTGATATATTAATAAAGTTAAACTTTTTTTATAAATTGTCACATGCAACAGACTCTCCAAAACACAAAATGTAACCAAGATGCACAATCCCTTAAACATTTAAACAATTTCACACAACATGCACACAAAACAATCTCACTTCTCGTTCTCTCATCAGCAAATTCCATTGTTTGTTAGTACATCCACATCTATAAATTTAAGATTCAAATATTCAAAAACAAAACATAAGTAATATATGCTGCCTGATTCGTAATCGAGAAAAAATATACCCTGCCTTTACTGACCAATAATTTTTTTGCACCATTTACGAGAAGAATGAAAAATGCCAAATATATCAATAAAATATTTTCAAGGTAGGAGATAAGCGATGTTTGGTAAAAATAATAAATATAAATTACAAAGCAAATGCTTTACATTGTTCGTACAATATATTTGACAGGTTTCTTTGGATACGTAAATATTTTGAGTTTCTGCAAACAAAAACGTTATAAATATTGAATCTCGCAAAATATAAACAATTGTTATTTTCCATCTTAATTTTATGTATTAAACGTTATCTCTTAAGTTGTCACATAATATAATAATCAAGTTCAGAACAAATAGTTCCATTACAACAATTAGGTACTCGATACATTTTTGATACGGAAAATAAAAGTAATTGATGAATCACAGCAAAATAAAGCGTGTTACGAAAGAACCGTCGTTTGTATACTGTTTGTATTAGAAATCGAACTCCTTTAGAATTAATTTGAAAACGGGGTGATTAAAGACGGCAATTAAAAAATCATGTTTTTGGCCATAGGTAAGTGCAAAACGGAATTTTTCTCAGACTAAATTTAAACCTATCCTGCTGCTCACATCGTATTTGAATTGTCTTCTGAATCAGGATAACAGGAATTCGAGTTTGTTTCGATAAATTAAGGTGCTTCTAAAATCTAATTTCAAAATAAACGTTCAATTTTGTGCAGTTTATCGTATAACCACAAGGTAATTTAGGCCCCTAGAATGTTCTTAATACTTTGCGGTAAAATTTTTTTTTATTTATTATAGGACTTTAAAAGATAATTTTGGTTGGATGTTTGATGCATATAGCGTCAATTGTTTCATTCACCAAGGTTGGCTGTGAAAATATTTTTTATACCTATAGAAAAATGCCAAAAAAGATTCAACGTATACTGTAAGGTCAAATTCAAGTTTAAGAAACGAATTTGATTAGACTATTTTAAATTATATTCAAGAATTTTAAATAATTATTTCGGTATTTGTTTTCGCGTAAATATAATTTCCATAGTCATGTTTGGTGAACAGAATAATTGAGAATATCTACGCCATCAAATCAAACCGTCTCCGGTTTGATTTTATCTCCATTATAATCACATTGGGTACATCACAAAATGTGTCATGATATTGTTACGCACATTCTCCAAGTTATTTTTTTTATCTCAATAGGAAATTCTGGCGGCTTAACATTATCTCGTGGTCATCATGGAACATTTTCTAAAATTTAGCTAATTTTGGTTTACTTATATTTCGTTTACTGGATCCGTACATTCAGGTGGATTAGCAACACGTTGTACTGACGCACGAGAAATGGAAAACCAGACATGCGAATTAAACAACCGCAGTTACAGACACCACCAGCGCACGTTTTTCACCTACACGTGTACACGTGTGAAAAATATAATACACAATAATACAATAATATACATATAGACATATCCAAAGCAACAGGCAATTGATATCACTTCATTCATCATTATTTAACATTCAGTTCTGTAACACAACTTTAATTATTTATTTTTCCCTCGAGTTCCTTGACAATCTCTTGGGTACAATGAATTCGAAATAATAAAATTCTATTAACGTTATTTTTCGTTATCTAAAGCCATCCAACTAAGAAACCAATGATTCTTTATAAAAAGTCACTGGTATATATTTCTCTTTGTACTTATAGTAAATAAAAAGTAAAAAATATTACATTAATTTGTAGTATTTGTTAAAAACTACAATTCTGATTCGATGAATTATGAAAGCTCTTAACCTTTACCACTCTCCAATTATTGGAGATTACTTTATGAATAGAAGAATAAAAAAAACAGTGCACTAGCGCACCATATACTTACCTTCATCCTGCCGTGTGGAAAAATATCCTGAAGCATACAATCACTTACTGACAACTTTAACTTCAACTAACACTGGTACTATTTCTGGTTGCAGCTACTACGTACTGAACGTACCTGCTCGTCGAGCGACACTTGAAGCATAAACTTATCTTTTGTTTACAAGATGCGAAAATTTAAATGATATAAATAATAAAGATAGTTGTTATCTTACTGTCGCACGCTCTTTTAGGAAATACTATTTAATTAGCAATAGTCCAATGGGAAGGAAACAGTGACTATGATAGAACTGTATTATACTGTACAGGATGGTTCTAGGAATTATGCTCCAAAATTATTATCCGGTGCGGAGTGTACGTAATGTGTTTACTTTTGTAAATTTAAAAATCTTAAACTACTTTACGTAAAGTAAGCTTCAGTTATTGGAATCTCCTTCTTCCTTTTTTTGGAATATTTACTACATGAGTTAGTAGCTTTTTTAGAAATACACACTTTTTGACTTTTACTTTGATACTTTGATGAGAGTCACATATGCAGATGCTTCTTTAAAAGATACATTTTTTAGATACAACGCATATGGTAGAACTGGTGGAAGTGTTAAAATAGGGAAGAAAGATTAAGGAATGTCACAAGTACATCATTTAGACCAATTATTATCGTAATGATCTAAACCTGCTATGAATCACATGAATTTCTATTATTATTAATAAACACAAAACAAAATCAGGCATTTTCTAAGGAAGTCTGTGATCTTAGTAGAAACAAGTACATTGGCTCTAAAAGTAGCCTCCTTACACTGAATCTATTTCTTGATGATATACATTGGTGGAAGATTCAAAACTCAAATTTTGAGTAGATGAAAAGATATTCCATTGTTTTGCCTCTATACCATACCTTAATTAAACTTATTGAGCAACATGAACCTGCAATACTTTCACATTGTTATCCATTAAACTTGCTTGCCTCTCTACGAGAGAGATTTTGGCCTATTGGGGGATGAAGCTTGATTTGAAAGTTGGTGCATAATTGGGTAGCTTGTTATGAGGCTAAACCAAGATATGTTCAACCTGTTTTTATGAATCCTTTATTCAGGCAGCGCATGATTTACATAATGGAGATGACTATGTATTTTATCAATATTTTTAATTAATAGTAATGCCAATAGTCAAAAAAATTTTTTGTATACTCATAAAATTGTTGATAAAGTAAAGATGAACCAAATTAATTTTTCCCAAACACACTCTGTATTAATAAACATCAAGTGAAAATGGATTACGTATATATTCTAATAATTTGTGTAAATAAAACCTTTAATATTATAGTTAAACATGCTCTAACCATTCGAAAATAATGTTATTATTTTTCGCATTTTGCACCTTTGGACAGTAGGACCTACATGACCTACTTGATTTTTATTTTTGTTTCCATTAAATGTCTCCTAACTCCTCGGTTAGGAAATTAGCTTGTTAACTAAATTTAACCAAATTGCATTCAGTAAAAGTTGTCTTATAAGTTTCTTGGTTGTTGTTGTAGTTCCTTGAAATAGACTAATCACATTAGTAATTTATGTGCTAAGATATCCAGTTTATGTTATAATAATAATAATAATAATAATAATTTATTGGTGTAAATAACAAAAAAAAAAAAAAATTTGTTTTACACAAGTCAGATCACATACATTATGACGCCTTAAAACATTGTCAACAACTTCGTCTTAATAACTCCCTTTTTGTGCAAATCCATTCGATAATGGACTGATCTGCTGGGAAGCACAAACGTTTATGAATGGCAGAAGTGTTCATTTCCTAAAAAATTATAATACGAACTTTGTTTGCAATAGGTTCCAGAATATCTTACAAAGAAGTATTTAAAACAACAAAAATATTACCCCCTCGTGCTTATACAAAAAAAATTATAATCAGCTGTCGAATGAACTTAACATAAATAACAAATTTAAAAAAGAAGATATTTTCAATCAAAGGTAATAGATTTTACTTAATTGACGAATTTTTAAATAATTCGTTTTTTATCATTTAAGTCAAATTAAATTAAATTCTTTTTTCACGTTCTCAATTGATGCAATTTATATCTTTACATAAGTGAGTCATTAATTCTTACTATCCTCCTCATAATTTCCGATAAGAATGAAAGCATGTGCAGTGTGCACCTTCTTGGGGATATCGTTTTTTGGTAGCCATAATGAATGAAATTTGTGGTATGAATATTTTTTAATGTCAATATTTTTGCTTTGGACGCTAACTCGCTGTATCTTGTGGTAAATGTTGTACCACACGTACCACTACTACAATGCTATTTGACACATTGACAGAACTATTTATGGGGGTGAGGAGCTTCCCGCTGGGGGACAACATTATTAGGTCTAATTTAAATAATTATTAGCGTGTTTTTGCTGTTTTCTGATAGATCTATTTCTAAGTGGATATTTGGAGTAAGGAAACATTTAAAAAGAGACAAATAATCTCTATTTTACATTTTCTTAAATTCTTTGACACCACATTGCCAAACTATCGAGCATGTCATAATTGAAAAAGTTAATAAGGAAGATAATATTACACTATTATAGTGAGCAGACATTTTATTATATGATAAAGGCCTATCTTATCAGTGATACAGCTACTCCAAATTTCACAAAAGATTTATACCCTTCTATATGATTTATAAACAAAGTATATTTCACACACGTAACAAAAAAACTGATATAGATAATTACCTGATATGGACAATAAATTAATAATTCTAGTGTATTACGGCAAAATTCCTCCTTTCGGCTTCTTTATATAAAGATATTATCTGGATAAGTATTTTACAATAAATAATTTACACATTGATCATTGCTAAAGCAGTAATTCGTAAATGTTTTCTCCTTTTGGTAATCACTGGACAGTTAAAAACCCTTTTTCATATTAGGATAAACTTTTATATAAAAGTTAATTTTTTAATTTTTTAAATCTGTTATTTGAGGGAAATCTATAGATACTAGCTTATTCCAAACAATGGTCGGTTGACCCCATGGTGTAAGATAATTCTTACACCGTGGTTGACCCTAAGACTAAATCACGAAATTTCTGGGGGGGGGGGGGATAATCAAAAAAAGAAATTATAGAGAATTTCATGTTGCTTTTAATGATCACCTTTGTTATTAAATTTTCTCACTGAAAATAGTGGATTTCGCCAAAAATCTAAAATTTATCGTCATAAATATCGAATTGTGTTTCTTTGTCACTCACGACAGATAGATACATTTACTCGTATATCAGTTGTTATTCTTTTAAGAGAGTAAAGATGGACGACAAGTGGATGACAACTTGAATCATAAGATAATTTACAACTTTAGTGCGAGCAAGATTATCATAACACTGAATGTTGACAAATGTAAAATATTCAAATTTATTATAGACTACCTATAATAAATTTGATTTGAATATGAATGAATATAATTAGAGTATATGCTCCGTTTAGTCAATAACAGATTCAAAGTGAAATTAAGGTAAATTCTATAGAGTACCACTTATTTAATGTAAGAAAACCTTAATTTTCATTACTGGGCTTTGAAAGGGAAAGGCACTTTTTAAAAATACGATATTTAGAATTTTACCAATAATTTTTTCAAAAATGTTATTGTCCAGCAAGGACCAACGTGGAGGTAGGAGCATTTTCCTTGCCAGGGGAGGAAAGAGAAGGGTAGAATAATTTTGGAGAGGTTCTATTATTGTTAAAAAGTATATGAATTTAAAAGACATATCTTTTTACTACCGTTATAAAAACACAATTTAATGTCACTTTTTTCAGGCCCACGGTTTTTAAAATTGGTAACGACCAATGTGCAAAAAGTGAAACTGAATAAAGTGTCACATTAAATGCAATTTTACTTTTGTACCAGTTGTAAAAAAACAGTGGGTGTAACTTGCATTAGAAATGTCTTTCTTCACTAGTGAGATTACTGGGATTCGACCACGCCTCGTCCAGTAAAGTGAAAAAAGCAGCACTACTAACACTAGTTGCAAAAATAGTTATTATATGTGATATATTAATAAAGTTAAACTTTTTTTATAAATTGTCACATGCAACAGACTCTCCAAAACACAAAATGTAACCAAGATGCACAATCCCTTAAACATTTAAACAATTTCACACAACATGCACACAAAACAATCTCACTTCTCGTTCTCTCATCAGCAAATTCCATTGTTTGTTAGTACATCCACATCTATAAATTTAAGATTCAAATATTCAAAAACAAAACATAAGTAATATATGCTGCCTGATTCGTAATCGAGAAAAAATATACCCTGCCTTTACTGACCAATAATTTTTTTGCACCATTTACGAGAAGAATGAAAAATGCCAAATATATCAATAAAATATTTTCAAGGTAGGAGATAAGCGATGTTTGGTAAAAATAATAAATATAAATTACAAAGCAAATGCTTTACATTGTTCGTACAATATATTTGACAGGTTTCTTTGGATACGTAAATATTTTGAGTTTCTGCAAACAAAAACGTTATAAATATTGAATCTCGCAAAATATAAACAATTGTTATTTTCCATCTTAATTTTATGTATTAAACGTTATCTCTTAAGTTGTCACATAATATAATAATCAAGTTCAGAACAAATAGTTCCATTACAACAATTAGGTACTCGATACATTTTTGATACGGAAAATAAAAGTAATTGATGAATCACAGCAAAATAAAGCGTGTTACGAAAGAACCGTCGTTTGTATACTGTTTGTATTAGAAATCGAACTCCTTTAGAATTAATTTGAAAACGGGGTGATTAAAGACGGCAATTAAAAAATCATGTTTTTGGCCATAGGTAAGTGCAAAACGGAATTTTTCTCAGACTAAATTTAAACCTATCCTGCTGCTCACATCGTATTTGAATTGTCTTCTGAATCAGGATAACAGGAATTCGAGTTTGTTTCGATAAATTAAGGTGCTTCTAAAATCTAATTTCAAAATAAACGTTCAATTTTGTGCAGTTTATCGTATAACCACAAGGTAATTTAGGCCCCTAGAATGTTCTTAATACTTTGCGGTAAAATTTTTTTTTATTTATTATAGGACTTTAAAAGATAATTTTGGTTGGATGTTTGATGCATATAGCGTCAATTGTTTCATTCACCAAGGTTGGCTGTGAAAATATTTTTTATACCTATAGAAAAATGCCAAAAAAGATTCAACGTATACTGTAAGGTCAAATTCAAGTTTAAGAAACGAATTTGATTAGACTATTTTAAATTATATTCAAGAATTTTAAATAATTATTTCGGTATTTGTTTTCGCGTAAATATAATTTCCATAGTCATGTTTGGTGAACAGAATAATTGAGAATATCTACGCCATCAAATCAAACCGTCTCCGGTTTGATTTTATCTCCATTATAATCACATTGGGTACATCACAAAATGTGTCATGATATTGTTACGCACATTCTCCAAGTTATTTTTTTTATCTCAATAGGAAATTCTGGCGGCTTAACATTATCTCGTGGTCATCATGGAACATTTTCTAAAATTTAGCTAATTTTGGTTTACTTATATTTCGTTTACTGGATCCGTACATTCAGGTGGATTAGCAACACGTTGTACTGACGCACGAGAAATGGAAAACCAGACATGCGAATTAAACAACCGCAGTTACAGACACCACCAGCGCACGTTTTTCACCTACACGTGTACACGTGTGAAAAATATAATACACAATAATACAATAATATACATATAGACATATCCAAAGCAACAGGCAATTGATATCACTTCATTCATCATTATTTAACATTCAGTTCTGTAACACAACTTTAATTATTTATTTTTCCCTCGAGTTCCTTGACAATCTCTTGGGTACAATGAATTCGAAATAATAAAATTCTATTAACGTTATTTTTCGTTATCTAAAGCCATCCAACTAAGAAACCAATGATTCTTTATAAAAAGTCACTGGTATATATTTCTCTTTGTACTTATAGTAAATAAAAAGTAAAAAATATTACATTAATTTGTAGTATTTGTTAAAAACTACAATTCTGATTCGATGAATTATGAAAGCTCTTAACCTTTACCACTCTCCAATTATTGGAGATTACTTTATGAATAGAAGAATAAAAAAAACAGTGCACTAGCGCACCATATACTTACCTTCATCCTGCCGTGTGGAAAAATATCCTGAAGCATACAATCACTTACTGACAACTTTAACTTCAACTAACACTGGTACTATTTCTGGTTGCAGCTACTACGTACTGAACGTACCTGCTCGTCGAGCGACACTTGAAGCATAAACTTATCTTTTGTTTACAAGATGCGAAAATTTAAATGATATAAATAATAAAGATAGTTGTTATCTTACTGTCGCACGCTCTTTTAGGAAATACTATTTAATTAGCAATAGTCCAATGGGAAGGAAACAGTGACTATGATAGAACTGTATTATACTGTACAGGATGGTTCTAGGAATTATGCTCCAAAATTATTATCCGGTGCGGAGTGTACGTAATGTGTTTACTTTTGTAAATTTAAAAATCTTAAACTACTTTACGTAAAGTAAGCTTCAGTTATTGGAATCTCCTTCTTCCTTTTTTTGGAATATTTACTACATGAGTTAGTAGCTTTTTTAGAAATACACACTTTTTGACTTTTACTTTGATACTTTGATGAGAGTCACATATGCAGATGCTTCTTTAAAAGATACATTTTTTAGATACAACGCATATGGTAGAACTGGTGGAAGTGTTAAAATAGGGAAGAAAGATTAAGGAATGTCACAAGTACATCATTTAGACCAATTATTATCGTAATGATCTAAACCTGCTATGAATCACATGAATTTCTATTATTATTAATAAACACAAAACAAAATCAGGCATTTTCTAAGGAAGTCTGTGATCTTAGTAGAAACAAGTACATTGGCTCTAAAAGTAGCCTCCTTACACTGAATCTATTTCTTGATGATATACATTGGTGGAAGATTCAAAACTCAAATTTTGAGTAGATGAAAAGATATTCCATTGTTTTGCCTCTATACCATACCTTAATTAAACTTATTGAGCAACATGAACCTGCAATACTTTCACATTGTTATCCATTAAACTTGCTTGCCTCTCTACGAGAGAGATTTTGGCCTATTGGGGGATGAAGCTTGATTTGAAAGTTGGTGCATAATTGGGTAGCTTGTTATGAGGCTAAACCAAGATATGTTCAACCTGTTTTTATGAATCCTTTATTCAGGCAGCGCATGATTTACATAATGGAGATGACTATGTATTTTATCAATATTTTTAATTAATAGTAATGCCAATAGTCAAAAAAATTTTTTGTATACTCATAAAATTGTTGATAAAGTAAAGATGAACCAAATTAATTTTTCCCAAACACACTCTGTATTAATAAACATCAAGTGAAAATGGATTACGTATATATTCTAATAATTTGTGTAAATAAAACCTTTAATATTATAGTTAAACATGCTCTAACCATTCGAAAATAATGTTATTATTTTTCGCATTTTGCACCTTTGGACAGTAGGACCTACATGACCTACTTGATTTTTATTTTTGTTTCCATTAAATGTCTCCTAACTCCTCGGTTAGGAAATTAGCTTGTTAACTAAATTTAACCAAATTGCATTCAGTAAAAGTTGTCTTATAAGTTTCTTGGTTGTTGTTGTAGTTCCTTGAAATAGACTAATCACATTAGTAATTTATGTGCTAAGATATCCAGTTTATGTTATAATAATAATAATAATAATAATAATTTATTGGTGTAAATAACAAAAAAAAAAAAAAATTTGTTTTACACAAGTCAGATCACATACATTATGACGCCTTAAAACATTGTCAACAACTTCGTCTTAATAACTCCCTTTTTGTGCAAATCCATTCGATAATGGACTGATCTGCTGGGAAGCACAAACGTTTATGAATGGCAGAAGTGTTCATTTCCTAAAAAATTATAATACGAACTTTGTTTGCAATAGGTTCCAGAATATCTTACAAAGAAGTATTTAAAACAACAAAAATATTACCCCCTCGTGCTTATACAAAAAAAATTATAATCAGCTGTCGAATGAACTTAACATAAATAACAAATTTAAAAAAGAAGATATTTTCAATCAAAGGTAATAGATTTTACTTAATTGACGAATTTTTAAATAATTCGTTTTTTATCATTTAAGTCAAATTAAATTAAATTCTTTTTTCACGTTCTCAATTGATGCAATTTATATCTTTACATAAGTGAGTCATTAATTCTTACTATCCTCCTCATAATTTCCGATAAGAATGAAAGCATGTGCAGTGTGCACCTTCTTGGGGATATCGTTTTTTGGTAGCCATAATGAATGAAATTTGTGGTATGAATATTTTTTAATGTCAATATTTTTGCTTTGGACGCTAACTCGCTGTATCTTGTGGTAAATGTTGTACCACACGTACCACTACTACAATGCTATTTGACACATTGACAGAACTATTTATGGGGGTGAGGAGCTTCCCGCTGGGGGACAACATTATTAGGTCTAATTTAAATAATTATTAGCGTGTTTTTGCTGTTTTCTGATAGATCTATTTCTAAGTGGATATTTGGAGTAAGGAAACATTTAAAAAGAGACAAATAATCTCTATTTTACATTTTCTTAAATTCTTTGACACCACATTGCCAAACTATCGAGCATGTCATAATTGAAAAAGTTAATAAGGAAGATAATATTACACTATTATAGTGAGCAGACATTTTATTATATGATAAAGGCCTATCTTATCAGTGATACAGCTACTCCAAATTTCACAAAAGATTTATACCCTTCTATATGATTTATAAACAAAGTATATTTCACACACGTAACAAAAAAACTGATATAGATAATTACCTGATATGGACAATAAATTAATAATTCTAGTGTATTACGGCAAAATTCCTCCTTTCGGCTTCTTTATATAAAGATATTATCTGGATAAGTATTTTACAATAAATAATTTACACATTGATCATTGCTAAAGCAGTAATTCGTAAATGTTTTCTCCTTTTGGTAATCACTGGACAGTTAAAAACCCTTTTTCATATTAGGATAAACTTTTATATAAAAGTTAATTTTTTAATTTTTTAAATCTGTTATTTGAGGGAAATCTATAGATACTAGCTTATTCCAAACAATGGTCGGTTGACCCCATGGTGTAAGATAATTCTTACACCGTGGTTGACCCTAAGACTAAATCACGAAATTAGTCTCATTTAAATTCTTTACCAAACTAAATGTTGGGGCTGCTTTTTCTATCCAAAATTTATAGCCACACATAGATGGGGCACGGAGGTGAAGTGAGTAAGAGATCTGTATATTATGTTGTTATTTCTTATACATAAGGTGTTCGTTTTTTGGTAGATATGTTTAACAAATAAATTTTCACTGCTGTGCTAAAACAAATTTAAATATTTTTCGTTGTAAATAAAATGTTTGTTTCTTAAATATGGAAGCAAACCTGCACTTGAGATTTACTATGCTTATCCCATTGCATTTTTGAAGGAATTAAGTCGAAATATTCCTTCGAATAACATGATATTGTATAAATAAAAACTGTAAAACCAAAAGTAAAGTAGAAATATTTACAACATAGTTACAGAAAAAGTGGATATTAATTCTAATGGAAGGAATTCAGGAATATTTTTGCCACTTGTATACCAGACTTATTTGTATTGGAACTAACCATCGAATAAAGATTCCAGGCGTCCTCAATTGATGCATTAATTTCTCTAGCGATCCACTAATGTATTATCTGATAACGAAATCTACAGATTTATGATTTTGCTTGTAATTAGTTGAACCTTTGTGATTTATTTTCTGTTAATAAATCAAATTTGTAAACCTTCTTCACTCCTACTCAAACAATATTTACTGTTACGCAACGCACAGTTAAATATTGTATAAAATACAGGGTGTTGTAGTAAACCATGACACATTGCCCATCACTGCTCAAGGTTAAAAGAAGCTGGTAGTTACATAGATGTTAATCCTACAAAAGGAGTTAGTCTAATCATTTGGGCAAACTCGATTTTTTCTAAAAAATTGATTACCAAACTAATCTATGTATCTCAAAAATTTTATTGAGATGAGAAAACAACATGAAGGAATTAATATTATTGAAATATCATTTTCCTTAACGACACCCTTAGAGACAACTAAATAAGGTCGTGTGGTGCACACTCAGGCAATTTGATCCACAGATATAATAAACTAAAAAAGCACTGAAAGGATATCTGCAAATTGTCTAGAAACAGTTGAATAATGAACGCTACAAATACTCTTCCATTATAAAAATTTTTATTTAATTTTCTTGATGCACCACATTATTAAAATATCTATACGTTTCTTGGAAAAAAAAATAGAATTGGAAACTAAAAAGTATTCACTATTATACAAATTCCATCTGTCCACTCACGGTTCGTGGAAATAGAACCAATGCAATATGTATGTAGAAGTTTTGTTTCCGGAGGGTATCGTATGTACAAACACACCAACCTTGTATATTGGTGGATAAGAGCTTTAAGTGTAATTGTGTAGGTACTATCCTTCGGAGGTGACAAGAAACAGTTGACCCTAATCTATTAGATGTTAAGGAACTTAAAAATCCATATTCGACAACAAAGAAAATAAGGTTCGACAAAATTTCCTGAAATACCGGAATTAGATCGGCATTAAATAAACAAATTCTTCAATTTAAACGTTAATCTCTTTTCTATCTACAATTTTTAAAGTATTTATGAACCATAAATTGGATTATTTTAAGTAAATATTGATAGATTAATAAAAGTACAGGTTGCTAAATTGACCAAATACCGAATTATTTTTATTAATAATTTTAAATCAGCTCCTGTATGTACTCTCGGGTGGTCGCAGTGGTAAAATCAATGGCCAACACTGCTATGTTAATCACCCAATTTATGACTAAGTAAATAAATTAATGTTATATTGTTGACACGAAGCAAACCTTTAAATTTCAACTGATGAATCCCTACACATCAAATTTCCAAAGGCGGATGAGAAAATATAGTACTTTTCCAATACTGTTATCTATTTGTTACCATATTTCAGTAGATATCGTTATTCCTAACGGAAAAGTACCAATTCTTATGAAGAAAATTAAATACTTCAAATATTTACACAAGTTTGTTAACGAAAACATAGAAACCCAGAACTTTTGGAGGGACATTTTGAAGTGGCTCACCATTGAGAAGGTCTAACTTTCCTGTTACCAATGTTTTCTTTAGATTTTCATAATAAAATTTCGAAAAGTCTGTGCTATTCAACCTTCTGATCTCACCTGGCTTGACACGAATTCATTTATTTCGCTACATTTTATTAATATATATTGACGTAAGCTGTGGTTCAATTATTCAAAATTCATTCAACAGATTTGAGAAAGATAATCAGTTGTTTTTAGTTATCTCTAATTGACTCTTGTAACTTAAGTTTCTGAATTCAGTGATTCAGTTATATATTAAACTGGGTTGATATACGAACAAAGAGGGTCAAAGGTCGGATGGCACATACCTACCAACAGGACAAGAGGATTTGGTCTATCGTCATAGATAAGCTGCCTGCAAAGGATTCTTCAGCATTGATGTCAAAAATCCTTGGTTTTTGCAGCAAAGTTGCCAGGATTTTTGACATCAATATTTCGTTCTCTCTATTTCTCTTCTTGTGTTCATACGTATATGACATTTATCAGACCTGTAACCAATTGTGAATAATCGAAATCATATTGAGATACTAGGTCAAACAAATATTTGTTGTTGAAAGAAGGGAGCTCCTCTATTTGCAGAAGAATTCAGTTTGTTTATGGTGCCTATTTATATGAACACGACTAGGAAAACAATTTCGGCACATGTGCCTTTTGTGTGTAGTTTTTTACTTTAGCTGAGTCTTTTTTTTAAATTAATATAATAATATTTTCTATGCAGTACTAATACAGGTGACAATATTCATGTATTACTGGATCACTAGCAGCTCCATCAAATCATCTGTGGTAGATATTATTTTACAGATTTTTAATTGCATTCTTTACTACTCTTGAGCTTTCCATTAGGTACTCTAAGTGATTTTAAATATTCTATAAAATATGTATTTCAGACACTTTTTCGCATTTCACATATTTATTAGGGTTTCCTGGAAGAATAGAAAATTTCTATTCTAATTTTTAAGCAACTTTCTTTAACAGCATTTTGAGGACAATCAATTAACGCATTTTTAATACCATACATCTAAGAATATGTTAAACTGGGCATATATACGAAAAGAGAGAGAATGAGGAAGTGGGATTATATATATATCTACCAAGAAAATTACACATATTTGGGGTATCTTTGAGGTTACGTCGCAATGGTAGAATTTTTATTCCCTCATTGATCCCTGTTTATGACGTCATATATCCTTCCCTTCAATTTCCATTTTTTATCGTTCCAAAACCATTTTTGCCTACCGAAATATCACACATTGAGTTTCAGATGATTTCAATGTTTTTGGCTCATGGGCTTTAGTTTTATGGGTTTTGGATTTAGGTCCTCTACAAGTTTTCCCTTTATTGTGTTCCTGTATTGCTATTCTATATAGCATCTTATTAGCATTGAAATTATCTTAACATGTGACATAGCTTAGTGAGGAAAAATTCTTTTGTGACAAGCCAAATGGAAATTGAAGGGAAAACCACCTGATACAAATAGCAATGAGTGTGACCTAACCTCAAATATGCCAAATAAGTTCTGCTCTTTAGCAGGCGACAATTAATGTATAAATTTGCTTGAGTGGGAACATTCATACCTATTACTGTATTAGCTCATTCGCAGACGGCGTAAGCTAGATTTCGTACCCTCTTTTGTTCTCCTCTGTATCTTCGATACTATCGAACCTTTATCTATAGTAGCCCTCCTAACGTGTTTGTGTGTTATAAGAAAAACAATGTTTTGACAGACTCTAGGTCGAGAAGTGGTTGTCCTTGTTACTTTCCTTCATTTTTTTTTCATCTTGTTGTTTTCACTTCACTTAGATTGGATGCAATAATGTAGCTAATAGCCCAAAGCCAAGCGAGTCTCGGCGCGTGGCGTCGTATTTTATAGACGTTTTCATGTCGGGAATATCTTTCAGGCTATATTTCGTAGGGATCATTCGAGTATTAAGAAAGTTATTACGTTTCATTACCCCCGTGTCGAAGATTTGTGTAAAATTTGTGAGATTAGAAAGAGATGCGAGAACAATGACCGCTTCAGGAAATTTGCAAATTTTAATCTAACTTCAAAATTTTTGTCAAAACGCCAAAATTCAACTTTCTCTTTCGCTCCTACTGCCTCGAAAATCGCATCGAAACCGTGCGATTTACGATGAAATTCTAAGTTGGACCCTCTATCTTGGATTTGTTACCAGAACGGCGGCCAGGCGGTGATTTTTAATTTGGAAATAGCGTTTAAAGATTTCGTGTTTTCGCAATTTTTTCATTTTTCAAATTTCTCCAAACACGCATCCGGGCCGAGCTTAATAACTCTCTCCTCCTTCGATATAGAACGGCGGCGTGTTTTTTTTAACTAGATGTAATTCAGAAAATCGTTTTTTGTTTTTCTCGATTTTGCCTCCTAAGAATTCTTTTTTTTTAGGTCCATCTCCTATATTAGCCGAGATATTAATTTTTTAAAAAGGTCGATCTTGCCGAAACACTGTGCTTTTCCTTGCTCCCCTCTCCGGAGGATTTAGTCGACGTCAGTCGCAATAGAATTTTTTTTCATATTGACATGATCTGTTGAAAAAAAAATAGAATCCTCGTGTCGAGATGAGGTTGAAAATCCTGGTCGAGGGTTCTCCTATTTTATGATTTGAACATACTTTCCACTTGTCAAAAATCCTGTTAATCAATAGTTACACATTCTTGCTCACAAGTTTAATTATTCACGATAAATCCAGGTCAACATATTTATTGGTATTTCACCGATTTAACTTACCCAACAATTTGACGACTGTTAATTGAAGAAAAGGGTTGTTTTCGAAGAGTCACACACGCTAGGATTAGGTGCGCCGGCACTCCTGTGTCCTAGTTGAGAAAGTGCCAGTTGTAAATGCGGCGCCGTGACGTCTACACCAACGTCTCAATAAACGCAATGGTGTGTCGGTGTTCCGAAGTGTGGATGAAACCAAAAAAAATTAAAGTTTTTAAAATTTAAAATTAGGGGTAAAGATTATATTTTGGTATTTTTATTGTGTTTATAATTTTTTTACGATTTTTTTCTTCTATTGTTTTGAATTATGTCGAAAACATATGTTCTGTAAAAAACAATTTTGTGCAAAAATATGGTATTAGCGCTCATTGATGGAATTTTTCAAGCAGCGGAATGAGTAAATTATTCTTTTAGTAAAATTTTACGTAAATATTGACCTAACTTCCCCGATTCCATGTTATGAGTCACCCAGTGGGTTAACCCCTCTATTTAAGACATAACGTTTTTGTAATTATCATGTACATATATTATTTTGAAATATCATTATAAAAGACATTGCGTAATATCCAGCATTTGAAGGTTTCTCGGAAGTTAATAATTATATTATTATATCAAAAAATATTCCACAAAAAAATAAAATATATAAATAAAATACTCTTTAACAATAATGTATTTCTTATTTTACAAATAAAAATTTTGCTAATTGGTAATAACTATCAGTAGCCTGAGTAATTTCTAATCGTCCATCAACAGTTAACTTGGAAAACATTTTTCTATGAGAAATAATTTTTAGATAACTAAAAATATAAATATTTTATGAGTGGAATACATTACATAATATTTTTAAAATGAAATATAATTTGGAACCAGGTAATGCGAAGTATGTTTAGGAGTAGAAATTAAACAGTATTAAACAATGTTTTACTTAAAAAACAAATTATCATCAGAATAATCTTTAACATAATTTCTACAAAATTTTTCTGCTAAAATTAAATTTAGTAGAATATTTCTGTAGCCGTAACCCTTAAGATTTTTAATTCTTTGCACAAGTTAGAGTATGTGAATTGTAAATTGGAGACTGTTTAAAGTTCATATGGGTGATTTTCAAATAGTATCACAAGCTGGTACGCAAAATATAATTAATAACTGCTAAGTAATAAATAAATTAAAAAGTGAAAACTTTCTTAATTAAAACGCGGTTTTAATATTTTCTCTTTGATTCTATAAATATTACAGAAGTTACATTTTTTTCTAAGGTAATTTTGAGAGCATTTCACCTCAATTATTTAATTGAAAACAAAAGCTATGAACAAATTTTTAGTATCTCTAGGAAAATTCCCTCGTCTTTGATTTGGTTACATGGATACAAGAGATATACTTTTTATTTACTAAGACATTAACTAGGCACATAAATTATTTCATTATTTAGCGATTTTTAAGACAAAGCCTATCCTACCCCTTCGAACATTTTTTATCCTATTTTATGAATGAGATACTAGTATCTACAAAGTTCTCTTAGTTAGCGACTTATATTAGGTTCGAACATTTGGAAAATGGACTAGAGAGGAAAGTACTTCCCTGCAATTACCACAAAAAATTTTAAGAAAAATGCAGTTGCCTGGTCTCTATTTTCATTAACTTGTGTTCTATAGTAAGTGAGTCAATATTTAAGAAGTTACTTAGACGGAAGATAATCAGATTGTATTAATTCATATTTTCATCCAAATGTCAGATAATTACTAAGTTAGTTATATATGCAAAACCATGAATGATCGATTTTCTTTACACAAGCTTGAGATTTGTTTACATATTACGAAAGAGGATTAAAAAAGGACCAATATATTTGTTGAGATTAGAAACTAATCTTGTGGATTTGGTGATTTATTTTTTTAAATTTATTCATGAAAACATTTTTAGAAAAAAACGCAAATAATCCAGTAATACTTTGTAAGCTCATGGATCCGTACATATGAGATACTAGCACTTCAAATTCGTTGATTCGGATACGATTTTCGTGCCACATAATTCTATAAGATCAATTTGCTACAGTTTTTGCCAGCTCATTTTTTGCGTAAAGCAAATATTTTTCCACCCTTATGTCAGACATTTAATTTTGAACGACTTTTAAAATGATCGAGTTTTTTGTGAGCTCGATATGTAAAGGAATATTATAGGAATATTTACTCCAAGAGTATGTAGGTGACGAATTAAATAACTTCGTCGTTCATTTCAAATGTAAATTTTATAAGAAAGTTCAGGAGGCATATTTCTGCATTTAATTCATACTGTCGGCCTCTTGAAATATCTTATTTGTTTCTTATTTTACCGTAATGTATTTAATAAAGTTATTATTTCCCTTATAAATACATAACTTTGTAGTTTTGAATGCCACTACGAAGTAGATTTATTAGTCTTTGATTTTCTTTAAATATGATTAAAAGTACGGTATTAAAAATTCATTTTTGGCACCATAGTATTAGCGAATGTCATTTTCAAAAGGATCCTTTCTTGAGAATTATACAAAGTAGTGTTAAAACTAAATTTTTAACAAAAAATTCAAACTTTTCTCTCGAAACCAAAAGGTTCGGTTTCTTTTAGGAGTTGAAATATTTATATATTCCATTTCATAATATGCAAATATTTTTAGATATGGAGAAGTAATTTATGGTCTTTTAGATTTTGCTTTGTTATCTACTAGGTATATAAACTATAAATATTGTCCAAAGTCATTTGAAAGTGACTAGGGTGAAGCTTTATGAAAACTAAAACTCCAATAATGTGTTTTAAATGTATTTCTAAAGAATAGAAGATAAAGCGGGAAGAATTTACAGCCAGGAGATTACGCATTATCTTCATAGTTTTGATAGTATTAACATTTCTATTTTTGATTTATATGATATACTTATACTTATCTAGACACCTTAATCGCCCTGTATACATTGCGTTATTTCATGACAATTTCTGAGGTATATGCAATTTTAAACATTTTTATGACTTACCTTTATCATATATTATGTGACCTATAAAGATTTATAAATAGCATCATTGTTATTATATGACTATTTTTATCTTATCCACCAACAGTAGAAGCGAGTTGGGTAGATTAAATGTCTTAAATATTTGCAACAAAATCGAAAAGAAAAAACGTCTGATTAATTTTAATAATTTAATAAACAATAATTTATTAATTTATTCCTATACATCTGTTGTAGATCAGAAATTTTCTATCTGCCTCCTAGTAATGTAACTTCAAGGGAATCATTATATGTCCTTCTTTTGCTTTTACTACAAACGTCAGCCACAGATTTATTTTACGTCAGGTATTATCTTGATTAATTATCTATTAATAATCAGTCATGTTCAATTAATCTCTTAAGATACGTGATAATTTATTCCTAATCTAAAAATTAATCGACATCATATTTCATTGTACTTATAGTCGGTATATATCTTTAGAAAATGTAAAAATAAATAGTATTATAATACCATAGTGTCTGTTACGAGTTTAAAATTAGCAATTTTTGTATAAAATTTTTTTTATTCTTAAGCTGATGATTTGTGGAAGAGTTTCCAAGTTCTCTTCCGCGTTGAATATATTGAATTCTTCATATTTCGACCATCCGGATGCGATGTTCTTCTAAAGCGAAGTGAAGTGGAAACATTAAGAAACCAAAAAAATTAACACGAAGTGAACCAGGAAACTCTTTCACAAATGAAATTAATGATGTTTATGCTCTCATGAATATATTAAAACGCATCGCATGTTTCCTTAATAAACACATAATCGGGCATCCTTATATTAATATGAAACAAAGTGCATTATATTTTCTTTCATACTTACAATATTTGACACACAGTAGATTACTGTTTTCTATCAAATATGTTTATGCACATTTGATCTAACTTTCATTATGCAAATGAAATGAAAGTGCCTATTTTAAAATACGTCTTTGAAGAATCAATATCTACCCTACTAGAAATTAAACCAAATATGTAGTTCTATCCTACCAAAAAGGGTCAGATTTATATGAAATTCTTCATTGAATTGCAAAGTTAAACAAAAATAAAAAAAATAATAAAGAAAGTTATTTACAAGTTACTACAAACTATTCATTAGAAATCAACCTCTCATTTGGCAAAAACAATGTGTAATAATGTGTTCTGAAATTTTTGTCATTTAACTTTTCATTAATAATAATGCCATCACTTTAAATATTAATAGTAGCAAATAATCATTTCTAATACTTTAGAGAGGCACTTCTTATATCAGTGACTCGTTTGGCCTCCCTATTTTGAGTAACAATTTAAATGAAAACATTTTTTACTATCTCGTAGATAACCTCTTTCAATGGTAAGATGTATGGGATAGGGTAAAGTCTGTACCAATTTAAAACAAATTTTGTAGATACCATCAGCAAAAGATAAATGTTTTGTCTCAAAAAAGTTTTAAATTTAAATAAATTATCTACGCGATGATTAGATATGAAACAGTTTTAAATAGTCACGACCAACTGCATGTGCTGAGAGATCACGATGAAGTTTCAAATGCATGCCCGTGATTACTTACTTACTTAAAGTTTTATTTACCAAAGGACAATTATCCACAAATTAATAAATTGAATACATAATATCAATGACAAAATGTAAAACTATAAAGACATGGAACGACATTGTTGTAATTGACGCAAGAAAATGTATAAAATGCGGTTGGACACTGCCAGAGGGCGATACTGTTCTTTCTCTGTTTCTTTACTGACACTACTGGTTTTAAATATTTAATACGTTTTTCTAATAACTTTAAAGCAATATTGTAATATATGTTTTAAAGATACTATTAACAGAGTAAGAAGAAAAATTTAATGTCGCCCTCTGGCAGTGTCCAACCGCATTTTATACATTTTCTTGCTACAATTACAACAATGTCGTTCCATGTCTTTATAGTTTACATTTGTCATTGATAATATAGAATAAACAAATTGAATATCTTTATTGGGTAATATAAGCATGTAAGTCCTAAATAGGGCATAACAATAATTGCTTAAATATGGCCCTTCTTTTGCAGGCAAAGTCACCCTCGTTTCTTCAATTTTTCACATACTACACTATGCAATACCGATGGAGTAATTATTTCGATTTCTTCCGAAATGATTTTGTGAAATATTTTCACAAGAGAAACAGGAAGAAATCGAGACTAGCGACATTGGGAGATTCGGGTGCCTATAATTTTGGTAAAAAATGAATTACGGTACTGCAATGGCTATGGGGTCGCAGTCCCCCCTCCCCACCCCCCCAGAGACTGAGGAATTTTTTTTTATCACAACTTGTTTTTTCTTAATTTCTTTTCTATTTGGAGAAAAAGATGCTACTTTCATACATACATGCAATTTTTATTAATAGAGTATTAAAGTATTTTGTTAATCCCCCCTCCCTAGACCAAGGTCGTGGACTCGACATTGCGGTGAAGATACCCTCAAATGAGTACATCATCGTACTAAATTAACAAATTTAACGTGTTTTAGACATAAATTTTTTTTTTCACAATTTTATTAAAAAATAAAGCTACCCTTTTCGTGAAATTAACACTTTAAATGGTGTTTCGATGCATTTGTGAGGTTTTCTGTCGACCAAATCTTCATATTTGAATATTTACGTAAACCGTGTTTATTCAGTGTAAAAAATAATGTCCAGAATGTCATTACTAATCAGATTTTTCAGAAACCTTTGGCCATTTTTGATGTTGGAAATGAATTTTGTACGGAAACAAGTATTTGGCAGGTGCCACTAGAGAAATTGTTCTGTTGGATCGACCCTCTTAAAGATTTAAAACGATCGTTTTCCGACATACCTCTAATATTATTAGCCCTTTCTTTGGTTATTTCACTTGATATTTCAGAACTTCCTTAATAGTGCCTGATTCGTCACTTCCTTGAGGTAACCTTTGCAATGGTTTTAATCATACAAAAATCTGAAAAGTGTTCTCTCAATATCTTGTCTACTCCACCACGTCCATCTTAGACCTAAACTGCTCATGGAATTAGTCGGCACGGCAAATTTTTAAGAGACCGCATCTCCTGAATGTTTTTTTTAGTCAATTTTAATTAAAAAAAAAAACTAATTCTAAAAGTCTGTGTCTTGTAGAATCAGCGGCAGAGAGTGAACTTCCATAAAAAACATTTTGTTGACGTTACATAGGGTGTAGAAAAATGCAATGCAAAATTGTTAAATTTTTACTCTCGTCATGACGGATTATTCACAAACTAATCTTTTGTACATCACTTCCAATCCTCACTTTTTGGTAGTGTCATTTTCAAGGTTTTCTAGCGATTTTGGCTATTCTACTGTGTTTTTTAATGATTATTATTGTTGTTTTGATAGTTGTTTATTCCAGTAAAACTGTTTAAAGAGTTGTCCGTTTCTAACAAGTCACTAAAAGTTAAAATTTGTACTTCAGCATCACGTACCTTCACTAAACTATTAGTAGCACTATTTATTTCTATTTCTGTGACATCTTATTTAGTGTTATGCAAATTAATCAAACCCTGGGCAACTATAATCTCAGCCTCAGTATTATTTTTGTCAACTTCAGCTTGACCACATGGACCATCTGGAAGAGCTTCCATCAGTTGCCTGTTCCGGTATCTTTCAGCCCGATAGGACTGTGAAGATTATGCCTTCGAGGTAGAAGACACTGTTGTAGGTGTGTGAAGGTTTTGAGAAGGAACCGCTGTTTTCTTTCATTTTGTCCTTACAAAAATAATAAATATATTTTAAATGTTATAAATTATAGATTAGAATATCTGCCTTTGTTCAAATAATCTTCTGCTCTGAAGTATAGAGAGCAAACCTTCATAAATTTCATTACAGGCTTGCTAATGCGTAGTCTAATTAATCAGGTTGTTCTTCGATCCGCTAACTCTTTTCCCATTTCGGATTCAAAATAAATTTTTCTCCTGATTTTTCTTTAGGAAAAAGATGAAAACTCAATCATTTTTCAGGGTCCTTCTTGACTCAGGAATGGCATTGAGGGAACACAGCAGTAATGATTCGAAAGCTGTGTGACACCCCATACCCCCCTTGTATGTTTATTAATCTTTTTCCAGATAAAAAGAAACATACTTTTGGCCTTTTATGTAATCGTCTAGTTTTATAGTGGTAGGACCCGATACGTTGTGGTTGTAGCTTTTACATAGATTCTTTTTTTATAAAGTTTGGTATTATTTAGTTACTATTTAATTCACTTGAGTTAAAACACAGGTAAACTTAAATCTGATATTTAAGTACCCTTTAATTTACCTTCTGAAAGAAAAACGATTAGTGAATGAATACTCTCGATATAGTTAAACCAATTTATTTGCATTTAGAGACAACTGTCACAAATGATTTATATAAGACCTGAGCAGATATGCCAATGACAAACCTTCGCCATAGGCGGAGAGGAACCCCTCTCGTAAGATTTCATTGGATGATCAGTGACACAATCGACTGCTAAGTAAAACAAGCCTCGCTTAGTTAATTACCGAGCCTTTGTCGCTGACAGTCTCACTATGATTCTTTAGGTCGCATAACTCGTCGTAAATACGAGACACTGTCTCTGTATTCTTTTGTGAAAGACAATTGTCTCTCGTTTATTGGCGTGGTGAGTACTGCCCATCAGTAGGAAACCAAGGTAAACACTTATTGCCAATCGTAGATTTATATAGTGTATGTAGACGTGAAGGAACATAGTGAAAGTGTACAGATACTGCGGCCATAAATACATTAGGCGGAGTACCACCGAGATTACCCCTGAAGGACGCTTGTGGTTAACCCCAAAGGGTCGGTCAGCAATAATCCAGATGGCATATTTCAAAAGCGTTTTGGAGGCTTGTAAAACCCAACAGATCGACCATCGGCACTCGTACATGCAATGAAGTTACAAGAATTGACTAGGGTTTTACTATGCAACATTTAGCATAAAGGCTCAGATAACAGGTGGTTAAGTAGGTAATAAATTCCCTTAAATGTGATTTAAATGAACAGACAGAAATAGTAAAATAGTAAAATAGTACCACAGCGCCGGTAATTTCATAGAGTCGTAATTTGTTACTTTCATATCGTGAAGTTACTATTGAATACGTAAAATGGTATGTCTCACCTAGTCTCGGAACTACGGTGAAGTTAGAGATAACCTCTCCCCCGGATTCACCAACTCGTTCTTCGCTGGAACTCATATTGGATAACGACGTCGCGACGTCGGGTGACGCCCCGCATATTCTACTTCTCAGATGCATACAGGTTATACGTGTATGGAAACGTCGTCGCGTACGTTAAATTCGGTTTGACTTAAATACGATGCGTCGTATCGAGGGAAAAGTGGGTGCGGTGTCGATTCACGAAACCAGCTAGTCACAACGGGGTTTTAAGTCCGTCCCTCGATAGGAATTTTATGAAGAAGCGTGACAGGTGTCGGTTCACGACTCAACTAGTCAATTTGGAGTCTTCAGAATTCTCCCTGAATGCCGTTTGGTTTTGCGTATTTATACTAATTTTCCCTGTGACGTATTACCCATTTCGCGTGCAGCCAACAAAGAAGGTATATGGGTCCCCGCATTAGATTGTGACCTGAGTCTCCGGCTGTATAGTGGTCAGTTTCCCGTGGAGATAGGTTTTGTTTACATAATAGACGACTAGCTTTTGTATTCCTACGCCACGAGTTTTGGGACGTCATTCTAAAATGCCAGGTGTGGCCGGGCATTGGATTACTAACCGAGACTAAGGGTTGCATAGTGGCTAATTTCCCGTAAAGATAGGTAGGTTCTGTTTATTTAGCAAGATAAGGTTCTGCCTTCCCTTGCGGTTGTACGCTCGATAATCATCGAACTTTAGACTTTTTAAAATTAGGATGAACCGAGTTATTTAAAATATAACGTATTGTAATTCACCGAAATCTCATAACATTCACTGAAAATAATATAAATTTAGGAAAATTGCGCGTAATGAGAGAGCCCAGGGCTGGGGCGTCTCAGCTGGAAGGAAGACAGTTTCTTAGCAAACAACAAAGGTTCCGGAACTTAACAGACTTAACAGACCGCAAAAATAAAAACAACAATAACCAAGATAACAAATAATAATAACGGAACAAGAAAAATAATGATAATAACAGTAAAAATAGTACTCGAAATCGGTGAACAGTAAACGTAAGCAAGAAGGTCAATGGCCAGGGATTTGAATGTAATGTACGAAAGATTATTTCCGCATTCGGCCGCCAGAGGTTATATCGCTTCTCTTGAAATGCCAATTATTGCTAGTAGTAATTTCAGAACTGTCATCGTAATGACATTTAGTGACTTTGGTCGATATTTCGGGGCGTATTTGGCGGTTTTGTGTTTTCTGTACTACAAAAAGAGTTACAGGGTATTTTAAAAAATCCGCATTTCTTATCTTTTATTTCTTTCATGTCATGCGTTTATTAATGTTTTTAGGTATAGTTCCTACTAAATCAACCATATCGTTTAAGCTTAGCTCTCGTTGGCCAATCTGTTTGCATTTTTTTGCAAAGTGTTTATTTAAAAATTTAACATTCATTTAAGACTCATTCGCTTGGTTGGTTGTAAAAAAAACAAAATCTACAAAAACTATGGAAACGAAACTAATAATGTTCGTAATTGAAAACTGTCACAATTTTGCATTGTATTTTTCTACACTCTGTGGCAATAAATCCCAAAGAAGAAAGGGAAGAGAAAAAACCCTGTGTAACTTTAAAAAAATATTTTTTATGGAAGTTCACTCTCCGCCGCTGATTCTTTAAGTACAGACTTTCAGAATTTGTTTTTTCTATTAAAAAAAAAAGACAGTCACTTAAAAAATTATGAAAAAATTAGCTGTGCTGGATAATTTCATGAGCAGTTTATTTCTAAAGTATGATTCCAGTAAAAATGTTTCTTGTTCTAAGAAAAGCATTTGAACGAAAATCATAGGAGTAATACGCGTTTGAAAATTCATAGGTGTCCTTGATTATGTCTTTTATTGATCTCTGGACATATTATACTTACATCTACACTTTTGCGATATTATTACTAAAAATAGTCAGTGGTGTGCCCATAGGGGAGGTTTTGGGGTTAAATTCCCCAAGACACCTGAAAAAATGGGGTTTTAATGACAAAATACCGAAGAAAAAAATTACGTTTTACTAAGAAAAATATAATCTGGACACGCCACTGAAAATAGTATTTAAACAGTGAAGAAAAAATAAATCAGTCGCACAATATTATACTTGAAGATATTAGACCCACTCGAATAGTTCAGACTCGAGTTCAGATTAGTCAAAAATTGTGGAGCTTCTATTTATAAATGTTAATTAGATATTTAATATGTTTCATTTATTAATTTCAATGTGATATATTTCCTGTCAACTAAACTAGTCAGTTATTTACATTCAAACGAAATCCAAAAAAATTTAAAATACCTATATAATAATATTATGGAGTAAGTGAAGGTTCGAAACCTCAATCATGGTATACCTTTTAATACTTAAAGTGGAACACTTAAATAAAACGTGCATTTAGTAATACGATAACTTTTAAACTAATACTCCGATCATTGAGAAAAACAACTTGTTGCAGTTTATAAACAAATAAACGATATGTGTACACTTAAAAAATAACTTAATCGGAGTACTAATTAAAAAGTTATCACGGTACAATATACACAATTTATTTAAGTATTCAACTTCAAGTATCGATTATACTGTCAGGTATGATGAAAAAAGTACATGTGTACATCATGTGGAGATTTCATCGCACACTAAATTTAAAGTGACAGAACGTACGTATTCAATATATTCTCTATAACTCTATTGATTTATTAATGTAACCTAGTAACTATATTATTATGTAGATATATATCTTCTGTAATTGAAGAAATTTATTATAATTAAATTTTAATCAGATTAATAATAATCGTCATATTTCAATTATCATTTAGATTCTCATCTCTTGGACAATTGGTTTACGGACCCGTTCAATCCTAATTAGGCTTTAGCCTGAACCTAAATAATACCGCAACCGTATTCCAAGCTAAAGTTATAGACTTAGATGCTACAAGAAATGGTGCAAAGATCATAGAAAAATCCGTATTATTAGTTTCTAGATCTGTAGAAGCAGCAAAGATAACTTCTACAATGATTAAAGACCAACTGGTGTCTCTGACCAAGCTAAATAAAGCGCTACATCCGGTCAATATAGGCAACGAGATATCAGACACACCAGAAAAAGCGTTATCAGTTCTAATGATACCGAAATCGTACATTGATGAACCATTCAAAACAATGACCAATGAATTATTAAAGCGAAGCAGCTAAGCCGCGACGACTTCGGCTCAATTGGCAGCTGATTTGAAACTGTGTGTAGTCCTTTCTTTGGTTATCCGTAGAATCATAATAAAGGGATATCTGATACTCTGACTGCTAACATTTACATAAAGCAGAGACAGATTTAATTTTATTTCCAACGATTATCGACGACATTAATCTAATAGGAATTAGTTACATTTCAAATCACGTGAGTAATAAATGGTAATAAACTGAAATTACGGGTACCTAATAAAATCCCTGCAGATGTAAACAATTCCCAAACATTTCTAATTTCACGTGTGACCTTTTGTTAGCTTGGATATCCTTTATTACGGTCTAATATAAAGGAAACTAGACCACTAAGGAGGTAGTTGTATGACCTTCGATACGAATTACTTTATGGGGTAGAACCCCACAATCAGAACAACCTCTAGCTCTGTTGGAGTAGATTTATGATAAAAAAAACTAATCGAACAACATAAAAAATAAGCCCTATCGTATCTCACAGTTACATAAACATACGTTTCGAGGTCAAGTCACGTCATTTCACCCTTATCATTATCCGGATTAAGTAGCATCATCCAAACAAATAAAACAGAAAAATTCCGCTCTGGTTCCAGCCCTAATAAAACAGCTTTTAATGTCACAGCAATTACGTTTTTATTTTAGTAATATAGTTTTTATATTTGTTCAAATCCAGTTACAAATACTTAAACAGATCATTAGTGTTTCCTATCTAGATGTAAAATAGCTGTGCCATTAAGGTTAATGACAATGGCCACTCAAGTTTCATTCGGTGCATTAATATTAAAACCCTTTTGTACTTAAAGTTATATTGCGGTAGAAGGGCCTATATATATATATATAGGTCAAATTAGATTTTTTGATTGCGTGCTATCAAAGGTTTTAATCCCTCGATTACAATATTTTATTCTGGCTTCAAATGCGTATTGATAATTGAAACAAATCTCAGAAAAGTGTTAAATAAAAAAGCAAGGGCAGTCAGTTTGTTTTTAGTTTTTAAAACAATTATAATTCTTATAGCTCAGATTTAAGAGATTTTGATTACAATTAGTCACCACAGAATGACGCCAACGCCAACATAATGTCAAGAGGTTTCTCATTCATGCAATGTTATCGCAGAAATCTATTAAAATTATATTATTTATAAAATGATAACAATTATCTCCAATTTTTGCATTTACGGTAGTAACATCAGTTAGGCAAATATTTAAATATGCTGAACCAGTATTAAAAGATATAAAAATGATTTATGGTTTCATATAAGTTTTACATTTTACAAATATGTCAGTGTTGAGTAGTTGGCAACATTAAGGGGACGTTCCTAAGAGGTCGGTAAACTTGTACGAGTTGGCTCACCAACTTTGGTCAATTTTATACTGAATTCAATGTTGCACTGTAAATAAAAGGGAAACGAGGGCATATTTGTGGTTTATACAGCAGTGGTAATTGCAGCGATGTATTAACGTTTAGATTCGTATAGAAAATCAAGATTCGTTATGGCTTTATTAAGTGCACTAGTTGGTTTTCAATGGGTTTCAACCTAAAATAAATCAATAAGTGAGGGATCTGTGTGGACTGTGGATACATGTAGTATTTCATTCATAATATAGGACAAAAGGAAGTTTGAAAGGGGTGGAGTACTGGCATATTAAGAATTGTTAAATCGTGGGATGATTTATGTACTCGAAGGCATTCTTAGTTAATACCAAGTTGGGGAAATTTGACGGAAAAAGATTTTAAGCGTTTTTATTTGATCAAATAATTAAAGACTTTGATTTCTTTACATACACAAAACACTAGTTGATACAAAAATAATTTGGTTAGCTAATTATAAGAGGTTTATATTCATTTTATTCTTTGGAAGATGTATAAACGTTTGTACAGGGTGAGGCAACGGTGATAAAAAGTCCAATATTTCCTTTATTGTTGACAATACTGTGAGGGCGTCTACTTACGTAACCTGTACTGTTTGTAACTGGCTACTTACAAACAGAATACTCTGGCTTTGTAACACTTTTTAGACGGAAACTCGGGCGACAGTTCCTTGAGTTTTAAGTGCAAGGAACAGCACTAGTTTGGTTCTCCGGGGTGAGAACGTTTAGGGGTAGCTAACAGATGGAGATACGGTTATTTGTCCCATTTGTCTGAAGATGATTGTCTTGTCAACTGGACTTGGACAATTTCTCAAACGGGTTAATTAGAAATAAATAACGGAAATAATAACTCGTGAATTTTACCTATGTATACCAACGTATTTATTCATTAAAACAGTAATGAATAAATCAATAAACAGAATATTTCAGCGACTTTGCAGTCGAATGTGTACATAACGATAATAAATGTGCGGGCTGGCAATCAAGAGTATTATATTCGTGAATATGATTTTATTTCGGAGGGCGGTGAGTTTTGATAGCCGGTGTTTGTTTTCGCGGCTGAAACGATTTCAGACGGCAAGCAAACGGAATTTTTAACAGGATATACATTATGGGTCAAATTAAATGGGACCCTAATTCATACTTTTTACCGTTTCTGGGTATGTTGTACTTAAAACTATCAAATGGTTCAAATGTAGCAATATTGCGTATTTTAATTAATTGGGTACTAAAATCAAAAACACAATTTATTATTCGACAACTCTTATAACTACTCAAAGAAATAGTAACAATTTGTATTAAATATGCAAAGCTTAAACGAAAATAAATGAAAGTCTTAAAATATCTAGTTAACACAAAAAAAATGCGAGTTACGATAATTCATTGTGAATATGACCACCCTCACTGCTTGCAGGCGTTTCATACGAAATACGTGTAATGCTTTCATAAAAATGGCTATTTCAAACCTAAATCTTTAAAATCTCATAGGAGTCGTTAGTCTAGATGCTTTTAAATATCTTTTACCTACTTTTAAAATTTTATACTATTAGACTAATATTTGCAACGAAATGCACAGTTTTAAATAAATGCCCCTTTTCTTGCACGCCAGTTGCGTATTGCGTACAACATACCCAAAAACGGTAAAAAATCGTTGAGTAATAAAGAAATTATTACAAGGGCCCCATTTAATTTGGCCCACAGTGTAGTACGAACGGCGGGCAGTAGTCGGTTAGCTATAGATATTCTTGTCTACACAGAGGGTTTTACAATACGGCAAACTATTGCCACAAACGTAGAGCTATTTAACCAGGACTATTTTTCGTAAGTTAAGTTCTCCGGTAGAACTTTATGCACTGAGGCCTTGAAGATTGCCCGACCGAGCAAATTTAGCCACCGATGCATATTTTATGAAACAAAAGACAAGCGGAGGAATTATTAATTAGCTCTAGTTTGATTTAGTAGTATAATACAGCGGTACTCACGAACAATAAGATCTCTGAATATCTATACTTAACTGAAGGCGGTACGGACGAATAGTAACGGACCACGGTGTATTCTTACCAATATTAGTTTCAAGAAAATTATTACTATAAGTCGGAGCGGCGGTTACTGACGGAAGTGAAAACGATGACGAGGTGTCAGGTGTGACAGTTTCGGATTGATGCGGACTGCTTCGGATTGATTTTAGATTGATACGGACTCGTACTCACAACGTTACTTACTGAGGTCGAGCGTATTATGTAATTAGCAACATTGACTCGAAGCATCAATAACCGGAAATGGGTTACTTGCAATTTCTAGACTATATTGCAAAAAGAAACGGATTAAAACGGACACGGATTAATATTTTAACCGGTTTTAGTAACTAATGATTTTTGTTTCCGACTCGGTCATTAATTATAATTATTCACGGATTTTAATTATACGGGGGATTATCGAAAATTATTCAATTAATTATTTAACTGCTTGTTTACCAACTCAATACTAACTTAACTATAATAACTATATCTTAACTATATTTATAAGATTTACAAGAAAGTTGTAGGAGACCAAAATGGCTACATTTTAAAATTAGTTTGAAATATACGGGGTGATTAATGAAAGCGGGGTGCTTTAAATGTCAATTTTTTTAAATGGAACACTATATATTTTTGAAAATTTGCATTCTTTACCAAACTACACATCAAGTTAATTTCAGCAGAGCATTTCTATTTCTGAACAAGAAATATACAGTTCTTAAATTTTGCACATCAGATTATTTAGTTTTAAATTTTAAAATAATAAATTTACGTTTATTACCTCTTAAGTTCTACTATAAAGAAACTATTATTGTTAATAAGTATTACCTAGCAATTATAGACTGATAAATATAATAGAACAATTATTTTTCCGCAGACCCTGTGGGAGAATATTTCAAGTTGACGTCAAAATCACATCTGCATTTCCATCGAGTGCAAATACCATCTGATGCTGCTTTCAACTACAACAGCGATTTAAAGGTTTGTATTTTAGTTTACAAGTAGTTTATTAAAAGAAACAAAACTGCTTATAATTCCAATTTTACTTATTCCAATCACTCGTTTATTGGTCGATACGTTCCCTTATTCGTGATTCGTGATCCTTATATTGAGCAAAACTTTTAAAGAAAAAATAAGAATCATGTCTTGGAGTTTTGCCGAGAATTACCATATTTATTGTGGAAAGTTTTACATTCGTGAATCGATCCCCAAACTTTGCTGGGCATACAAATAAGATTTTTCCTTAACAAATCTAAGTGTTCCTATTTGACATTAAAGATACCAAATTGAAATGGGAAATGAAATCAGGCAATTTAGCAATTATTAGATTTTAAAAGCACGAAAGAGCATTTTTGTAATACATAAATATTTGTCAATAAATTAGCATACAGGAATATTTATTTTTTTGACAATTTTATAACCATTATAATTTTCTATCTACTCTTCTTGTTCCCAATTCCTGTTTACGCAGATTATCGATTTAAAAAAGGGCGTATTATAGTAATATTTCAATTAAAAGTAGAGACGGTTGATTAGAGAATTAATAAAGGTGTATCCAATTCATGATGTATTAGGTTAATAATAGGTATAAAAAAGATAACAGCAGTGCTTGTTTCCACAACTGTGTTGTTCAGCTGTCAAAAAATTTTAAAACAAAAATATCACTATCTTAACTCCAAGATGATCATGAGATCTTGCAGGAATTTCGGCAAAATAATGAATATCAACAGAAGTAACTTTCAATCAAATATGCGATATAAAACAAACGAGTCTCATAAGCCTTGTTATCTCTTACTTTATTTAAAGAAATTTCCTCTTAAAATAATTTAGCTCTCCTGCCTTTATGAATTTTTCATATCCTTTTTAAGTTTTTGAAAAATAACTGATATATGTAATTCTATAAATATTATTTAGTTATGATTGGTTTTTGTAATATTGTACAGGGTAGTCATTTTATCTTGATAACATTTTCATCTGATATTTTTAATATTTTTGCCAATAAATTGGCTGGATCAAAATATAAAGTGTGCATATACCATTGAAATCAGAACAAAATATGCTATCCAACTGGTTAAAAATATATAGGGTGTTCCATTAAAAAAAACATAAGTTACGTATAAAGTCGAGTATATTTTAGTTGATGTAGCGCGTACGATTTAATTTTCTCTCGCACTCAAAGTTAAAGCAATATCATAACACTCATTGTTCCCGTATGTCGACTGATCTTCTCTGTCTCTTTTTTTTGTGACGGAAATATAAAATATACACTGAAGAGGGAGATACATAATCTAGGATTTCAATAAGTTCAGCGGCTGTCAAACTGTCAAGATTTGCCAATCATTACAATGAAATATTATTTATTTGGGGTTAACAGTCGTCTCAAATTAAAATTAAATTCGTCTTTTTATGAATTATTTGTTATTTGTAGTGGTAAATAGTGGGTATTTATCCGACAAACGGACATTGTCAAACCACTATAACTCTTACAAGTTTATGTTACCTACATATTGCACGTTTCACAACGTAAGTAATGTAGTCGCGTGGCTCATTGTTAAGATACTCGACTGTCGAAATAGTAGTGGAATACTTTCCGAGTTCAAATCCTGTTTACGGCGGAACTGCTTTTTTCAAATTTTTTTAGTAAATATTAAAGGTTCAAATTTTTCTCAATAAAATTTCATTTTTGTAATTCGCGCAGCGAGTTTTGTTAAAACTGTCTTTTTACTAAACAATTTTATTTTATTATTCCGCCCGAGTTTATCTCTAACAAAATCGACTTTCGGACTTATTTTATTTATTTGAATATCCAGGGCCTTTATTTTTTATTTATTATACATTACTTAATGACTTCAATTTTTCGCATTTTATTTCTTCCTAAATAAACAGTTAGGCCCCAAAATTTTATGTTGGCGTTGTGTTGTTAAACAAAGCCTTGTGGAGTATTTTTTAAGGAACGCTCCATTTCTAGAAGCTGATGATATGTGCGTGATGTATTTAACCAATAACACGTTTTCACCACCAACAGTTTGCGAATTCAAGGTGTAGCCTAGCGCCGATAATTAAATTTAAAAAAACTATTCTGGATATTGTTTTAGTGGTAAATAAGTAAGTAGATGCTTGTATTCTTGACTGAAAGGTATATTTGGAGTATTGTAGTAATAATTTCAATTACAATGTTTATAGTTTTAATATACGAATGGCGAAATTTTCTTCCAATATTAGTTTTCGATTACTTTTTTCTCAAATAATAATATTGTTATTGACCGAATATTGGGCAATTCATTTTTATTATTAGTTTCATTTGTGTCCGAGGCGTCCGAGCCTTTATATAAATGCAGAATTCCACTAAATAAAACGACAAATTTAGTAAATTAATACTTCTTAACATTTTTTGTGAAATCCCTTTAATACTTTTATACAATAAATTATTATTTAGAGATCACATCACAGTTTCAAGTGTCAAACTGTTTGAGAACCATTGGCATTTCTGACACATCGAATACATTCTTACTTCATACGACGTAGCGACCTTTGGACCGGCCAACTTAGAGTATACTCGACTATATCTTTGACAATTCAGAGTCGAAAAAAAACTTGGTAAGGTAAGCGTCCCTGCAATTTGGCTTTTGGTACATAGTAATAACTTCAAAAATAAAAAATTTATATCAGATCAATATGTTATCAAGATAAAATGACTACCCTGTACAGGACAGATAATAATTATTCAAGCACTGAAAAGGTCGGCATGTTTTCAAACAAAACGATAGATTTTCTTTCTCAGACAGCTACACGTACTGCGATGTTTTAGATTTCGGTAGGTAGGGTTGAAAGGGGAACTAGACGCATTTCATTATTTTATCTTTACAATCAGGTCAGTCTACTGTCTACAGTTCACCTATCGATTATTTATAATTAAATGTGTTATCTGGCTTAATCTTATGAATATCATTTACTTAGTTGAGTCTTTGTATTTTATTGTATAGTAACAGCAGCAAATTAAGTATTGATAAGGTAGACATGAAGAGAGCAGAAATCAGGAAAAATGTGACTAGGTATTAGATTCAATAGCTCTGTTGTTTATGGTATGTTCCCCGATAAAATGTAATTTCCAAGAAGCAGTAAATTCGTAACTTACAAATACAATTTTTGAAAATAGGAAATTAGAAAGCGATGCAATTAAACGAAGAAAGGCAAGGATGAGCTCACGATTAACTCTTGCGAGACAGTACCATTAGACAGGATACTTAAATTCAAAGTACTTATGATTATTGATAACATAAGTTAAAAGAAAATCTTGATATTTCTAATATATTTTTATAATTACTATTACTAATGACTCAGGATATAATATCAAAACGTTTATATATTAAATAATTATCTAACAATGTTGTTTGTGTTATCATCGTCTTCGTCAGAAATCTCAGGATCCTCTTTATTTTCTTCAAGACTCACTCAGATGTGCCAAAAAGATGTTTTATTGAAATTTTATATTAAAAAAGAAAAAAGAAATTTGAACCGTACTACAATTACATATTTTGGTAACAAAAATAATTTTTTGCTGTGAAATGAAACAGAACACTACATCCACTTCAATGTCATACAGTTTACATTAAAACTGTTGTTGTTCTTTGGTGACAATGACCACAACGAATTTTCTGTTCTTAACAAATAACAAGATTATTTTTTCTTGTGTTCCACTTGTATGCTGCCCTCTTTCATAAGATGTTTCTTTTTATTTTCCGCAAATAATCCGCAATCAAATTTCTTTCTAAAACTAACTTGGTCCAAGTCTCCTCCAATTTTGTGATGTAAATGCTAAGCAATCTGAATCACCATCAATTAGCAAGTGAATATACAATTTCTGTTCCTAATGAAAATTCGATACCAACTGATATTTTGATCAAATTCTCCCAAATTGATGTTGTACATATTTGTGAGACGTGGCAGTTTCACCTGGATAATCTTTTCTTCTTTTTGCAAATAACGTTTGTGAAGAATATTTGAAGAAATGCGTGTAATCAAATAAATATTGTAATACACTTTTGTCTGTCAAAATATTATCTACAATTCAAAATTAACATATTATAAATTTGTCACACTAATAAAACACATGGTGATAAATCCCATTACAAATATTTGGTAGGTACTTCGATTGAACCGCAACATACTCCCATCATTGTAATTGATTCAATGCAAAAACCCAAGACGTTCTGGCGGTTTAACCAAACGACCAGATCTTGTTACAATTTCCTTCTTCTTAGCACTATTCAATATTCATATCTTGCTCTTCCGATTTATCAATTTCACCAATTTCTTCTATTTCTTCTAATACGTCAGTTTGTTTACCATCGATATCTGATTTGTCTGTGAGTTTGTTCTGGAGTTCATCTCTATCCGAACTAGAAATTTCTATTGGATAGACTCTTTGGAATGGCCGAACTACTTCCTCTCCTGTGGATAATTTTATTCTTGGTACTCTTGCAATATTATCTCTTTCAGAATATAATATGTCAATAATTCTTCTAAAAGGCCAATTAGTCATAATTCTTTTAGAGTTATCTGACTTTACCAGAACCAGTTCAACAATCTTCAATTTTCATTGCTTTTTTGACCATAGTGTACTAAATTTGTCAGATATTCTAATTTGTTCGTTGACTAAGAGAATTTGTTGTTTTTTGAAGAAATCTTAATCTTCCTTTAATGCTTCTGCTATTTACAATGTCCAAATCCAGAGTTTCAGCAGATTTAATGCTCTGAATAAATACCAATGGTGTAATAGGAGTTAAATCGTCCGGATTTTCAGAAACATATGTGAGGGGTGAATTTATAATAGCTTCGTAGTTACATACAAGAGCTAATAATTACTAATAATTTACATGTGATTTTTCTAAATTTTATTTTAATTCAGATTAACACTACTTGAAGTCTATTTTTGCAATGATTCTATTGCAAAAATAAGACTTCATATCCGTAAAACTGTTTATCTTCTTCACAATCTAATAATAATAACCTACATCCGATAACAGAGGCTAATAGTTTGAGGCTAGGAATTGTTGCAGGTTTCAGTGGTTCAGTGGTTCTATTCTTGATTTAGCTAGTAGTAAATTTGTTTGTACTATTCCACATTCCTCAATTCTAACAAAAATACATGCTGTATAAGCTAATTTACTAACGTCGCAGAAAACATGTACTTAGTGAAGATTTTGCACAATAAAATTATCTAAATTTTTTATTTTATTAAAAGTAAATTTGATCAAGCTAAAAAATGAATGTCTTCTTTATGGCATCTGGTAATACCGCATCCCAACTGATTTTTAGTTTCCACGTTTCTTGTAGTAACATTTTGAGCCTGCAGTTATGATGCAAGTAGATTACCTATTGCAAGATTATCTTCACCTCCATATACTATATAATTTGTTATTTTAGCAGCTGCATTCTTAGAAGGTAGTATCGTTAGTTTTGTTACCCCACCAGCAATTTCATTATCCTTCAATATAGCCAAAGTTTCCCAAAGTACCATATTTAGTACCTATACTTTCTTCTTCTTCTTTGTGACTTGCTCGATTTCTATAAAGCATGTACTGCTTGTAAATATTCCTGTCACGTTTTTATTGCTATATCTCTTTCGAAACCTAAATGTTGTAAAATATTCTTCAATATCTTAATAATTCATGAATTTATAAACATTAACGCATCAGAAGCACAATAACCTTTCTTGTCAAGATTTTGGAACTATGTAATTCACTTCTAAAGAAATGCTCGATGCTTTTGAAACACATAGTAGACACTATCAAAGTAAGGTTATGAAGTTTTTCATATACTCATCAAAATCAAATATTTACTCGCATTTATTGGCTGCTCTAACCTAAATAAGTATATTATTAGAACGAAAAAAAAAAAGAATTAATTTTCCTTCGTTTCCTTATCCCCCTTTCTATTGACGTCACGAAACACTGTATGTTGTACAAACAACTACAATTAACGTTCTATTTTAGTCACCATTAACATGGAAAGTATATACTGTATAATCCACGATAGATTTATTGGAGTACTATATTTTTTTTACGATCCTCCAGGTAATAAGGTCAACAATGTACGAGCCGGTAACAGATCGATGCGTAACGACTACAATCATTAAACCGACCAAATACCCAAATGGCGACTGTACTGTAAATGGATACAAGGACAGGAAAGACTTATCTCCTCCAGAGAAACCTCCTCGAAGGCACAATCGAACTCAGCGGCAGCTAGCTCGGCAGGATTCATGCGATGGTGAGTTAAAAACGACGAAGTATCAACTAGTGTGGTATTGATTTTTTATTAATAGCTTCTATTCAATATTGCTGGAATTTAGATTCATTCATTTTTTGAATACGCTCTTTATAGTTACGAGCCGAGATTAAAGAACGGATTAACATGGAACAGATGAATCCCTGATGAATGTAATGAAGTTTAATAATAATATTTGACACTAAATTAACTATTTTAGTAGGTATATTGTCGATATTTTCACCTAAAATAAATCGAAGAATTACAAAAAATTTTTTGATTATTCTTCTAATTTTTAAAACAATTTTTGTAGGAAACTACAGTGTGACTTTATTGAATCTGGTAAATTTGTTTTATGAAGACTTCCCGGTTACATTATAAAAAAGTCGAGATAGAATAGGATAATTACTCTTTCGTATGCGTGAGTAAACTTAAACAAAGATTAAATTTTGTCATTTTATGATTTGCAGAATATCATATATGGTTTTTACCTCATTATTGTTTAATATTGTGTAATAACCGCGTTACGTACAATACATTGACCTCTACGTTTACGCAATAAGTAAGGATGCTATCTTATCTAATACAAATGTACAGAGTTAATCAATGAGAACTTTAATCATACTTAGATATTAATGAGGCTTGATTCGTTTCGAACACTTAGGTGAAAATGACTGCACAAATGAACGTTTGAGTTGCTAATGAAAAATGAACTTAACATTAAATTTTAGTTGATAATATATAAATAGATAGAAGGCAGAAATGTGTTGGCAGTATTTATACGAAAGAAAAGAAAGAGAAAAATATCGATTATTTTACGATTATAATGCATATGCATGGCACGATTTGATGAAACTGGCGTGTACGGTATAAATGCACGTTTTCCACATTATGAGAACATGAACAATATGTACGAGTCAATAACAGTGGCATGTTTTACATAGTACAACTTTTGATCTAAAGTGTCCAAATAAAATTGAACCATATGAAATGATTTTTATGTTTTGACCATAAATTGGTTTATGAAAATTCAAATAGAGTCAAATTGTACTATCAACTCAAAATTTGTATTATGCCTTATTTGATGGATGCGTTCATTCTTTGTACAGTTATTAAAAAATCGAAATAAAAATTCAAATATATTTTTCTTTAATTGTAATTGTAATTGTTCTTTCCTCCTTGATTGTAAGCTTCGCGGTTGTTGTGAATGAAATTCAATCAAGTAGAATGTTTCAATAAAGCAAAAAAATATTTGTGTAGGGTTTCTTAAAGATATTCTCGAAATTGATCACCTTGTACCTTCTGGTAATCACGTGCATACTACAAAATTTTTAGTAATAATAAAGGCTTGATAACAATAAAGAGATTTAATCTTTTTGTTAAAATTCTCAAGTCGGTCGGGTGCAAACTTTACCTATAAACTGTTTTTTAGTCATTAACCATCATCAGCAGGGAACTATAAACACGAAAAATATGAATTTGATATTAGCAAAAGATTTATATAAAACTAAACATTTAGGTAATAATCTCATTTCCCTTAACCATGCTAATATAGCTATATATATATATATCAATTTGTCAATAATACTTTTTATGAATAGGTATTTACTTCTTGGCATCTTGTCTTCCTCAGACCGATAGCTGTCTTCATATTTTCTGACACAAGGTGCTCAGGATTCAAAATAGCTACTTAAATAATATTAAAATCTTACAGCCAGTCCTGCACAGTAACAACATTTACTCGACCTTCACTTGTTTTAAAAAAACGTCTACAATTATTGCACGCGTTATTCTCACTGCAAATTTAATTTACCTCAAAATTACCTGTGGTTAAATAATCTTTAACAACATATTGATGATAAGTTCTCCGTTTTTTAATAATTTTTCATTTCTACAACTGATATTACGTCAATAACAATGACCTTTATTTGTTCTGCTACATTGCTCAGTTTTATCAAGTACGGAAACTGTTACCTTCGAAACATGTAAGTAAGTGCCGTAATATCCTAAATTAATGCGCAGTACCTCAATGTTTATATTTTTTACGAAACATTCTTTATAACGGAATTCGCTTTATTCACCTAATCGATTCATTAAAGTCAATAACTCACCAAATTAGAGGCTTTGTTTTACTGGAGAAACCTACAAATTTCACCTTGTTTCAAAGATGGGGGCGATAAGGACAACACATTAATCATTATTGATTAAGAAGTAATAATAGAAAGTACAGTTTCGGTCGTTATAAAAAAAGAAATATTTTTTATGTAATAAAACAATTTAATACAAAACTAAGCAACTAAAATTTAACATGCCATTTTTTATGGAGGACTTATTACAACATCGGAATGCAATGAGCGCAGAAGTATTGGATTTACCATGGTTTTGAAATTTCAGAGGTAAAAAAAGTGAGAAGAGAGAATGTCCCAATTTTGTGAGCTAAAGAAGGAAATATTTTATCTTAATAAATAAACAGGATAATAGGGTTATTTCATGTTAAAGAAAAACTTAAAAATACCTATCAATTTGGATAGTAGAATATGCAAGAATAATGTATTGGTAAATACCATGTCAATTATTCATAAATCAATAAAAAGTATCGTCAATAATTTCAAATTTTATTAACTTCTGACGTCACGGTTTAGAACTAAATCTAGGAAGATTTGTTTTTGTTAAGAGTCCAGTAGCATTTGACACTTTTGACAGTTTGCTTTAGTTTGTGTTAGTTCATCATTTTTTACTATTATGGAGCCTAATTTCGTTAAAGCTAGCAGTGAAAATTTACCTGAAGTGAACAACGTTATGATTCAGGAATTCTTTGCGAAAAATATGGACTATTTCAGTGTCGAGTTTAAGAGCGTGAAAAATGTGAGGTTAGTTTTTTTGAGATATTTCATCTACGCTATACTGCGCATGCGTAAACATTAACGTCACGACTGTTGGCGGGAACTTAATATTTTCAAATTACAAACCGAGTTTAAAAATACGTAGGCGCAAAAAAAATACTTTTTTTCCAAATATACAGTATTTTTAAGTGTTCCTGATTGTACATTTAACATAAATATAAATTGTGAAATAACCCCATTGCTCATCTGCAAATAAAGTACGATTTGGGTATTTGGGAGACAAACTCTGTATCCTCAAAAAATGAATGTGACAAAAACTCATCCTGATTTTGTATATCTGTTTCCTAATGAAGATAAGCTTGATTTGTCGTCTTAAACAAATATGGTTTATGCAAGATAAGCCACCACCCCAATTTGCATGAACTTAACGAGAAACGCAGACCTAAGTTTCCCCAAGCTTTGTTAGAGCGACCATCAGTCCAGTTATTGAAGTTTATGTGGAGTACTTTGACGAAGAGAATTATAGTAGATTAGTTTGCAGGTGGATTATTAAGGCTTTCATAAACGCTCATTCACTGTGACCTGAAAGATCCTTTGTGAAAAAATTATATCTATATACGAGGTGGTCCAACTATTGCCTTCCAAGGGAGATATACCCATTTAAAAATGATCGTCAAGGGATGGCTTAGCAATTCGCTTCTTTACTTAAGACATATATTTAATATTTCCTACCAATTTAATACATTTAATTTAATGGTTTAGTACCTATATAATATATCACAGCATACTTGATGTGTTACAAGCTTTATTATAAAGTGTAGCAAATTCATTTAGAAATTAATTTACTCAAAAGTCGATTTACCAAAATGTAACAAGAATCCCTTTTTTATGCCTAATAATCTGAAAGTGTATTCTTAAGAAACATTTTAAAAAATAAGTGGACAATAAAAAAGTAAAGGGTGAAGTACTGATAACCCCCTAAAACAAAAGGTAGGCTTAAGTTATCTGATACGAATTTTATATATTAAAGCGTTCGAAAAATATTGAGGAAAAACCGATATTTACTATCCCCTTTTAAAGAGGTATGTCTCCCTTATACTCTATTTTCGTAGAAAAATTATACAAAAGAGTATTGTTATTTTTGCATGTACTGTTAGCCCTAAGAACATCGAAAGACAATTTTGGACCACCTTGTATCGACTAATTTTTTCTGAGGGCTATACTTTCCACTTCAGTAGTTGTCAGAAACTTCGGTTTCAAGTGTCGTCATCTTTATCAGGTTAAGGTGCTGCACAGGCAGATTATGTGTTCAGATTCAGTCACATCGGTGCAGAAGCGATATGTCAGTCCTCAGCGATGCCAAAGTTTTTGATATGGTATCCCAATGGGTAGTGTCTTGTGAGTAGGCTATTATTAGCCTATAAACTTTGGTTTGATGATATAGTCTAGCTCTTTGGTTCTTTTCTGCAAGTAGTTTGCCTGTCTTTGTCCTGGATTTGCGCTTCAGTTGAAGGATTTACTCTTCCATTTTCGAACAAAATGGTTCATGTTCAATGATGTTCCTGTACCCTCCCTAGCGGGACGGTCCACAACCACATTCACTTGCATTCCTTAATGCCCTGTCATCCATATCAAGGTAACCTTGCTATTCTTTACTAGTTGCTTTATTGTTTGCAGATATTTGGAATTTAAAGCGTTGTCTCAGAGGACAGGAATTGTTCCTGGTGTGTAATATACAGTTCTAGCAGCAAGATGGTATAGCCTAATGCTATTGAAAGTCTACATCTAACATTAAATGCCTACCCTTTATTTCATCTTTGATCCATACTGGAAATCAGTGTTATCAATGATAATTAGTATACAAATTCAAGAGTTTGAGTGTGAATGAGTTTTAAGTAAGTTGAGATGTCACTCCCATAGAGCCTCACTTTTTTCTTACAACTCCTTTCTCACCACTTCGTTTTGGAAGTACGAATTTTTCGTTTCTTACTTCTACAAGGCCTGGTATCTACAACTGTGTCAAATGTTTATACTTTCTTGCAAACATTCTACTTTGTAGAACCACGATATGTGTGCGACAAAGACATTCTCAATAATTCATCCATGTATACACGAATAAACAAATTTATTTTTCTACTAATTTAAAGAAAAATATGAAATTTTGTTGACCAACTCGTCACGTACTGTTTTTTGGCAAATAAGTTATATAAATATTTAAAATATTGTTTACCAACAGTCTGCGTTTACAGTTGGGGTAATTCTTTTCAGGTGTGAAATAAACTTGAGCAAATATTGTTGTCAACGGAACGGTGGCAGCAAATCTGAGAGAGTGCTCGAAAACGTTTGATAAATAATACATTCGATTAACCTCAAGATCATTAAAAATTTTAGATAATCATTTTTGTTTCATTTAAACCCCAAATTTATTTCAAGCTTCATATTTACCGAGACATTAAGGTATTGTTTAATTTTTCACCTGATGTAATTTCCAATTGATGTATGTGGCTTTTACTTTTTTATTTATTTTTGTTTGTATACTAGTTGCTACAACGCCCTTGTCGTACCTAGAGTCGAATGTGTTTTCATTTATCACTAATGCAGAAATCATCCGATTGATTGTTTAAAATTTATCTACGGTCACAAAATGCGTTAGTACCGAACACGGTGTAAGACAATTAGGTGATGAAACGCCTCAATTAGAGTGTCTCCAAACTGTTAACGCAAGAGACGCGAAATCGTAAGACAAAGAGAGAGAGTACGTGGCCGCGCGGGCTGCGCCCCGCATCGTCCCTAGTTAATTTCCACTTCATTTTACCAGGTCGGAAAATATACCATTCGATGCAGAAAAATATGTAGAACACGATTGTTGAAAAATGACGTGTCTAAATTGTCGGCTACTGTGCATAAAAAAAAACATAAATGAAATTGGACGCCGGCACGTTTAACTCGAAACGCTGCCAAAACCGTTAGAGTTATGAAAAAATTGGACATAAACAATTTTATAGAGAATTAAATTTCCTATAAAAAAGTCAGTGACTGCATATGTCTATCTTGAATATTTTAGGCGTGAGGGTGGCTCACGACGGTGTGGCTGAAAGTTGTGCGCTGGAAAACGATAAGTTTAATTTAACAAAAGATCAGCGCGCGAATTTGAGGCGCCCTCACACCAAAACTATTAAAGATAGACTAATGCCACCACTGACTTTTTTATAGGAAATTTAGTTCTCTATAAAATTGTTTATGTTAATTTTTTTCATAACTCGAACGGTTTTAGCAGCGTTTCGAGTTAAACGTGCCGGCGTCCAATTTCATTTTCGGTTTTTATTTTATTTTTTACACAGTAGCCAACAATTTAGACACATAATTTTTCAACAATCGTGTTCTACATATTTTTCTGCATCGAATGGTATATTTTTCGACCTGGTAAAATGAAGTGGAAATTAAATAGGGACGATGCGAGGCGCAGCCCGCGCGGCCCTCGTGGCCACCTACTCTGTCTCTTTGTCTTACGATTTCGCGTCTCTTGCGTTAACAGTTTGGCGACACTCTAACCATACGATACATTGAGGCGTTTCATCACCTAATTGTCTTACACCGTGGTACCGATTAATATTCACTAACAAGGTGTGTTCTGCGAAGATATTAACAGTATTACGATACGATTGTTGGATTGAAGTGCTCAAAGCCATGTGAGAAGAAATGTTCAAGGTGCCTTTTCGGCGTTGATGTTAAATGATTCAAATCTTGTCTCATGTTATAGAAGATTGCAGAAAACCTCCAGTAGTCAAACTATCAAGATACACGCATGGACATCTTTTGAAAGGAATGAGTTATGGGGGTGTGTAAACCCCATTTAAAATCAGTTTTCGAAACTGGCATCTCGATAGGTACAAAACTCTTGATAGACTGTTAGACATCGGTCAAATTAATTTGAGGCACCTACGGTAAATATGGAATTGCACTTTCTTGATTGTGATAATAAATATGCAGGTAGATGCTCTATCGTTGACATTTGAACAATTAACTGATTATCATAGAAGACTTCAGAAGAGAAACTTTTGCCTAATATAATTGCCAAAATTTTTCCAATTTTATATTTGCGACCAAAATTAACGCACCGCAAGAAATTCACCATTATTTTGAATTTGATTTTTTTCTAAACAGTTTACCTGATTTTAATGTGTTTTGTAGGTTAACTCTTCTAGAATATATATCTAGCAGTGCCAATTTTAAGTAAAAATTATTTTTCCTCTGAATATAAGGTCTAACAATAGATATATGTTTTTTTTTTCAAAAATTCAAAACACCCTGTGGGAATCGACAGCAGAAAATTAAACTCCAGTTCAGACAGAATTCTAGCTTCATCTTTTCTTAATATTTACTTTTTTGGTACACTCTTTGCTATTAAAGGAGGTATACCGAGTGGGGAAAAAAATCTAAAATTGTTGTTTATTGGATGCCATTTTTTTACTTTGATTCGAATAAACTTAGCGTCATTAGATAGACAATTTAGTAGGCTATAAAACCTATAGTTTAAAATGGTAGACATGAACAAATCAATATAGCAGACACCTTTAAAAATTTATGTATTTCTAGCTTCGTTCTTTATTAAAATCTGATTGAACTAAGTCGGTCCATTATTGGTTACGAAGATATGACCAATTAAAAAATGCTAGTAAACGTTATTTAAAAGCATACATTTATAATTAGTGAGGGTAGTTGTCGAAACCCAAATAGGTTCAATAATTATGACATTACGACCAGCTGATAAGTTGTACCAGACTAAGGGGGCTGGCCTTAAAATCGCCACACCACACATTTTTTTATTGGTCATATTTTCGTAATCAATTTATTTAGATTTGACTCAATCAGGTCTTCATAAAGAACTAGGATAGAAAAACGTCCATTTTTAAAGGCGTCTATAATTTTGATTTTTTCATGTTTACCATTTTGACTTATAGGTTTTGTAACCTATTAAATTACCTATCTAATGATGCCAAGTTTATTCGAATTGGTTATAACAAAAAAATGGCTTCCAAGAAACAAAAATTTTTGATTTTTTTCCCCACTCGGTACCTACATCTCCTTTAATAGAAACGATAAAAAAGTATACCAAATAAGTTAATGTTAAGAAAAGTCGAAGCTACAATTGAGTCTGAACTGGAGTTTAATTTTCCTGCTGTCGATTCCCACAGGGTGTTTTGAATTTTTGAAAAAAAAAATATCGCGTTATTGTTACGCCCTATATTTTTTAAAAAAATTATTGTTACTTAAAATTGGCACGGCTATACATTTCAGAAGAGTTAATCTACAAAACAAAAAAAAAACAAATTAAAATCAGACAAACGGTTAAAAAAAATCAAATTTAAAATCATGGTAAATTTTGGGTGGTGCGTTAATTTTGGTCATCAGTGTACATATATGATTAATCAAAAAATATTTCTTACATGTCTTACATGTTTTTACTTAAAACCATCATCTGCTCTGATTTCCCCCATGCCACTCTCTCGCGGATGGCGGATACGATCATTAATTACATTATAATTAAAAAACGATGTAACTTCCATACATATGTTTTTGTTGTAAATTGTGAATAATAATGATAGATCATTAGCCGAACGGAACTCACCAAATCTAGTTAAAATGTTATTTTATAATTTAAAATTATGATTAAAACCTAGAGATCGTTCACGGTGCAAGGACATTTAAAATTTATATCTCATAGTTTCGTAATTTAAGCGAGCAGTGTTAAACAATGCATTTTCGTTATTTATTTGTTAATTGTGCTTAAGTGTAAATTTAATTACATTTGTTTGCTTTCTCAGTTAATCCGTGTGTGTAAGGCAAACAATGTCTTGATCAGGAAACGGATGGTTAAATTTTTTGATAAAACAGTGTAGTGTTAGTTTTGTATTTCACGTGAGTACAATATTTAAAGATAAATGTCCTACTACAGAGAATTACTTAGGTTAGTTTATATTTTTTACCTCAAATAATGCTGAATTCTCCATTATGGTTGTATCAGTTGGTATATTATATAGCAAGTGTGCTTATTATCGATAATATTTGATTGATTATAATCTCAAAATTACAAATAATGATTGAGCTTGTAGTATTGGGATTGTTAGAGAATATTAATAAATCATTAACTGGCATTAGTCGCCCCATATGCTATATTTAGCAACAAAGCTTACCATGAAAGAAAAATGTTATATACCCACAGTGGTAGTTGGAAATATTTTTAGTTGTAATTGAACAATTTTTTAAAATATATAATAATAAAATGTCTTTATTAATCCCCATAAGTAATTGAAGTACAGACGGGTGAAGTTTAGCCACTCAAGCAAATCTTTCTCTTAACCTTCCTATTTGTAATATCGACAAATTGAAAAGAAATGAAGAAATATTGATAAAACGCATACCTATTCATGTGTTCATATAAAGAATTTAATGACTATAACCTAACTTCCTTTACTGATACTAACTAACCTTAATTAATGTATACATAGATAACAGTTATATTTGTTGTGTTAAATTAAGAATATTTTAAGTTTTTCCTAAATAGATGAACTACACTTAATTTCAAAAAAAGTGAGGCACTCGATTTTTTGGGTAATTTTAAAGCCCTTTAGCTTTTAAACCGGTGGACCTATTTGAACATTTATTTCCCAGTTTATAGCAAAATCCATTTTGTATGAGCTGGATTGGAAGCAATGACGACTTTTACAAATTTCATTGAAATCAATGGAGAATTTGAAAGTTTTTTCACAAATTTTTAAAACGCCATGTTCTTTATTCTCGCATTCATAGAAAAATTATTCATTCTGCATTCAATGAACGATATTTCAATAAACATTTTGTTTTTTATTCACTGTATTATCTCTGGTATTTTCCAAAATATAACGTTGTTACGTGAACCCTGCTTTTCGTCTTTAAAATTGAGAAATGATATCTACGAAGCTATTAGTTGGTCATTAAAACAAATTTGCCAACTTTACAACAATTAGTGACAGTGACAGTCCCGATGTGAATCCCATAGAGCATCTATGAACTGGGACGAAGAGTTAGATTTCGCGAAAGGACTCTTGAAACCATTGCAAAAATGGCTGATGCTTTAATTCGGTAAAAGGGTCTCTGAAACCCTTGCAGAGATGGCTGGTGCTTTAATTCAAGAGCAGAATGATATATCACAGCAACGTATTAGAAATTTAATGTCTAGTGTGCCCCATGCCGATTAGAAACTCTGAGACTTGCTAGATATTGAAAATTCTAATGTTACTCTTGTGACTGTTTTACTGTTTCTTGTTTTTTCACCGTTTAAGTTTGTCATTCATTAAAAATGTTAAATTGAAGTTGTTTCAGTTTTTTTTAATGGTTTTGTTATTTTGGGGTTTCCAAAATATTCTAGATAGCTCAATAATTTTTGTGTATCATTTCTTAATATTAAAAAGTAAAAAAACAGGGTTCACGCAAAAACGTTATATTTCGGAAAATACCAGAAATAAATCATTGAATAAAAAAACAAAATGTTTATTGAAATATGGTTCATCGAATGCTGAATTAATAATTTTGCGAGAATAACACAAAGGGTGTTTTGAAAACTTGTGAAGGAAAGCTCCATTAATTTCCATGAAATTTGGGAAAGTCACCATTGCTTCCAATTGAGCTCATGAATGAATTTTGCTACAAACTAAAAAAAAATGTTTAAATCGGTCCACTGGCTTAAGAAATAAATAGCTTTAAAATTACCCAAAAAATCGTGTGCCCACTTTTTTGGGACTGATTTATAATCATTGGCTTGTTTGTGCAAATCGGAGGTATACAACTAGAATAAAAGATACCCTTGAACTGAGCCCTGGGATACATCGGATGTTATAATCTGGTTTGAGGAGATTTCGTTGTTTATTATGACTGTGGATGTGATTTCTTAAATAGTTCTTTATAAAGTTACACGGCACGAAATTTAAACCAAAGTATGTAATTAAAACTGATGTAAAAGTATTTATTAATTTCTATGGAATTCCATAAACTGGGAGAAATTTCAAAGTTGCCACTTTTCTCATTATTAAAAATAAAGATAATGGTGTAGGATAACTAATTTGCCATAGTTTTCCAACCATTTAAGAATCAAATTAGTTTTACGTGCATCTAGTTCTAGCATATAATTTTCCAGCTCATTCGCACTACACATGCCTTTACATAAAGTAACAATTAATTATTAATTAATTTCGAACCTTGTTTGGTCGACCATTCTTCATGCTACCATTGCCTCAAAATCTACAAAATACTTCATTAATGTTAGGGAAATAATTTCAGTGTAGATGCCTAGCAAACAGTATTACAGACTTTAAGCGATGTCAAAGATATTCGTGTTGCTGAAAGTTTTGTAGTGTTTTAAGTAAAAACTTATATTTTGAAAGATTAAAAGCAGATTTATAAAAATAATACTCCTACACAACCGTTAAAAATTCCAAAGACTATTATAGGTTTGCAAAGACTAGATCATAAGATTCGAACGGTCGTTCTCTTTAAAAGAAACGACTGCGGATATATTTAATAAACATTATGGTGGGTAAGTGTTTCATAATATTATAACGTATACGTAGTTGCCTATTCATTCATTTCACTGTAAACTATCACTGTACTTCAAATAGCAATGCACCTATAATTCGCCTATGATTTTGAACCAAGAATGCTAGCCATATTGATTGGTACGCATTTGTACATACTAATAATTAACAATAAAAAATGTTACCCCCTCCATTACTTTTTTAAAATTTTAAAATAACAAATTTATTAGTTAAACAAGACTGAAAATATACGTAATTGACACTTTTTTTTAAATTTAACAAAGACTTTGGAGATACCTATAGTTGAATAAATAGGTGTTTGAATGACGAATGTGGAGGAATTATTGAAAATAAAAATAATGGTTATAAAAATATGATTAAAAGACAGAACTGGTGATATATAAAAAATGTGGAAATTTGGTGACAAAAACTATCGATAATTTAAAGAAAATTTCTGTAATAACATAATAGACAAAAACAAGAATGATTATAAATGAATGGGGTCTAATCTAAAATACGAAACGAAAGAAAGTAATTGGATGTAAAAAGGTAAAAAGTTGTGGCGTACTTTGTGAAGCAGTTTTATCAATATCGATAAAACTATAAATAATTATTATGTTGAGAGTATTGAAACATTCACATTCGATTTTTGTAATATCAGTGATGCAAAAATAAATACATTACTACAATACCCTGCAAATATTATTGCAATCATTACATTAGCAATATCTATTACCAAGTGACACCAAGTGACTATTGTTAGTCACTTTGTGCTAAAAAGTACCAAAACTTCGAATTAATTCTATAGCTGCTTGTAATTCTTTTTCGCGGATTTTTTAACTTTAGACTATCAACTTCAAATATTAAAAAGGAATAGATGTGCTTTTACCCCTATGAGGGTGAATACCACCCCTGAAGTTCAAAATTTAATTCTGACTCAATAAGTAAGTATTAAGAGTTAGTTATTTAAAAAATTTATTTATATGTGTTTGAGGTCGCTGATTACGAATCTAAAAACAGAATTAAAACAGAATTGTAGAATTTGCGATTGCACCCCTAATATGGCCGACGTAATAAGAGTAAAATGGAGAAATATATTTTGTTTGTTTTGGGCAAGTAAAACTTTTTCATTGCAAATTCTTATATTTTAGGACATAAAACTTTGGAGTCGCTGATCACCAATGTGAAGTCAAAAATTAATTTAAAAAAGTAGCATTTATTAGTTTAGTAATCTGTTTGTTGAAAAACTTAAATCAAATGTATCGAATTGTAGAAAAATAATAAAAATAAAAATAAAAATTGAAAAAATCTATGGATAACTAAAGCATTAGTAAAATCAACAAATACTAAGAATGACCTATTTAAAATTCAGGAAAAATATCCATCTGATGAGAATAAAAACAAATACAAATAATATAGAAATATATCAAATGATTTAATAAAAAACACCAAAATAACCTATTTCCAAAATAAAATTAGTGAAAATAAAAATAATTCAAAAGGTCTGTGGGACTGTATGAATGACATCATTCAAAATGGCAACAAATAACCTGAAATTTGTGAAATGTATACTCACGAAAATAATAAAATAACATACCAAAAAAAAATTGCTAATGTTTTTATCAAACATTTTACAGAGATTGGGAAAAACTAGCTAATAAAATTAGAGAAAAGCAAAATATATTGCCCAACTGTGGCACTAAATATCGCATTTGATATTTCTTTCTGAATCCAATGAAAATGACGTTATTGTGGCGATAAATAATTTAAAGAACAAGAAGGCACCTGGTACAGATAATTTAAAATCTGAAACTCTCAAACTCATAGCCAATTATATAACCTCACCCCTCACTTTCCTAATTAACTGGTTATATAATTCTGATCACCGCCCAGCAGCCTTTAAAATTGCAGTTGTGAAACTAATATTCAAAACTGGGGATAAGTTGAATGTGACAAATTATCGTCCTATCTCTCTGATTTCAAACATAGCGAAGGTATTTAAAACGCTATTAAAATATCGCAACATTAATTACTTAAATAAATACAAAATAATATCTGAGAGACTGTTTGGATTCAGAGAGAATGAATCGACACAAGACGCTATAATTTACCTAACAAACAAACTTAGTAAATCTATTGACGAGAAATTACCAACACTATGCATCTTTGTCGATTTGGCTAAGTCATTTGATACGGTCGATCACAACCAACTTTTATATACAAGGTGTTTCTAAATTGACTACCATAAATTTAAGAGCTTATAGAGAACGTTAAAATAAAACTAAAACCTCTATACAGTTTCGTCGGAAAACGCTTCCTTTTCAAAATACAGGGTGTTATAGTGTCGACTGGCAGATCAGTTATTTAGCTATATCTCTAAACAGAGTAGGCAGAGGAATCTAAATTATTGTAAGCGAGTGTTACTTAAGACTACCGATGACTGTATAATATTTTAAATTTGATACCACCATTCAGTGGCGTAGAAAAAGGGGTACCCTAACACTTTTTTGTTAATAAAAAAATTTGCTGTCAGATGTTTTGAAAATATCGTCTCATTTTCAAATTCCCCAATCAAAATGCTATAATAAAGATGCTCTCATTAAATATCTCCAGAGGCGTTCGTTTTCGAGATTTTCTCGGTTTTATGTAGTACCTACTTAATTTTGATTGGGGAATTTGAAAATGAGACGATATTTTCAAAACATCTGACAGCAAATTTTTTTTAACAAAAAAGTGTTAGGCTACCCCTTTTTCTACGCCACTGAATGGTGGTATCAGATTTGAAATATTATCCATTCATCGGTAGTCTAAGTAACACTCGTTCACAAAAATTTAGATTCCTCTGCTTACGTTTAGAGATATATCTAAATAACTAATCTGCCAGTCGACACTATAACACCCTGTATTTCGAAGCGTTTTCCGACGAAACTGTATAAAGGTTTTAGTTTTATTTTAACGTTCTCTACAAGCTCTTAAATTTATGGTAGTCAATTTGGAAACACCTTGTATATTAGAAAATATTGGTTAAGAGGAACTCCATACACACTAATGCAAAACTATCAAAAAAACCGAAAACAATGTGTTAAAATCAATAATAGTCTTAGCGACATCGAGAAAGTTGAAGATGAAGTTCCTCAAGGAACCATATTAGGATATAAATGATCTGTACGAGAGCTCGATGAAAGGAGATATAGTAAGTTTTGCTGATGGCACTGCTGTTATCACAAAGCTTCTGATTGGAGCACTTTAAAACGTATTGTTGAAACTGATTTTAAAAATATAGTTGAATGATTTAACAATAGACTTTTAACAATAAATTTTCGGAAAACCTGCTATATTCCTTTCACTTCTTATTCCTACCTACTTTTGACTCATTAACGATTTTCAATGGCTCAGATAATATCAGCATCTCCTCTGCTCAAACCTTAAATACTTGGGAATATACTTAGATTCTTATCTGAAAGGGATATACATATTAATTATTTTACCTACGATCACTAACGTAAATAGCTGAAAACGCACTATCCGCCACCTATGTAAATTGAACCTTACACACGGGAAACAAATCGTACGCTCAGCCGCTGAGGTGTGTTGCAATGTGACCACGTGACCAACTTTACACAACACTTGTAGTTCATATTTCTGACACCAGGCTAAAATTATTAAAAATGGCAAGTGCAAAACTTAATTTTCTAACGTTGTCAAAACTGACATAAGCAACAAAACAAATAATACAAAATTGTGTTTTAATTTTAATAAATACGATCATAGGTAAAATATAGTACATAATTCGAGTTGTAAAGCAATTACGCACTCATAGAATTGCCGCACTCGCCGCTACGCGGCGTCGTGCGCAATTTTTCCATTCCAGCGTAATATGTTATTTACAACTCTCATTACCTAATATTACTATTATTAAAAAAATGCGTTTCCTTTTATATAGATTTAAACATTTTTCACAAATATTTAAAATTGAATAAATACGTAGGTATATTGTATTTTGCACTATACTCGGGCCAAAAAGAGTAGTCAGTAGAGCCAGGGGCGTACGGATTTACGAATTTCATAAATTCCATAATTCGAACAAATGAAAGCGGATTGTGTTAATTATGCATGAATATGAGTTACCATGTCTTAAATTTTAAATAATATGCTTACATCTGGCAACATTATCTCCACGAAATAGGTATAGCAACGCAGTTGAACAATGCACATCCTTTGCGTTGCAGCATATATGACGCCACTGAATGCGCTATCTAAGCCCTCTCGACGACCTTTCCAATAGCCGAACAAATTATTGGGTATAAGGGCGACACGTTCAAGCATTTACTGTATTTGGTTGACTATACCAATTAAACATAATGACCTAGTTGTGGTTTTCATCTCTGGTAGGCGGAGAAAACTGGATATATTTCTCTGAATTATATGGGATTATATGGTAAAACGAGCTGCCGCTTCTGTATTCCATAACAGCTAAATCCTTTGAAGAATTGCCGGTGAGTTTTTGCTCTACTGACTACTCTTTTTGGCCCGAGTATATACTAGTTCAAAGTCATTTTACGTATGGAATAATCACATAGTCACTAGTAATAATGTGAGCAATCTAGAAATAAATCAGAAATTATAATCTTAAAAGTTATTTATAAAAAACCAAATAATTACCCTAGTAATGAGTTATATAAAGAAACAGCAACAACAATTTTTTATGCAAACAGTAATAACACAACACAATAACAAACATGAACTTCAACAAATTGAACATAATTATAATATCAGACATAGAGAAAATTCAACAGTTATATTAAAACCGAAAAGAAATGTATTGCAACGCAGCTACTTGTATCTCGGTCCTAATTTAATATCACCCGAAAATAAACGTATAAATTCGTATGAGTTATTCAAAAATAAAATAAAAAAATGGTTTAGTACCTTACCTAGAATGTAAGTCCATCAATAAATATGTTAATATTAAAAATATATATTTTTATTATTATAATAACTAAAACATTTCTTATTGGAATATTAAGCCATGTACTTTTTTTCTCGATATATTTTCCTTAAATTTAGTTATTAGTCAGATACCATTTACATATTTTTAAATAATATTTATAATGACATATTTTGTTCTTTTTTCTTCCAAAATTAAAAAAAGAAAAGGGGAAAAAGGTTAGTATTTAGTTTACGTTATATTGGTACCCACTAAAAGGATTTCCTTCTGTGGGTTACATTATTTGTTTACTAGTTGGAAATTTATTTGTATGAATTACCATATGTATAATTACCGAGATGTATTTGTTTTGATTTGGTGAATAATAATTATTATTATATTATATTATTATTATTATTATTATTATTATTGCCATAACTTTTTGTCTCTGGTAATATTCAGCCAAGATACTTCCCTTATAAGTTATTTAAGCTCAAAGCCAAAAGAATTCATTATTTTAAAAATTTTCAAAATACATTAAGGGTAAAATCTTTTAGATAATGCATCCATCACAGTCAAACAAATTTGAGCGATTGAATATACTTCTCTACCTAATGATCTAAAAAACATCAAAAAACTAGATCAAAGCTTATGAAATATATAATATTATATATTTTTCCCACGTCTGCTTCTGTAGGTATTGACTACATAAATAAATATTATTATTAAAATAAATATTTCATATAAAATGAAAATGTTTCCAAGAAAAAAACAATTGTTTTATTTGATTGTCTATATTTGGAAATTATCGGATTACAGCTATCTAGACATATACATAATATTTCTAAAAATAAAACAAGCAAACACAATATATCAACCATGTACGTCAAGTTCCTTAAGTCAACAAAATTGCATACAAGTAGCGATGACAGTTATACTTTTCGCAGGCAGTCGATTAATGTATTTTTATATAATTATTTCACACTCTATAGGATATCGTCAGAGTTGTACATATTTCTTATTTTAATTATCACTTCATATTAAATTGGAAGACATTTCTCTGTTGCCTTTAATTATTACGTCATAAATATACCAAATTTTCCAAAAATGCATGCCGAAATAATCGAAAATATGTTAGAATTTAAAATGTCCCCACAAAATGTAGTCTAAATGAGTTAAGGCAAAGAATCCTGTTGATCATAGTATTGTGTAACTCTTTACTTTTGATTACGTTATTTAAATAATTTCAGATGTAATGGCACCATCCAATACCGACCAGTTGACCCATCATATTTATTTGCTACTAGAAAGAAGCACATTGTATAAATTAAATATTAAGAATCTTACAGTAATGTTGCAAAGAGATATTAAAAGGTTAGGCTTTTTGAAATAGGAAAATACAAGTTGGATGATCTTGAAAAAATATGCATTACATGAAATTTATGAAATATATCAATCCCATATTTGAGAAAAAGACTTGGAAAGTGAGCTTGTAAATTATTTATGTAATTAATTAAAAACATAGATAATATAATTGAACATCTTTATTTTTCTTATCCTAAATAACAAAATTATGCTTACAAGGTCGTATAACAGTTGAATTTAGGCATTTAGAATAGTGCTTTGTTTTCGTCAAATAGATAAATATTGGGTACAATACAATAAAACAAAACGTATTATTACACTTAGTGCGCTAAATGCTGGATTAATTTTGGATTATGTTGTAATAAAAATTCGATTTTAAAATCATGGTGACTAATAACTTTCCAGGATTTATGGATTTATGGATTTTCATGTAATTAGAGGCATTTGTGTGAGTTTGAGCAATTATAAAGTAGAAAATGAAAACAGATTGTAATTACTAACTAATAAACACACGCATGGGAAATCTAAATTTGCACGGCAGTAATGAAAATTTATTGAAGATAAAAGTAGTTTAAAATGTTTCTGATTTATTCATGGCGGAACTAAATAACATATTTTAAATTCTAATTTGGTAAAAGTGAGGTGTGCTATACATCCGATTATAAAAATTTCGTATGACGTTGATATACGAACTTCTATTTTGACGGAAAAAATAATGTCTTATATTATTGTAATGGCAAATTATTATTAAACACGCAACGGAATAATTTAACCAATTTTAAAAAGAGAAATGAACTCATAGAAAAAAACCTCTGAATTATTTATTAAATTGTGTCCTATGTTAGAGACATATATGGTAAATTCATACAAAGCTACGTATTCAGATTGCAGCTGTTATTACTGTTAATGACAATGTTAGAACAAAAAATATAGAAATAGTGTTTAGAAAAAACGCATATTGATTGGAATATTACATGCGGCATTTTTATTTATTTATAAACTATTACTAGTAGAATATGCTACAAGCACTTTTATTGGCAATATTTTAAAATGGTGACTTATACACCACATACTATGCAATTGTCACCCACAATTTTTTATAACTTTGTAAAAATAATATAAGTCCTTCATCTTCAAGTATAAATTGCGCTTGAGTCATTACAGCAGTATGATCTGTAAACATTGTCTCTCATTGTCTCAGATCCGCTGCATTTAGGAGATAATGACGGGTCCGAGGATACCGCTTTGTGGTACCCCAGTTTGAATTTGGTTGTTTCACCGTACTTCACTTCAAAATGCCTGTGTTTCAAATAAAATAGAATTGATAACGTAGATTATTCATTGCTCTCTGAATTAGATCATCGTGCCAAGCTATATCAAAGGCGGTAGGTATGTCTAAAAATGCTGAAGAATAATATCTCTTCTTGTCTTCTTAAACTTGTAGGTACTTGCTCAACTGTAGAATGATTGTGTCAAAGGCCGAATTTCCGGTTTGGAATGCGTTATTCTCTAACATCAGAGTTTAGATACGAGAAGTTTCTCAAAAACCTCTTGTATTTCAAGTGAATATTCAGTAAGTGTACCGGCGTTTTCCTAATCGTTTCTTATCCAGTGTCAGTTTCATATTCTAAATAGCTGGATTAGATTTATGTGGACATTAGATAAATTTGATTACTTAATATTAAATAGTCAGCCTGCCGGCCATTACTGGTTGATTTTCTAATAGTCTTCAGTAGCTTCCTGATTTTCTTGAATGCACAATTGACCATCACTTTGTCGCATGATGCTTTGGTCATTCATCTGTAAACGTTTTTACTATTGTCTTTGGTCTCCGACCTTAGATTTATATATTCTTGGCACGAGCTAGAATTTCCTTTATTGTGTTCGTTTGGTAATAAATGCCATAAAGTATTGTTGAATAGCTGTTGTTAGGCACTCGTCATTCGATCACCACATTGATGTCTTGGTTTGTTTTTATTCAGGTTTAATATTATAATGGGTTTTCATCCGCTAAAATATTAAATGGTTGGTAATGAAAATTTGCAATTAATAAACGTTTTTACAAAAGTACCAGACTTATTGCAAACAGTCAATATAATTATTTTTCTGTTTACAATTGCCTGTAGTAAAAACAAAGATACCTTATCGTTTTTATTATGTAAATTACCGATATGAAATAAAAATCGGCAATCGTTTAGATACAGTTGTTACAAATTGACCGTAATATTGAGGGTACATGACAGCCATTCGATCAAATGGTGTTTTGATAATTGATTCTGCTAAAAAAAGTAACGAGCAAGCTGGAATCAATGAACGAATGAACCGTCGGAAGTGCCAAGTCAGTTGCCATCGAGTTGTTATAAAACGATAACAGTAAGAGATGTGTGTCTTGTAACGTTAATGCGCTGGTTAAAAAACACTTTTTTAAATACATGGTGAGTTTTATTCCGTACATTTTCTGTTGTAATTATTGGAAACTGATATGAAAAAAAAATTTGATCTACAAATAGAACTGACTCTGAGGTCACTAAATAAATTATTTTAAAACATAAAAAGAAATCAATTTAACTCATAACTCAATATGGTATTAATAAACATATTAAAATATTAACGCCAGCTAACCTTCTCAGGATGTTTCCTTCGCCTGCAATAACATATGTTTATTTTCTATTTATCGTGATGAAATCTGGTGGTACTTAAGTGGTTGTTAATTTTAAATGAAACAACTATTTTTGTGAAATTTCGTGTTTCCAGCCTTCTCTATCGATCAACCTATTTAAATTAGTGTACGGTGTATTTATTTTCCTTAATTATTAATCAATTCAGTTCGTATACAATATCGCGTGTTCTTTTAGGTTATCCACCACGAATACGATGTCTGGGAATGTCAACGCAAATATTGTGTATATCAAAGTAAAGTTTAATTTCATGTATAATATACTCATGTATGTACAGGGTGTCTCCGTAGATTTTGCGCCACCACTGGACCCTTTATTTTTTGAAGCTAGAAAAAAACTTCTTACACAAAAGTTATAGGATTTTTCTTAAACCATCAGAATATGTTGCCGGATTTAAAACAAATAAACATCGCAAAGTTAGGAAAAAAGACAAACTTATGTTTTTTTTAATGGATAGCTCTTGAAACAGCATCTTTTAATATTTTACGTTAATTCTACATCTGCAATTTTCTTGAGTGAATTTACATTTTTTCAAACGGTTTACTTTTCCGATTTTGGTCTTCTAGATTTTTTTTTATTTCCTCTTGTTCTCCGCAGTTACCAATTTGAATATTTTCTTTTGTTCATTCTTAATCACGGGTATTATTTCTTATTTCTTTAAATGAATTCCAGTCTGCTTACTATGTTCAAAAACTTGTAAATTCCTCAAAAAGTTTAGGCATTATCACTGACAGTTGATACTCGATTGATTAGCAAGGAGTAGCAGTCAATCTGCGTAAGGAAAAATAATCACCCAGCATTCCAGTCGGAAATGCTTGGTTTTGTAGATAAATGAATTTAAAGTCCAACATGAGTAACAATTTTCAAAGAAATTTATCAGAACAAACGCAAATTTGATGACATTTTTCACCAATTTTAAGCAAAACACAAAGCAAACCTAGGTTTTAAGAACCGTTATATTCCTGGAGAGCAAACAAATAGAAAATAATCTAGTAGGCATTAATTGAACATGTTTCGGTTCCAGGTGGCCCACCGAATAAAATGAGAACTGGCAATGGCGACACCTGCATAAATGTCGACCACATAAACTTAGAACTTAATTGTAAGAAGAGATTCGTCGAGGCATCCGTCCAAACATCCCATCTCATACCGTACAGACTGCGATTCTGGCCTGGCACTAACTGTGATGTTAAGTTGAGTCCTTCCGAAACGAACTGTGTTCTAAGGGCTAAGTGTTGTTGTAGAATAGTAAGTCAATGGATACTTTCGCAAGTTGGTTTGACAAATATTGTTGTAATATGGGCGCTGCTGGGAGCATTCGCCTTTTACAATACAGAAGGTAAGTTCAAACTTCTGGTGCCATATTTGTTTAACAGCATTTTGACACAGCCATTTTTAAGTTGCTTTACGTTCCGATGTTGAACTGTGTGCTGTTGCACATCTAGATAACAATATATTTTCTATTGAACTGGGCAACTCTTTTTCGCCAATAACCTATGTGTAATTAAAAACCAATCCAAACGCACCGAAATATTTACATTTGTTTATGAGTATTTTCATTTTCTTTGCATCGTTTGAAAGCCAAAAACTTCTACTAATATGTTCAATATTAACAACTGACATAGATCATTAATCCAATTTTTGGAAAAGGTGATCAAATTTGTCTAATACCTATACATATAGGGTGTTTCATTGGGAGAGGGACATACGTTAACTGTGGATAAGGCTCACCGAGGTGGTTCCAAATAACCCATACTTAATGGATCTGTTGCCCTTTATAACCGAGATACAGGGTGTTTTATGAATTTTACCTATTTCTTTCTCCATTGATAACTAACAAACCACTATGTATATTTTTTTGACATTTGGCACACGTATTCTACATTACTTGATGAATCCACTAAGACATCAACAAAAAAGAAAATCCAGGTCCGGCTTCACAAAAAGTTTACAAAATCTTCCATCCTCAAAATAACACCTTGTATATCTGAATTTTTAAAATTTGTTTCCATATTTTAAAAGAGTGTTGAAAACTGAATCCAACCATGTACTTTTTATTTTGCCACAGAAGATTTTACTACTAAAATTTTTAGTTAACATTTTATTTTATGAGCATTTTGGGGGTACACAATGAAATGAGACGGATTTTTATTAATTTTATTATGTTATGTTAATGACGATTACTTAACATGTATTTCTAAAACTTACATAGTTTGCATTTGTATGCCTCTAGACCACTAGAAAATGTATTTACAGGTCCGTATTTAGGACTACAACGACAACCAATAAAGAACACTAATAACTAAAGAAAATAAATAAAAACCGAGTTACTATGAAAAAACTACAACAATTGCTCAAAATGACCTCCATTTTGTTCGATGCATTTTCTTGCCCTTTTTTTAAGATGGTTAATAGATTTTCTAATCACATCCGTATTATTTCTCATTTCTTCACATGCATCTTCTATCCTGTGAAGAAGTGCTACCCTATTATTTATATCAGTGGAATATACTTTAGATTTTAGATATCCCCAAATGTGGTAATCCACAGGATTGAAGTCGGAAGATCTTGGAGGCCATTCATTAGGACTACCGCTGCCTATCCACATGTTTGGAAAATTCTCGTTCAAAAACTATCTAACAATTAGCCTATAATGTGGTGGAGCACCATCATGTTGAATATGTAATTCTGCTACGTTTACACCTACATCGTCCAGAATATTCTGAAGAAAATCCAAATAGACTTCTCCAGTCAGTCTATGAGGAAAAATATGTGGTCCGATTAACTTATTGTCAAAGACACCGCACCAAACGTTTAATGAAAATTTGTGTTGTGAATGGACCTCCCTTATAGCAAATGGATTTTCTTCTGCCCAAATACGACAGTTCCTCAAATTGTAAACGCCGTCTCTTGTGAACTGGGCCTCATCAGTAAATAAACATCTACGTATAATTCTCTCATTTCGGATGATCCACCTACTAAAATTCATTCTTGTAATTTCATCACCTGCCACTAGCCGCTGTACTTCCTGCACATGAAATGGATAAAGACGATGTTTTTTTAGTCGTCGCCAAACAGTAACATGGGGTACATTTAGAGCATGACCAATTCTTCTGTTGCTAATTTTTGGATTATTATTAACCATATTCAAAATACTTTCTTCCATATTTAAATGGTGTCTCTCATGATGCTCGTTTACTTTTACTGATGGGAACTTACCATGTTCACTCATGTAATTAAAGACTCGGAAAAATGTTTTGTAATTTGGTGATCTTCGACCAGGAAACCTTATTTCATTTTTTTTTTTTGCGGCTCGAGCATTACCATCACAAAAACCGTAAACGTACATCATATCTAAGTATTCTCGATTAGAAAATTGACGAGGCATTATTAATAATTATCAGATAAAAGAGATAATTAATAAAAACACGGAAGAAAGTTCAGGAACAATAAATACTGTTTGACAGAAGATATAGAAAAGCATTGATGTGTCAATCTCATAGCCTACTTCTAAGGCAATAACTTAAGAAATGAGAAGTAATCCGGATGTGATTAGAAAATCTGCTTATCAATCTTACCATATCAAAGAAAGGGCAAGAAAATGCATCGAGCAAGATGTAGGTCATTTCGTCATTTTGAGCAATTGTTGTAGTTTTTTTCGTAGTAATTCGGATTTTATTTATTTTCTTTAGTTATTAGTGTTCTTTATTGGTTGTCGTTGTAGTCCTAAATACGGACCTGTAAATACATTTTCTAGTGGTCTAAAGGCATACAAATGCAAACTATGTAAGTTTTAGAAATATATATTAAGTAATCCTCATTAACATAACATAATAAAATTAATAAAAATCCGTCTCATTTCATTGTGTACCCCCAAAATGCTCATAAAATAAAATGTTAACTAAAAATTTTAGTAGTAAAATCTTCTGTGGCAACATAAAAAGTACATGGTTGGATTCAGTTTTCAACACTCAATTTTAAAAATTCAAATATACAAGGTGTTGTTTTGAGGATGGAATATTTTGTAAACTTTTTGTGAAGCCGGACCTGGATTTTCTTTTTTGTTGATGTCTTAGTGGATTCATCAAGTAATGTAGAATACGTGTGCCAAATGTCAAAAAAATGTACATAGTGGTTTGTTAGTTATCAGTGGAGAAAGAAATAGGTAAAATGCATAAAACACCTCGGTTATAAAGGGCAACATCTCGGTTATAAAGGGCAACAGATCCATTAAGTATGGGTTATTTGGAACCACCTCGGTGAGCCTTATCCACAGTTAACGTATGTCCCTCTCCCAATGAAACACCCTGTATAATATTAAAAACACAGAATTCTTTTAAAATGGTAAATTGAATGGCAAATGGCCATTAGTCCTCTAATATTTTGACATATGAATCACGAAAATTGGTTAAAAACTTACACAGATGTAGTTGATAACGTAATCATATGTAGCAACAGTTTCAAGTTAAGTTTATTTCTAAGACCTTCGCGGATCTGACAATGCGCGATGTGTAGAAGAGATTCTCTCCCGCGTTGAAAATGTTGAATTTTTGATGTTTCAATCATCTTCTTCTCTTCCAGGATGGAGAAAGGTGTTACAAAAGTAACACTTGATTTTTTTTAAGGATACAGGCAGCAAATTTTGTTGAATGGGATGTGGTGATTTTAAAAGAAAGGTCACCCAAGAATGATGATCATTTCAATAATTGAGACAACGAATTTTAGAGTGTTGAGAGGAAATTAACTAGTAGACAATTGCCAAAGCAATAGATGGTTGTGGATTCACCTCGTTGTGAGCAACAATGGAAGTCATATTTAGGCATTATTTTTGGCCATATAGTTCTTATTATTCGTTTAATTAACTTTGTTTCAGTTATTTATTCAGATTCGTTTTATTAGTCAATTTTCGTCAGTTTTTAACCGATTTTCGTAATCTGTACGCCAAAATTATTCAAGACTAGGTTTCAACATAAAAAATTAGCCAATTAATTTTCATCAAAGAAATTGAGTTTTTAAATATTAGGCAAATTTAATCACATTCGCTACATCGATACAATAATATGAACAATGTCAGTTGCTGACATTATTTTTTAATGTAGTCCAGCGAGTTAGTGTATGGTTCTATAAGAAATTCAATAAAACATCGATTGAAAAAAAAATTAATTAAAGTCGTTCTAGAGAGTTTGTATAGACCTATCGATTATAAAACTTTTTTTGTGAAATCCAAAGAATTAATACATGTAATCTGGGGTATATTCCATATTCCTAGTACCTACCAACAATATTTTTTTTCTAAAAAATATTTACTCATCGTCTTACTACGTAAAATAAAATAAACATAAAACAAGACACACCACATAAAACAGAGAGAATTAGAATTCTGAGTAAGATAGCGCAACTAATTTATGTTGATTTACAATACACAATTCAACAATTAGCTATAAATGAAAATGAATGTATATTAAAATAAAAATCCGTAAAAAACATTTCGAAAGATGTTTCCATTACGTTTTGTATAGATAAATCGAAATGATCAAAGAACACAACAAATATATTATATGTTTTTCTACTGATGGATATGTCAGCTAAAAATGGTATAATGGGATTTATATGTTAACAAAAATTTAAATATTGTGTATGTGGATTAGCCTGTTGCCGGTGTAATGATATGCTTTTGATGTAAAAAAAATGTGTGTAAATACTGGAAAAAATGGAGAAGTTATTAAAATGTTAACATTCAGACATCAATCACTAACACGTGTTTTGGTTTTACTGGAGACTTTTTTAGCATTAGGATATATTCTAAGGTTATTTTCAAATGCACTAGACTTATCAGTTCTTCAACATCTGAGATAAGCCACACGCTTTTTAAACCTAATTATATAGGTCAGTGCAATTAGTGATCTGCGATAGTAATTTTTCTATAGTAGCTTCAATTTTTTAATATGTTTTATAAACTGGTCTCCTAATGTTAAATCCAAGTTTTCGACCTTGGCGTGCATGTGCGCGCGCCGCCATCTTGAAAAAACCAGCCGAAATCACGGTAAAATGAAATCTTCCCCATATATCTCTTTTTCAATAGGTACAAATTTCGAAGTAAATTTTGTAGAGCATAAAAATTCCTACAACCTTTGTATTCACAATTTTCTTCTATCTGCAATAGATGCCGAGGTATACATTGGAAATTAGAGGATACTTAAGTATAGTCACGCAGGGCATAGTTGAAAAAATATTAGAAGGGAAACGTAACAAAAACACCCACCTAAATTGATTATTGTTTTCAAAAGTGTGAATGAGTCAAATATAGGGTGGCCCATAATGTAGTGACACATTTTGAAGTCTAATAAATTTGCCTCTGAAAAACCTATAAGTAAGTTTTTGGTGTTGTTCGGTAGAAAAACTCAAACAGTTTTTTGTGTTACAAAAAAATACAGGGTGTACCAAAGTTTAAAACGATTTTAAGCAAAATATGGAATTCAAGAAATTTAATAACAACGGAAACTAATATAATAATAATAATAATTAGCCTAATTTTAAAAAATTGTGTCTAAAAGATGACGACTTTCTCTTCTTAAACATTCTTCTACTCTAGACACCATATTTCGCATAGCATTATGCAACATTAATGGAGAAATATTCCGGATTTCTGTTCGAATATTTTCTTTTAATTCGTCGATATTTTGCGAATTATTGATGTAAACCCTGGATTTTCAACAACAAAAAAGTGCGATGATTAATTTTTCGAAACCGGTAGTACATTCTGTCTATTTGTACTGTCTATTTGACAATTATAACAATTATAAATCTCTGTGGTTACGCTTCAAAAAAATAGTAGTACCTATTCAGAATGTAATTTTACATACTTAGTTATTTTTTGACTTGAATTTTTATACCTTGGTACACCCTGTATTTTTTTGCAACACAAAAAAACTTTTTGAGTTTTTCTATCGAACAACACCAAAAACTTACCTATAAGTTTATCAAAGGCAAAGTTATTAGACTTCATAATGTGTCATTACATTATGAACCACCCTTTATATACTTTAATTGCCCCAAGAATTATTAAAATTAATTTTTGTTATTATATACTCATGATTTAACTAAATAAGATTGTCAATAAATGTTAATTTTAAGAAAATGACGTATATGTTTTAATAGTACTAAGAATTCCAAATAAAATTAGTAAAGAAAAGAAAAATCCAGGAATGTCACTTTTTTTATGAAATTTCATGCTCTACAAAATTGGTGTTAGTAAATTTTTCTCGAAATCACACTGGAAACGAGATTCTCACGAAAAACTAAACCTAGTCGTGCATTTTACTTGTACTTATACTCATTTTTACTTCTTTATATCTCGGTACCTATTAAAGATCAAAGAAAATTGTAAATAGGTACAAAAGTTGTAGAAAAATTATATGCTCTAGAAATTTTTCTAAGGTTACTTTGACCAAAATTTGCATTGGACAGGCTGCTTTTTTCAAACGGCGACTGACGCACGCACAGGCGCGCCAATTTCGAAAATTTGAATTTAGTATTAGGATATCAGTTTATAAAACATATTAAAAAAAATTAAACTACCAGAATAATTACGATCGCAACCTCTTTTGCTGCTGTATTGGCCTATTAGATTCATAACGGTTTGTCCAGCATACTATAAATCGACATAACTGACTTTATAAATCTTTGATTTGATTTATTTCTTGAAGGGTGAATAACAAACTGTTATACACAATGTCTATAAATATTCTAATATCATAAGTATACTAAGAATATAATGAAGTTCTTTTTTGTTTGAAAAACCAAAGAGCATCGAATGGTTTCCTGTACTTATTTTGGTAAATGCAGGACAATCGTTACGTTACTTAAGGACATAGCTAACTATGTCCTTAAAATCTGCTCGGTGTCAAAATAATCATTTTAGAGAAAACTTAATTGACAATAAACTAGGAATACTAAGTTTACTTTTTCCTAATTTATCGTCTATTAAGTTTTTCTACCGAAAAAGATAAGGTTTGGCAATAACAAGAACCTAAAAGATAGTTTAGGTAGGTATAAAAGAAAACAGAACAACCTGATGCATTGAGAAACAATGCATCCTGCATTGTTAGATTAAGTTTAGTTTTAATTATCTTCCCATGATGCCATCATTGTTTCGGTTAAAAACTATTTGAGCCTCAGGGCAACATTAAACGATCCTGCCCTCTTCGTGGATGAAAAAAAAAAAAGAAGTAGAACTTAATATGCCGTGAATAGCTCATGTCTGTACGGACCGGCCTTAAAATCCAAAACAAATAGCTAAAAAAATAAATTTAGAGGGTATAATAATATATTGAGAATATTTGTGCATACTATAGGTATAACATTTTGAAATATTTTCACTTTATGTCAAAATATATGGGGTTATTGGTTTAAATGGCAATAAAGATTACTTGTCTTATTTCTGAAAAATATACAAATGTATAATAAGTGGAGGGTTGTATGAAAAAAATGTAGAAAAAATAATTATCGAAAATTTTAACTATTACAAAGGAGCTTACTTTAAAGATTAAAAATTAAATTGATGCGGTAATTTGAAAATCTTGTGTTTTGGGATTATGACCTTTTTGCAAAATAATTTTGTGATATAATTTTAATATTTTTTTATAAAAAAATACATTTCTTGGTTCAAAGCTAAAACTCTCAATAAATAATTTCTTGCAATCACACATGTATAATCTGTATGCATCATAAGAATTCCCTTTTTCCAAAGGCCACCCCCCATGGCCGTTTAAATCAATGATCTTTTGAGATGATAATAAAAAAAATAAAATGTTGTTATAAAATACGCAAATGTGCCTTCACCCTCCGAATTTATTTTTTAGCCTTTTAAATATTTACAATGCGCTGCATACTCGATGCAGCAGTAAGCAGATATAGTACAGTGATCGATCACGCTTGATACACGGTCTACTAAGGAACTGGAATCGATCCTCAGTTCCGCTCAATTTGGGGGTTGTTTAATTTATATGGTATACGTATTTTATTATTATCGGAATATACAGAAAGTATTTCGTAAAGAAGATTCTTAAGATTTGTTTACTTCTTACATATAAGATTATTATTAACGTGTTCTTAATGGCAAACGATTGAATAAGTGATTAAATATAACTAACTACTTCTCAATAATGTTTGTGTAATTTGCTCACGCTAATTGAGTCGATTTATGCTTGTGCTGATTTTAGTAACAAAAAATTAATTACATATCAGGAAATTCCCGTAATACTTACTACTGATTATAACTATTATACAAGGGTAGATAATTTAGTTTAAATACCTCTCAGCATACCTATAATAATGATTATGAAGAGATAAACAATTTAATTTTTCAAGGTAAAATGAGTACGAGATGATTTAATAACATTAATATAATATACATAATTATTGACATTGAAATACCTACAGGTTTTCATGAATGTAATAATAATCCGCTTGTTTTATTTAAAATACTTAATAACAATTCCATATCTGTAGGTAGTTAGGTACAATAAAAGCCAAAATATGGATATGCCGCAAATGAATATATTCATTGTGGTGGGTTATACATTTACAAAAATACATCCGAAATAATTATAGATGAATTGTTATATTGGATTTTTATCTAGCTTATAAAAACCTAAATTAATTATGTAGGTAAATAATAAAAAAAGTTAAATAATTAGTTTTGTAGATAATACATAGATACGTTTGGATATTTAATGACGCTATGATTTTCTTTTTAAAATTGAAACCTATTTCATTTAGTTTTTTAAAACACCATATATCTCTTAATAGAAGGGATTTAATTAGCTGGTATACATGTATTTATTCATTGATGTATGAAAATATTATCTGTGTTATTAGCGTAAGTCCAATAGTCGCCATTTTTATTACGTTTGCGAAGATGAAACCAATTTCGTCAACTTAGTATATTAAAGTGCACTGCCTCAGTTCAGGATTCAATCAAAATATAAATTATATTCTCATATTATATTATAATGATATCATTTCTATCAGTCATTTTCTTTAGATAAATATATGTAGTTAATCTTGTTGGTCAGCATTATATCGTACGCGTGCATTACTGCTGCGCTGGCATTCTTATTGTTTTCATAATTATAACATTTTATACGTAGATTAAACTTGTCTCTTGAGTAAAATAGTCGCATTTGTAGCTATATTGAATAAACGCATTTTGTGTACTAGACTTCGAAATTGTTTTTAAAAAGTGTTCCACCCCATCTTGAACTAAAATTGGCGCAGTCGGTAGGATAGCGAGGGTAATTTACTGCAAATCCACCCTTCTATTTCTATAGAAAAAAATCGCTATTCGAAAAAAAGACAGTTCGTGGTCAACCCAAGTGCAAGTGCAAATAATCTCCAAGAGGGCCTAGCCAGATCTACATCAAAGTAAGTTTGTCTATTTTCCTTCTTGTCCACTCCAATTTCTATAACGAATAGATTTTCATGAGTATTTAATTTTAAGACAGTTCATTGCGAACATTTTTGTGAAACTTCAATCAAGAAGCATTTTACAAAACCACGTAACTATCTTTGTTACAAGTAATTTAAGAAAATCAACAAGCAGTATTTTGTTAAAATAAAAAGAACTTTTATTTTTCAAATACGCATTTTTACAAAATATTTTACGATTTTAAATTTTTTGACTATTTTTACACTTTGTAACTATATAGTCGGTAAGTGGTACGATTCCATTAGCCATCCTAAAATAAACGTTTTTATTGATAATTAGTTTTATAATCATTAATAAAAAAAAAAATGGACTCAGGTTTATATAGAATTTATTCCGAAAACATCCCAAATTTTAATGGTGATAAACATATGTTACCCGCATTCATAGGTGCTTGTGATGATTTGGTAATAAGTTTCCAAGATCGAAAGGAAGTAAATAATCCGATTAACCGTGCAATAGTTCGAACCATAATATCAAAATTACGGGGACATGCATCAGAATTAGTTAGTCCTAGAGATGAGCTAAACTCATGGCCTTTAATTAAAGAATTTTTACATTCGGCATTTTCAGACAGACGGAGCGAAAAAACTTTATTAAACGATTTAATGACAGCATACTTAAATAAAAACGAGACGTTTGCAGAATTCGGAACTAGATTACAGTTATTACGTAGTTTACTTGTTGCAAAATTAAATGAAGCAGGCGATCCAGCCGCAGTTAAGCAAATAAAAATTGTTAATTATGAACAGTTAGCATTAACCACCTTTATTAATAACTTAAGTAAAGATATTCGCATAATTGTGAAATGTAAAAATCCTGAAACATTAGAAACGGCGTTGCAAATTGTAGCTAACGAAGAATCCGAAATTGAATACGATAATCGTATGCAAAAACGGAGATATCAAAATTTTTCAAATTCTCAAAATTCACAGGGACAACAGAATTTCACCCGAAATCAAAATTTCCAAAGAACACAATTTCCAAGTCAACCTATTAATGTACAACCTAGAAATCTACCCGCACATAGATTCGCGACAAACCAACAAGTATTTGGAAAATCTAATAATTTTAATAGAGTAAATGTTTTTAGACCAAATAACAACTTTATTCCAAGAAATAATCCAACACCAATGTCTGTACAAAGTAGAATACCATCAGTACAAAATAATCAAAATTTAAATCAAAATTTTCAAAAACCAATGTCACATTCACAAATAAAAAATAACTTCCCATGGTTTAAACCCACACAAAAATTAAATTATATTGCGGAAGAATTGCATAATGTTGAAAATGATTTATTTCACGAGTCTATTAGTGAATCGTTCGAGATTTCTGACCCGGCAGAACAGTTTTTTAACGATAACCCACCAAATGAATACCCGGAATATTATACTGACGAATTCTTAGAATTCCTATCAAATACCCCAGATGATAAAGAAATTGAACAAAATTTTATCAAAAGTCCAGAACCACAGCATCAGACATAGCATTTAACGCTTACGTAAACGCACTTCCATTTATAGAAATAAAAAACCCTAAATTAAAACTTTTAATAGATACTGGATGTAACATTAACATGATTAGACCTATAGTAGCCGAACATTTCTATCCTGAATATATAGTAAAAAGTCCTTCGGTTTTAAAAACGCCTCTTGGTGATAAAAAAGTTCTTGGTAAAATAAAAATTCCAGCTTTTCCTGAATTTCAAATAATAAAAGATATTGAATTCACACTATTTCCATTCTCTGACTATTTTGACGGAATAATAGGTTTAGAAGAACTTAGAAAATTAGAACTAACCATGGATTTTCAAAACCAAATTTTATATAATCGAAATCAAATTCAAATACCGTTCAATTATAGACATGAGAGTACACAAAACCAATTTACTATTGAAATTCCACCATTTTCAAGTTTACAACAAAGGTTTCCTGTAGATATAGAGGAAGGTGATATAATTATACCCGATGTTAAATATAAAGAAATCTGGATTCCTGAAACAGCTGCCCTAGCTGATAATTTTAAAGCCATTTTTGAAATTCAAAACACGAGCAATCATACTATATGTTATACATTTTTTGAACCTTTTCATGCTACAAAACTTCAAACGGACGAAGTAGAAATTTTTAATTTTGAAACATTCATTCCCAAGTATAAAGACAACAAAATTGATACCCTAAATCAAATTAGGACCGAACATATGAATGACGAAGAGAGACATGCAATTTTAAATGTAATCTCTGAATTTTCTGACTTATTTCACAACAATGACAACAAATTGACATTCACAAACAAAATTAAACACGAGATAAAAACGACGGACGAAATTCCGGTACACACGAAAACCTATCGATTTCCCTTCTGTCACAAAGAAGAGGTAAATAAACAAATAAATAAAATGTTAGACGACGGTATAATTAGACACAGTCAAAGCCCGTGGTCAAGTCCAATTTGGATAGTTCCAAAGAAGGCTGACGCTAGTGGAAAAAAGAAATGGCGTATTGTCGTAGATTATAGGAAAATAAATGAAAAAACAATTAACGACCGATACCCTATACCAAACATCGACGATATCCTCGATAAACTAGGTAAATGTAACTATTTTTCTACCCTTGATTTAGCCAGTGGTTTTCACCAAATTGAAATGAATCAAAATTCAATTGAAAAAACGGCATTCAACGTCGAAAACGGCCATTATGAATGCCTCCGTATGCCATTCGGACTCAAAAACGCACCAGCGACTTTTCAAAGAGTCATGGATCATGTATTACGCGACTTACAAAATAAAGTTTGCCTCGTATACATGGATGATATTATAATTTTCAGTACCTCTCTTCAAGAACATATTGCAAATTTAAAATTAGTTTTCAAAAAATTACGTGATGCTAAATTACGCATACAACTTGACAAATCAGAATTTTTAAGACAAAATGTTGAATTTTTAGGCCATATTATAACTCCAGATGGCATAAAACCGAATCCGAAGAAAATTAAAGCAATTCAAGAATTTCCAATTCCAAAAACTAGTCGTGACATAAAATCATTTTTAGGTATGTTAGGATTTTATAGGAAATTTATTAAAGATTTCGCAAAAATTACTAAACCACTAACTTCGTGTCTAAAGAAAAATGTAAAAATAATTCATGATAAAAAATTTATTGACGCTTTTGAACTTTGTAAAACACTTCTTAGTAACGAACCCTTATTGCAATATCCTGATTTCACGCAACCCTTCATACTTACCACAGACGCTAGTAATTTTGCAATAGGCTCAGTATTATCTCAAAAAATAAACGGTTTAGAAAAACCGGTTGCATTTGCAAGCCGAACCCTAAATGACGCAGAGAAAAATTACTCGACAATAGAGAAAGAACTACTCAGCGTAGTTAACTTTACAAAATACTTTCGACCATACCTTTTTGGTAGAAAGTTTAAAATCATAACAGACCACAAACCTTTACAATGGGTTAATAGCCTAAAAGAACCAAATTCTAGACTCATGCGCTGGAGGTTAAAACTTCTTGAATACGACTATGACATCGAATACAGAAAAGGAAAAGACAACAAAGTCGCGGACGCACTTTCACGCATTGAAATTCACCCGTTAGAAAATGAATCTATCATAGGTAATCCTGATAACGACGAAAACCGTGTTGAAAACGATTTCCTAACACTGGAAGACCTAATACAACTCGACCAAAATCCTATTGAACCTCTCGTCAACATAATCGACCCCCAACCTTCAACTAGCAAAATTAATATTATTTCAGATTTAACTATCGTGCCCCCTGTATTTGAAAAACCATCATCAAGTAACGATACTTTACATTCTGCTATAGAAAACCCTATTTTAGATATTCCTATATCAGATCGTGCTATAAACACTTTCCATAATCAAATAATCGTAACAATGAGCGACGATATTCTCAATACAAATATAAAAATAGAAAGACCTTTTGGCACAAAAACCAGACTCTCAATAGTTTTCCCGTGCAGAGATACACATAAATTAGAGCAAGAAATAATTAAAACTTTTAAAGAAAAAATTAAACCACAATCGTTATATGGTATTTTAATTGACGAAAATTACAAAAATTTGTTTATACCTATCTTACAAAAATATTTTAATAGCAAAAGTTTTAAATTAATACAAGCCACAGGTTTCCTCACAGAATTAACAAAAGAATCTGATATTCAAGAAACCCTAAAGAAACATCACATTAACAAAACAGGACATTCAGGCATTACAGAAACTTTAAAAGACATACGAAAAAACTACTATTGGCCAAATTTAATTAATGATGTAAGAAATTTTATAAATACATGTGAAAATTGTCAAATTTGTAAATATGAAAGAAAACCAAATCAAATCGTATTACAAAATACACCAATAGGAGAAAAACCTTTTGATCATATTTATATCGATACTTTTTCAATAGATAACACAAAATTCTTAACAATTATAGATAGTTTTAGTCGTTTTGCACAAGCATACGCAATAAATCAAAATGCTCAAGGTGTAATCGAAGGATTACTTAAGTTTATGTCGCACTTCGGTGTACCCATGAAAATAACATGTGACAGGGGTACAGAATTTAAAAACTTACTACTAGAAGAATTTGCAAAAATACATTGTATAAACATACATTACATTACAGCCAATAACCCTAATAGTAATTCTCCTATTGAACGTTTCCACTCTACTATTATAGAAAAATATCGCTTATTAAAAAACGAAAGCCCGTACAAAAGTACCTCAGAAATGATAATGAGTCAAAGTTTATTAGTGTACAATAACTCTATTCATTCCGTAACGAAATACACACCATTCCAAATTGTCAAAGGAAATTTAAGTATTAAAACAAATTATGAATTAACTGATCACTGTATAATAAATGATTATTTAAATAAACAAGCAACTCATTATAAGTTAATAAATAAATTAGTAAACGAAAATAACGAGAGAGCTAGAAGACACTTAACTGAAAAAGAAATTCGAAAAGAAAACGTAGACTATACACCACGGGAAGGTGAACAAATTTATAAAAAAATAACTATCAGTTCTGCTAAACATAAACCACGCTATCTACCTATAGAACTAAAAACGGATTTAGACAATAAAGTTGAAACGTCACGCGGAAATTATCATAAAAAAATAATTAAACCACCCAGAAAAATAACTAAATAAAAAAATGTTGTTGCAGATGTTGCTGACAACATGGACATTAATATTTCTTCACATAGCAGGAGCACAGATAACCCTAATACCGATAAATAACCCCTTATTACCTTTCCTAGTCAGTAAAGCTAAACTAGTTAAACAAAAACACACATATGTAAAATATGTAGATGTGCAAAAATTTGAGGACCCATTAAAAGCAATAAAAACTAATATAGAACTTATACAAAATATTATCGAAAAAGATGAATTATCACCCTCTTTACTAGAAATATTTAATCACTTAAAATACTTGCACAAAAAGGCAATGAATAAATATATAAATTTAAAACCAGCAAATAGACAGAAACGTGGACTGTTAAATATAATAGGTAAAGCGCAAAAGTGGGCTTTTGGACTTCTCGATTCTGATGACGAAAAAAAATACGACAACGCGATTAAAACAATAGACAATAATCAACAAAAATTACATCACGACTTGAAAAATATGCTAACCATCACAAAGCAATTTATGAATGAAACAACTAACGTAATGGACAAAATAATAGATAATCAAAATCAAGTGTATGCAGAAATTAAAGTACTACAAATAAAAACTGATAAAAACACTTCATTTTTGAAATTGCAAAATTGGATCAACATAATGATTATAGATTGTCAGAACATGATCGAAATTTTGGACACTTTAGAAAATAGTGTATTATTTGCTAAATTAAACATTGTAAATAATAATATTCTATCCCTAATTGAATTAGATAATATTCTAGAGTCAATGAAATTAATATATCCCAAGGGTATAATAAATTTTAAATATAAACAATCATATTTAGAAATAATTAAAATAGAAGTTCTTTATGTCAAAAATAAACTTTTATTTAATTTTCACATACCAATAGTCGATGAAAATCTATTCGACTATTATGAACTATTCCCTATTCCCCACAAAGGCGAAATCCTAATTCCACCTGAACCCTATATTATAATAGACAATGAAGACCACTATTTCTTACGAGAAGCATGTAGCATCGTAGAAAATTACTGCATTTATTTTGAGAAAACCCCAAATAAACTTCCAAGCTGTATTCCACAACTTCTAAGAGGGAATCAACTCCACAACTGTCATACTATTATGGTAAATTCTATATATAAAACACTTATAGAACCAGTTGACGACGCCAACGTAATTATCGTCCCTGCAAAAGAAGAAAAAATAACGAAACTATGCCCACATCAGGAATACGTGGAAATCAACGAACCTTATCTTATTAAAATTCCCGAAAATTGCCAAATTATAATATCTAATTATTCATTTCGAAATAAGGATGTGATCATTGACTCAACATCTATAAATCTCCTGCCCATAAAAACAGCTGTGCAACTTTCATCACGTGACTCACCATTAGTGCTACGAGAAATACACACGGACAGACTTACAGACGTTTATAAGTCTGCCAAATTAACCCATATCCAGGACTTAGAGAGTGTTACGTTAAAAACAGACTTTAATAATGTGCTACTTTACATTGTAATAACTATTGTAATTATTCTTTGTATTTTATTAATATATAGATATTGCTTGAAAAATAAAAAGCAAATAGTTCAGATGCTAATTAGACATAAAAATGAAAATAATAAAATTCCAATGACTGAACAAAATGAAATCATATTAGAAAACAAAGAAAAAATTAACCCTTTGTTTTCCTCTTAGAGGGGAGTAATTATATTCTCATATTATATTATAATGATATCATTTCTATCAGTCATTTTCTTTAGATAAATATATGTAGTTAATCTTGTTGGTCAGCATTATATCGTACGCGTGCATTACTGCTGCGCTGGCATTCTTATTGTTTTCATAATTATAACATTTTATACGTAGATTAAACTTGTCTCTTGAGTAAAATAGTCGCATTTGTAGCTATATTGAATAAACGCATTTTGTGTACTAGACTTCGAAATTGTTTTTAAAAAGTGTTCCACCCCATCTTGAACTAAAATTTATATATTTATCTATATATGCCAAAGAAATTATTTATTCAACCCTTATCGATTGTGATAATATAGAAGAAATTAACAAATTCCCGTACAAATTATAGGTACAAAGAATTGTGAAAACATATTTTGGAAAGAAAATAAAAGGAACAATGCCAATACTTCGGCAAACTTAGATCAAAATAATGAGGATACAAATCGATGTAAAGTTTATAATTTAAGTAGCAAGTTAATATGGAATCCAAACGAAAAGAATAGCGAATGGAATATTTGACAACAATAAACCAAACAATTTGAAGCCCATGCCATCCCATCAAAAATTTCATGATTTTATATGCTGGATTACGAAGATGTATGCACTTGTGACTATCAGAGAAAATTATTGTAAAATTTTGAGTTGATTATTTATTATTTTTAGTATAGTTATTTACTATTTGGAATACTAAAATTTCAATAAGATTAATATCCATTTTTATTTCGGATCTAATAAAATCACCACGAAGGTACAACGGTAGTACAACGAAGTTATTTTTCGTATACACTTTAATATCCCCACATAGAAAGTATAAGCATGATACATAAGTCAGTATTAGAGTTATTGCATTAACCTACATATCAAAATCAATTTGTATATTTATGTAAATATTTAAATTTGTATGAAACTATAATTTGTTGGAAAGCTACATTAAACTGCAATGCAGTGTCACTTATAAAGTTCGTGCAGTACTTACTGAATCATCAAAATTTCCACACAGTGTCGCCAGTTGTTCAAGTTTAACTGCCATAATTTACGTCTGTCAAAATTAGCAAATTTGTATCATGTAATGCAAACATTAAATCAATTTTGGTATTTATTACACACGGGTATTTATCTACAGTATGTTGCAGAAGTGTTCAACAGAACAGAATTTAGGACCAAAATTTAAGTGATTCTGTTAACTTTCTGAGATATGAATAAAAATCGGAAAAGAGTCTATTGGAGTAAACTTTTCATCAACTATACGAACATTTTGGTTTGAAAGTTTTTCAGTACACATTTGTGTCATTTCTTATACATGGAAAGAATTTCCCAAATCAGGACGTATTTTAGCTTTATAGCAATAGTTCTTGTTCTGGAGTAAAGTGCACTTAACCGTATACAATAAATCAAATTCCTCTGCAGCTGACCTCACTATATTTAATATTTGCGAGCAAATAAAGATTATCACGGATGGTTAATGCAAGCTCCAAAAGCTCCTAGACACTTGCCTGACACGTTTATATTTGGCTCATGTTTATTAAATTTCGTGATGAATATACTGGATTGTTATTTTCATGATTAAGAAAATAATATTATTTTTACCCTTTTTGGTAATATAGGCTGCACTAAAATAAAGCCAGCGTACCATCAACAACAGCAAGACTGCACACAGGATTGAGTAAGGAAAGTAAGTCATTAATATGGGAAAAAACAGAGTAGGTGATAAGACAGATCCTTGTAGTACTCCAGATATATAAGAGCGGCTATGACATGAAATGAACAGTTAAAATGAGAACTATATATACACAAACATAACTAAGCTGACGGGCCTTAGGACTAAGCTACTGCCTGGGCTTCTTCATAGCTTTTGATTGGCTTATTTAATTTATGTTTAATTTTTTTTTTTATACACTTATTTAACGTCGGCCTATTTCCGCTACCAGGGCCTATCACCGACGCCAGGAGACGAGCAACCCCCAACCTGGAAATTTTGCCGAACCTCTTATCTTACTAAGAGTAGGGATTTTTTACTTGCCTAACATTTAATAGACAAGGGACCGACTGCTTTACATCCTCTCCGAAGGATGGTATATCCTCAATACACCTCTCGCCTACAGTTGTATTGCTTCTGCGATATAGCTGATATACAAGCCGCTAGAAGTAGGGAAAAGAGACCGCGTCTTTCCGTGGATAGTCCCCATCCAAGTACTAAACGCGGTAGCTGTTGCTTAACTTCATATCGCTATGAAGTGAGTCAAGTCAGTCCTCCGCTCGCTGCCCATTTATGTTTAATATACGTGATGTCTTCAGTCGAATATCTTTGGCGCATTAACGACTGCTCAACAATTTTAGTTAGTAGTTAGTTAGAATGGTAGTAAATAATTCGGGGTAAAAAATTCCAACGTCTGCGTCTTTGAATTTTTCATGAAAATAATTATATGGTTTAACTGAAAATGAAATACTTCAGGAACCAAATGTGTATTGATGACAATTATTGAATAAATATTAAGTAGTGAAAAAGCCTGTGAAATAATTACTCTATTTATCTGTTGAAGAAGAATCTGCGAATTATAAAATATCCTGAGGTATTCTCACTTTTATTTATAATTAAATGAGAAGCAAATATAACAATAAGCAATTCTAATTCACCTTTTAACAAAAATCATTTATTTCCAACAAAATTTTTAATTTCATTTCGGTTCATAAATGCACCTGTAAAATGGCGAATGCGCTAGTTATAAAACTCAATAATGGTAAAATTGGAACACGAACTTCTAGAAAAATCAATTGAACAAACTAACATTAAGCTCAAACCAGAACAAGGCATAACTTATATAAAGCAAATAGTTTATAGTCCTGCGTATTGTAAAATGGCAAGATAAATCAAAAGATTCATATATTAAATATATATTTTTGGGTAAACTCGTATATAGTACTATCTAATAATATAATTAAATTGTCAGACGCACAATTTAATTATTTATCTTCAAATTATCGAACCTTACAAAAATATTACCTACGAATATAAATATTTTGAAACAAATTTTTATTGAGTCGTATTATTAGTAATACATTTAAGTATAGTAAGATATAGTTAGTCTTATCAAAATATCCCGAAAATGTCTACTTATGAACCTTTTATTGAATAATTTGGTGGGAGATATGAGCTAGTCCAAGAGATTTTGTTAGATGATTCCAATGAGTAAATATCTAAGGAGATAAGGTATTATACCGAAGAAAAGTAATGCCACTTTCCTTTGCAATGTGCGACAAACCACACGATATGCAACTAAATATAATAACCATAATAAAGTCGTTTTATATGTTCAAATTCTCTTAATTCCGCACAATACACGCACACGTGAATAAATACGATCCTTGTAAATCGTTTAACACAAAAGCCAAACTCAACAAAACGTTTTGCATAAGATGCTGACACCACAGAGAAGATGTTTTTGACGCTTCAAAACACAAAACTGACGTGTAAAAAGTGGTTTATCAAATATGGCCGATTGAGAACTTCCGTCGTTCGAATTATTGTCCCCACCACCGATAGTTTACCTCCTTTAGATATTTTCTCATTGGATGATTCTTACATTTGATTATAAATAGTAATTTTATTGTGTACAAATTTTGTTGTGAAAATCAAACTCTTGGATAAAAATCAAGGTAGAGAACACGCAAAGCCTAATGGTCTAATTAAACATTTATCTGAAAAAAATTATTCAAAGTAATTAAATAGTGATGAATAAAAACGAAGAAATATGATTTACAGTATTTTCAAAATTTTTGTGAGGTTGCTAATAAAAAAGAAGAGCAATAATATTACATAACAATAATTAATTATTAATTTAACTAATAATAATTTTATGTATGAGGATTCAAATCATTCCTTTTAATTGAATATTTTCGTTTCTCCTTATTTTGTTAATTACATTTTCACGATTTATTCCTTATTTATTTGAAGATAAAGTAAGAAGATTTGTTGCAAGATTAGTTATATTCAAATCTTGACGCTTAATGAAACAATTTTGCCGATATTGTCTATCCACGACCACTATATTAGGAAGGTTTGTTTACCGTGGATTAAAGGCCCTATAATAAATACACTAGTAGATTAGAATTCATAATACCACGCTTCTATTTTTTTTGCTCAAAATCAAAAGATTCTTAGTCAAAATAAACTTGTCAAATCTGACGCTTCTCAAAATCAAAATTTTTCACCTGCCCTCATGCGGCTTTCACGCTCCTAAATTGGCCGCGGTCGTGGATAAAACGTTGAATTACATTAGGGGATTAACAGCCTTCAATCCACTCGAAAAAATGTGACTCGGCTGCGCCTCGCGTGTACATTTTTTCTCGTAGATTAAAGGCTTGTCAATTACTTATATAATTAAGAACTATTATACAGCCATAACTCCGCCATGATTTGAGATTTTTCTCTTCTTTGTGTATGAGTCAATAAATTCCCCCTAGGTAGACAGATTTTTGGCGATTTTTGCACCACTTTGAGCCATGGTTTATTCAATAATTATTTGGTGTTAAAAATAATTTGTAAAAAGTAATGTTTTATCATTTTTACATAATAGAGACGATGAAAACCAAACCATAAAACAAAATTTATATGTCAAATGTTTTCAATCATATTAATACCAAATAGGTACCAAAAATACTAATGAACAAATAAATGTTTAATCCACGATTATATTCTATTGGGCATGCCGCTAATCCAATTGCCAATCTCAATTAGACCCAGGTTTGACCATTTTTAATCCTTCTTTTAATAATGTCCACAAAAAATTATTGGCATGCAGATGAGGCAAGCAAGTAGGCAATTCTGACTCTGCTGATATGTGGAAGTACACTGTTATGCATTAATATGATATCATTACAGTTTTAACCGTAAAGTGTACCTGTTAAACTTTTCATGAAATGTGAAAGATGTTTTCAGTTCAGTTCTTCTTCAGTTTTTTTTAATTTTGAAATTTGAGTTCCCTCTTTACAATTTGGGTTGGATCTGGCAGTTTGAAGTCTAGATTATCTGCCTCGATTTTTTAGAACTTTAATTTTACGGTTGTTTGTCTAAAACCAACTTTGATTTCATCTGATAACGGAAAATTTTTCAATCCTTAATTGTTCAGTTTTTTATCAACATCGTTGGTCAATTTTCATTTGTCTAAATAACTATCTGCTGTTTAATAAGTCTCTTTCGTATTTTTTCATCTGAAACACCAACGCCTTTAGCTTCCAAAACTTTATATTGAATCTCTGGATGAGGGTTAAATTTTATCTAGCAGTTTTAGATACAAAAATTATGTTGTCGATTAGTATGCAGCATGGCAGCCGAGAGGGTAAATGCGTTGACACAATCATACGATCTAAATGCGTTGGTTCTTGGTTGCGAGGATCGACATTTTATTTCATCCTAGAGCAAATCAAAAATGTCTTTGTAATTTGCTTCAGACTTAGATGAGGAGGAAACTGTTGAAGCCCTAAATGTAGTTCCACATAAGCTGCAGGTCTCTCTTTACCTACCACAATATGGTAGGCTTATTTCGGTAATTCGAGAGACATTTAAAAAACATTCTTTAAGTAGATATTCTCGACGATATTTTCGAGCTCTGTGGTTGAATGTTTACAATTCTAAGTACTTTGCAAATTAATTTGAAACGCCTCTCATGCAGGATACAACAATCATTCATTTGCAAACTGGTTTTGAATTTTCTTTAATCGTAGCTATAAGAGTCCTAAGCTTTAAAGTAGTGTTAGTATTTATAATAGACAACCACGTATCTCAACAATTAAAATTTTTTGTAAAAGACTCCATTTAAGTTTGGTTGTAGAGCAGCGAGCGGAGGACTGACTTCACTCACTTCATAGCGATATGAGGAGTAAAGCAACATTTACCACCGCGTTTAGAACTTGAATGGGCTCCACGGAAAGACGCGGTCTCGCTTCCCTACTTCTAGCGGCTTGTATCAGCTATATCGCAGAAACAATACAGCTGTAGGCGAGAGGTGTATTGAGGATATACCATCCTTCGGAGGGGATGTAAAGCAGTCGGTCCCTTGTCTATTAAATGTTAGGCAAGTAAAAAATCCCTACTCTTAGTAAGATAAGAGGTTCGGCAAAATTTCCAGGTGAGGGGGTTGCTCGTCAACTGGCGTCGGTGATTGGCCTTCGTAGCGGAAATAGGCCGACGTTAAATAAGTGATTAAAAAAAAAAAAGTTTGGTTGTGTGCACAAATATCATGGTATATTTTAGAGAATTCAGGATTGTAGATCAATCTACTAAGTAGTAGATGTACCTACTCGAAAATATATAACAACTTCTAACCACACCAAAAGTATAAGCATAAGGCAGTTTCAAAACCATTTTGTAAAACTTTCCTTATTTATAGCTATTTATTAATGTAAGATATTCCTCGTGTGTTAAAATTTCAGAACTGGTTTTTCTTCTAAGTATCGTTAAGATAGATATAATTAGTGACGAGTGATATTTTATCATTCGTGCCTGTTTCCCACTCTAGCAATGACTATGATAGAAAATTTAATTTTCGCACATAATATAAATAAATTCTTAACGAAATTATTTTTTGTTTTCGCAGGACCAAGAGAATTAGAGCAGTCCAGTACATTAGCCAAAATTCAGAAAGATCTCTCCATAGCATTAGCAACAGATTTAAACAAAACTATAGAACACCAAAACGCCTGGCCTTCTACGATACATAAATATTTCGAGAAACATGAGTCACTCTTCCTAGAAGCTGTTGGGGCTGGCTATGGCGAAGGAGGCGGAGGAAATATTTGGACCTATCCAGGATGCATTCTATTTGCCGTGTCCTTATTAACCACGCTAGGTATGTACATAGTCTATAACAACATCCACAAATACATTGTATATGTTTAATCATTTATAATAAAGAATATTATTGTTTCAGGTTTTGGAGCTCCTGTGCCTCGCACATCCCTAGGCCGAGGCTCAGCAGTGCTGTTCGCTTCAATTGGGATCCCTTTACACTTCCTATTAATATTGAATATGGGTAATCTTGTTGCAGTCAAGCTGCAAAAATTTGCCTTCCGTAATTCTCCCTCAGACATACCTTCCACCCCGAAACCAAGATGGTTAAAACTGTTCCCGTTTCTATCCATAGTATTATATTATTTATTAGGTGTAGTGCTCTTTGGTTTCGTAAGAAGCAGAGACTATGTCGACAGCTTTATGTTTCCTTTGGACTTCACTGCGGCTGGGGGAGTTGCCACAGTGGAAGGGCCAATAAGGATTTTTTACGCGCTTTACCTAGAGATGGCTGTGACATTAGCTGCGATCGTCGTATCGTTACTGCAAGCGTCTGCAAGCCGCGGCATTGTGGATATAGGCTTAAATTTAGGTCTTCTGACTAATACCTGAAAATGTGTGCCTTTTTAGATACTTGTGTAATAGGCTTTTTCAGATTTTTCGGCATAATGAACCGCATATCAAACAATAAGTCAATTTTAGATTTAATTGCAAAAGCAGGATATGTGGAAATTATTTTTCTTTGGTGAGGAATTTGATATTCATATATGCACCGGTTTTTTAATAACAGAAGTGATTTTCATAAGTACCTACTATTACTTATTTCTCAAACATGATGAAGGCTTTATATTGTTTGGGCACATAATGATTCGCATAAAGGAAACTTTAAACGTGGGTTTGAAAAATGTTGTATCCTTTATTTTGACCAAGTATTTTCTATTAATTTTTAAGCAATTTTCGAATTTATGTTAGGAATTATTTTTTTATACAGGGTGAGTCAGGTTGCATGGTAAAAAATAAATATGTAAATAGAGCATGGGAAAACAGTATTGAGGTGTCTCAGGATTTTGCTATATAACCCTTAATTTTTTTATACAAGGTGTTAAAGTAAAAAATTTTTCTTTAAATTTTTTTAATATCTGTTGCTTAAAATAGTCGTATCAATGAAATTTGGTTGGTTTATATTTTTCACAGAGCGCTATCAAAACTAATCCAGTGGCGTGCGTTTACACGTTTTTTTCCTATAAGAATGCCGATAACTGTGCGCCAATAGATTTTGTCATAAAATTTCGGAGTTGAAAACCTAATGTAATAATAAAATAGAAATGAAATGAAATCTAAAGAATTGATAAGTCCATAGAGGTAAATTTTAATAATATAAAAAATAAAATAGGAAAATAAATTTTACTATTTACGTCAAATGCGAGTCTTATATCCTCTAATGTCTTAAAAAGACCTGGAAACTCTTTACAGAACTTATTTGCAAAAATCTACATTTAACTGATAAAAATCAATACTACGAATATAGAAGGCAAATAATTTAATATTGCAATAAGCCCCACCAGATGGATTAATCCGAAAGGACTATAGGCAGCGCATATCACCATCCCATGGACCGGTTTCTGGCTTATTAGCCTTCATCAGCATGGTACAGGTAGAGATGCACGTCAATAATAAAATACTCTTAGGAAACAAAATCGTTAATAACAAAAAACTACAGCGATTTAATTACTATTTTTAAAAATAAATTTTCAAAATGAAGTCCAATAACCTAAATGCACTTTAGGGTCCGCAAGGAAATTTCATTTTGTAGGTATGTTCCTGAGTTTATGCATATCTACCTTTAATTGACGTGACAAATGTACTAGGTACATAATATATTCGGTCAACAAGTTCTCTTTGGTTGTTAATTGATTAATTTTTAAAGTACATTGAGGTTAATGGACTTCATTTTGAAAATTTATTGTAAAAAATAGTAATCAAGTCGCTGTTGTTTTTAAATTTTAGTTATTAAAGATTTTGTTTCCTGGGAGTATTTTATTATTATTACATTAGGTTTTCAACTCGAAATTGTAAAAAATCCAGAGGCGCATCGTTATCGGCATTCTTATAAAAAAAAAAAAAATGTGTAAACCCACGCCACTCGATTAATTTTGAAAAACTAATATCGCTAGTTGATAGCGCCCTGTGAAAAATATAAACCATCCAAATTTCATTGACTGTTTTTAACCAAAAGATATTTAATAAATTCGACGAAAAATTTTCAACTTTAACAACTTGTATAAAAAAAAATTAAGGGTTATTAGCAAAATTCTAAGACACGTCAACACTGTTTTTTCATGCTCCATTCAGAAATTAATTTTTTACCATACAACTAGACTCACCCTGTATATTCCATACCAAAGATGGCTTTCATTGTTGTCAGATTAACCACATTAATTAATTAATTAGGTAGTTAAAAAAAATAATTATAATGAATTTTATAAAATATTAGGAAACAATCCTGAGACTAAATTTTAAGAACTTCTTGTGGATAGGAAGGTTTACAAAGGTAAATAATTGAGAATGAGGTATTTGATGTTTCACTCGTAGAATAGATTTTGATCATTGCCTAACTAACTAAAAAGGGAGAAAACTTCATGATAAATATTTCTGGAAAATTTACACAACAATACAAATTTAATAGGTAGGTCTATATCAATAATGGGTGGCTGTGAGGAGAATACGGGTAAATCATATTTAATTATTTTTATATATTATTTATTGATTGGGAAAACACCATTATATATACCTAAAGTTATTTAATTTTTTTTTAATGAACAAGCGAGAACGTTGATATAATAAATAAGCGAATTTGGTGCTGTGAATCTCAGAATATTTTTGCAAATATTGATTTGTTTTGTGTGGATTTAAAGTCCAGTACAAACAACGATCACCAATGAAGAATTTTACACGTAGTATAAACACAAATATTTTTTTTATATTTATTTTTGTTGTCATGTCGTTATTTAACGAGTAGGTACTTAGATTGAAAGATAATTTTTTTCATCCAGATTTGATTTAAATTTTTTTAACAATTTAAAGAAAAATCCATATATGAACTTGAATGTGTATCGATCATGTATGGTTTAGTCGCTCAACATGTCTGAACTTGAGTCTGAGAGCATCATTTTTCAAAAGTGCTGATACCGCAACTACAAAACATGACATTATGCAATTTATTAAGAATATCATCGGAATACTAATGGAATTGAGGACTTTTGTTATATACAACATGCTGCTGCTAAATATATTAAATAAATTATAAGAAATTCTACACGTGGTTCTATTAGAATTAGAAACTGTTGATGGCATTTATTATTGATAGTATGTTGACAAATTAAGTGAATTATTAATTTATTGATAAGTAGTAATTTAATAATAATAGATGTAGGTAGCAAGTGTGAAATGTGATATTCCATCGATCAAGTATAGGCAGATATTACAGAAATAATATAGCTTTTTTTTTAATTTCTAAACTTTATTCTTTTCTATTTAACACTCATCGAAAAGATATTAAGTGCAACATGTGGGAAAGGTGTCTTCTTATACCACGTTCGATTTAAAATATGATACTTTTTCATATCTACTTGTTGCACGAATTATTATTTCACACGATTACAATCATTTTTCCTACCACCGCAAAAATACAAGAAATATTTTTTAAAACCTCAAACAGATCAAACTATTTATAAAATGATTTTATCGTATGCCGTCAATATAATATGTGCTGTAAAATTTCTTTTTTTGCTGATTTACACTAAAATTATTACACAGACTCACATTTTACAAAAAGTCACTCTTTATTAAACTAGCGCAACAGTTTTATGTTATAAATTACGAAGTAATCAAATAATATGAAAATATGAAGTGCAGTCTATCAGGTTCATGTTTTCCTGCCCGTTGAATGAGATAAACAAGTCGTTACAACACTCGGGCGGGGAAACCTCATATATTGGGTGATTGATTTTCAGGCAAACAATTTAATATCATATATTTAATGAGTAAGTATTATGCAGTGTTGACGAGAAAGGCTCACGTTAAATAACTTGTCCTGAATTAGAAAATTTTAATCAACTTCTAAATAAGCTAGAAATCTGATAAATCACGATCCTACTCTCAGGACAATTCCGAAAAATATTGTATTTGGGAGTTTTTTCAGGCCAACAAAAATTGTACATTATTACTAAAATTGTAACTTACAAATAATGTACTTACCTATAGGTAATAGATTATTGATTTTGATGCGCTGATATTATAATAAATACCTATACCTATATACTCAAAACCTTAATATTTATTTGCAGTAAAGCTCCCGGGTTCTTTTTCACTTTAAATACTTTGAATTCTTGATGTTTCGACCACTTCTTCGTGATTTTCTTTTGGAAATCATGACGAAGATACCCAAAAACTATTCCTACAAATCATTATAGTGCCGCGAAAGCCTTGGCTTCCAAACCATGTGGGTCTGTTTTAAAACCACTGAAAAACAAAAACTGGAGATTTTGTGAGCCGAAATAAGACGAAAGTTGTTATTATAATTCCTTCCTGAAAATGCTTTCTAACTAGGATAGTGTTCCTTTGTAGCTCATTAAAGATTTTTCAAAAGCTAGATGAAGATATTAAATTGAGATTTGGTCCACTTAAATGTCTTACCGAATGCAATTAATTAATCAGGAGTTTGAGTCAACTGGCTTAACCCAGTGGCGTATGTTTATTTCAAAAGGCTTCTAAACCATTTTTTTATACAAAAGTATCACACACACCACAACTTTTGTCATTATTTGAATTCTGGAATCTCCAATTTAATTTGTAAAACATAATTCATAAAAACTAAGAAAAACGACATTTGGAAATCACTAAATAAAGTTTACTTCGCATATGACATAAATCTGTAGTAACAAATGAAACAACACCAATATGTTCATTACAAGTACAAATCATGTCTTTTCCTTCAGAAAATTTTACAAAAATAAGTAAGGGAAATTCGTCTATGCTTATACATACTTTCTCAATGCATTTCCAGACTGCTCAGAATTAGGAATTGCAGCTACTTTTATTCTATAAAATAGGGCATGGAATTATTTTAATTGTGATAGATTATACGAATATTTTATACAAGCACAAAAATTTAGAGTAAGTGTGAGTTTTAGATAACATCAAATACAGTACAAAGGACTATAAGACATTAATTGGGAGAATTAAATGTGTACTAACAAGATAGAATCACTCAAATATTTACACATGAGAAGAGATCAGAAAAAGTTGTATTGAGATTCTCTCACTCTACACCATTAAAAGTCAAGACATTAGTCATTAGTCTATTGACTCTTGTGCTAAATACTGGCTTTTTAGGGTTCTATTCATTGTCCATTTTGTATGTCTTATGATATTGTACTGTATATATAGGCTGTAAAATGTATTTGTGGAGAAATTAAATAATTATATGAAAGATATAAGGACAAAAAATATTATTTTCATAATTTAATTTCTTGTTTAATAATTTAAAATTATTTATAATGTATTTACATGATATTCCATTGCCAATAAGTGTGACGTAAAAGTAATTTTCACAGGTATTTTTGCATGATCTTTATTTGATTTATTCATATATTGTACTTGCTATTACTACAAAATATTGTGGCATTAATTCTATAGGCTTGCATTTTGCTGCATGAATAAACAAAATAGGTACCTACAAGAAAATTTTGCAAAATTTGCCTTTATTTTTCATTTTCGCACTAATTTTACTTTTGTTGTCTGCGACGCCACAAAGGATCTGATCTACTTATTTTATTAAATTTTGAAAGTAAATGGAATGTAATACCAGATGTATTTTATGGTATTGAGTAAAGAATGTAATTCCTTTACTCAATATTTTAGGTATATTTTTGTCATAAAATGTAGCTCCTACAAATCTAAAATCCAAGAAACTTGATATATTGTGGATGCATCTGCGGATGCTCTATTTTTTCATGATGGCAAAATTTATGAAGATTCGTTATATTATTAGTAGTGATTAAACACATGTTTTTTTGTATTATATTGCAAATTCACATTAAGCAAATTATTTTTAGATTACTGATTACTGTCAATACGTATCGGCAACGGAGTACCTATATATACATTTTTATTTTAATATAGCTGTTAAATGCATATTATTTTTACAAATACCCTGTAACTATTTATATAGAAGAGATCTGTAGAAAACTGTTGCTAAATAAATTTTGTTATATTATATTATTGTATTATTGCCCCTTTTACCCCAAAAATCAGTAGTTGTCTCAATTTCGATATGGGTGTGAGGGATGTCAACATAAAAAAATTTATATTATATAAACTGTTGGAATTTTGAAACATATGAAGTAAATTTTTAGTATACATTTGAAGTTAAATGTCTGAAAATATGAAGGATATTTGAACGCGATTTGAAGCATATTAGGACCTATTGTCCGGTCTTAGAGTGGATCGGCGCGTTTTGGTTTGTAGGAACTTTAATTCTAAAATGGTAAATAAGTGGCAAATAAAACAATGCAAATTTTAACAAATTTCACTGCGCCACCATTTCTTTCCAAACAAATTTTTTGTTTTTTTATGAGTTTTAGAAGAAGCAGAGTGGCTCAATTGTAAAAAACAATTTTAGGGGTTTCTGAATAATAGTCGTGGTTTTGAAGAAATTTGAGTTTAATGAAATTACATTTGACTTGGTGTTTTGTTGTGAAATGTAGCAGTAACAACTCCAAAAACAGTAATGTTAGTTTCTTTGGATTTCCCAAGGATATCGATAGGTATGTATACAGGCTGTCTTCTAACAAACGGCCAAAGCCCATAACTCAGTGAAAATTTAATTATTATTTTTTTTTAATTGGGGAATATATATTGGCCCACGAAACGTTCTTTTCAGCGTATAAAATATAGAGGTACTACTTCCAGTTTTACCGGAAGTGACTTCATTGTCATTTTTTTAAATAGCACCCTATACATTTTTTTCGAAATGTCTACTAAGCGTAAAATTTCCTTACCGATGATGTGTCACAAGTCAATATTTTCCCACCAATAACCCCCTAACAACTTAATTCTTCTCGAGGTAAGACAAATTGCTATTAAATTATCAATGGGCTCATTTCGGAAAAATTTTTTAATTCATATTCCGAAAGTACACCTTGTAATTAGTAAATGTGCAAAATATTAAATTTTTTTTTCAACTGCTTCTCCCTCAAAATAAATAATGAAAATAGAGCGCTGTGACGTCACACCACTCGCAGCGGTCGGCCGCTAGCTTGTTTCCTATAGTTTCATACCGGCGGCAGTTACTACACACACGGCGGAAGTGGTAATTTCGTTCATCTTTTAAGTGCTTCGTCCTTGGTACAGCGAAATCTAAATACCATATATCCGTATAACTCATAGAACCAGTGGAGTCGGGTGGTGTGTCGTCATAGCCGTTTCAAATATGTTACGAATTTGAAATCAAATATTAGGGTTAATATTAACGCTAGCGATCTAATTTTTTCACTATATACTTAGAGGATGAAATACTTACGGAAAATGCTAAAATAAATTAAAAAGCAAATATCACGAAATGAGCCCATTGTGCCGTGAAGAACAAAAACAAACATACCTAAATGTCAACAAATCGACATTTAACATTAGTTTCTCAGTTTTTTTGCACTTTGTTTGGTTTTATGATGTTATGGGCGAGTTGCTTTATTCACCGGTTGATCCACCAGATGTGTTTTATCTCATTCTAACCTCGGAGATAGAATGAGATAAAACACATCTGATGGATCCACCGGTGATTTAAAGCAACTCGCCCTATAACAATAAAATCTCTTTCCATGGCACAACTGATAATTTAATAGCAACTTGCCTTACCTCGGGAAGAATTAGGAGGTTATTGGTGGGAAAATATTGACTTTTGTGACACATCATCGGAAAGGAAATTTTACGCTTAGTAGAGATTTCGAAAAAAATGTATAGGGCTATCTAAAAAAATGACAATGAAGTCACTTCCGGTAAAACCGGAAGTAGTACCTCCATATTGTATATGCTGAAAAGAGCGTTTCGTGCGCCAATATATATTCCCAAATTAAAAAATAAAATAACTAAATTTTCACTGAGTTATGGCTTTGGCCGTTTTTTAGAAGACACGTATACATATTTTTAAAAAAGGTATTGAAATATTCAATCGACTTAATAATAATTGTTCACCATAAATAATAATATTTACACCGAAAACATGTTTATTGTATTGCAGTCGGGTAACGAAATAAGTATAGCCCATAAGAATCTACCTACCCGAATCTTTTTTATTGACTTTACACGTACCTACAGAAATTACATTAGCACGTTTTTGGTAGTTAAATCCATAGTAACATTGGCTTAACGGCCTTGTGATACGCTTTTGTTTTAATTTATGATTTCGTACATTTTTAAACTTAATATTGTAGGCAATAAATATCTTCCTTTTTATTTGCTACAATTTATTATTTCATTTATACGACTTTGATGTTTCGAATTTTTAATTAAGTAAGTGTGTTTTATAATTAATTATTCAGCTCAAGTTATATAAAGGAACAATAATAAGTACTCTAATTTCCATTAAAGTACATACATCTTCCGATTTTGAAACACCAAGAATTACAACTCTTAAAACTACTAATACGCTCCTATTGTGGTTCTTCGCAGAATCGGGCGTCAAGTCGCACACGACATGGGAAACACCTGTGTTCGAGGTCATGAAAAGCCGCACTTGCTACATGAAAGACGCCGACGTTAAGTCGTAGTACTGGTCTCTTTATACTGTGCTATGACCGAAAATCACAAAGGGTGCGACATCTCTTATGAAAATATGCAACCAGTATAGTGAGGAAAACAAATATTTGACGTTTTGATTACATCATGTTCATATTTGAAAGCCTAAAACTGTTTAATAACATCAATTAAAGTTGTGAAATTAATAGCAAATGCAAAAGATTCTGTTTAGTGCCTCAGTGCAGTACTTACAGCTCAAAAGTAGTGTCTGCATGCACTGGTTTCCGAAAGACGCAAATACCAAATACTTGTAATAATTGGAAAAAGGCTTTAAAAATTGCCATACCAATTAATAACCAATTTGTATGTGTGTATGTAGTCAACATTTTATTCTTGATGATTCTCTCATTATTATATGCATATCAAATTACCTATATCTTTATTTTATTTTCTTATTTTATTTTCAGCTACCTATATTTTAAATAGTGACAAAAGACCAAAAAGTTGTTGTATTTCACTGGAGTTGAGCTTGATGTGATAAAGTGTTGTGAACAATGCCTTAAAAACATTAGAAAATATAAAAATCAGCAAATTGAAATTTTGTTTGTCTATGCTTTCACAGCTTTTGTCATCACACTTCTTTTCAGGATGGCAAGACTTTAGGACACCTTCACACTTGGATTCGTTGAATGGCATTCCGGAATCTGATTCCAGAAACGTGCTGAAACTTTCCATACATTTAAATAGAGTCTGTCATACAGAAATTCCGTAGAATGCATCTATGTATATGTACGGAATCTCTGTGTGACTTTATTTAAATGTATAGAAAGTTTCAGCGCGCTTTTGGAATCGGATTCCGGAATGCGATTCAAGGAATCCAAGTGTGAAGGAGTCCTTAGAAATTGGTTCAACTTCATACATCATTTTCAAAGCTTCTTCCTTACCCCATGCCTGCGTTACATCTGTGCAACTTAGCTCCTCTAATTCCTCAATCCTCATAACTAATATGTATTTTCAGAATAATATTAAATAATAAGTTATAAATACAAAAACTACTGAATTATTTTATAATTTAACAAATCTTGCCAGTTTATGTAAATAAGAGTGGAGATTATATGCTTACAAAACCCAGATTGACCTGCTTTGCAGCTGCATACGCATTGCCATTTATTGGGCTCATCTCGTATACATATTTTTATTTCATGAGGTGGAGAATTTAATGCAGATGATTGCAAACACAGGGCAAGTATTTGTTGCTTGATGACATCTTCAACATGGCAGAGAATGATGACTAGCTTTAAATACGGCTTCGCCTTCTTCCATGGGTCTACTTTTGGTTCCAACATAACCAAAAATGTCGCTCAATTCCAGGGCTGGTAAACTCTAAAGGTTACCCAATCTGAACCTGACCTATCTCAATATATCATACGTCACTAGGCGACCGTCGGTATATCCATCTCTGTTCTACAACAGCAGAGCAGTGTTTAATGTCTCTTTTTAGTATGTAAAATAAATGACAGACCACGGTCGCCAGTCCTGCCGCAACCCGCATTTTCCTCGCCCTAATGCTGCTCATTGATGTAACCTGTACGTCTACAAGCCTTGGCTCAATTCTACTATAACTTTTGACATGTCGGAAAACCTTTCTCATAAATAGTTATTTATACGAAAATAATACACTTCAGGTTATGACAGCCGCAATGTTTTCCTCACTATATCCGACATTTTGAAAATTGAAAATTCACTAGCGCCATCTGTTGAGCAAAAATTTTTTAAATATAATTTTATAATCAGTTTAATTATACATCACTACATCAGCATTTTTATTTTTATAATACAAACCTTTTACGCCATTAAAGTTTTTTTTTGAATATATAATAAATTTAAATTTGGTTAATTAGAACTATTGTAGCAAAACTTCATGACATGTCATAGATAGAATTAAACTAAAATTATTCTAGAAAAAAACATTTATTTTAACTTTTAACTAAAATATAGGTAACAAAATTCTTGAATTCTTACTTATTAATTTAAGATCTTATACAACAAAGTATATACAAAAACTAATAGTCTAAAACGTCTTCTCACACTACTCATATGACGTACTCATGGAATTTTAGTTTTTCTTTTTCAATTTCTTTTGTTCTGTATCACTAATATCGTCGTTAATTTCTTCTTTTACCTCCTCTGAAATGGTTTTGGTTTCAGGAACATTCTCTAATTTTTCTGTCCTACCGTTTTTTAAAACATTAATATTTTTAGAAGTTTTGATATTCTTACCTTCTAAAGCTATTTTAATTGCATCTAAAAGTTCTAATTTTTCTGCAGTTGTAAATGTTTTGTTGCCTATAATTTAAGCAAAACACAAAATCAGTATACATTTTTATTGGTTAATCTATAAAATATTAACAAATAACAAAAAATCAACGATATTAAACTATCTTTAATTTTTAAATATCAATTGTTCTACCCGAAAATCGCTTTTTTAACCTTAGTTAAAAAACCCTCCTGCTCTTCACCAGAATGTTTCGATTGGGTTTTAGCCTCAGAGCCTGCTAAAGGCATGTCTTCGTCATATTTTCCTGCCAAAGAAAAATTGTTTAGTGTTTGTATATAACAATCGTATTTTAATGAGATAAACCCAAAGGAAACATTCAGTTTATATTTTATCAAGTGGTCTAACAAAAAGCAAAAACCGTTTTTTTCGCAGTTTTGCCAATTTTGAACCAATTTTCTAAATTTTTTTGAGAGAATTATTTAAAATTACATCCCGAATTGTCAAAATCGACAAAACATGTAATCTTAATGTTCTTAATTAAATTATATAACCCCACAGAACAACAAAAACATGCAAAACCGGATTTCAACCCAATCAATTTTTGTAATGGCGACATGAAAATTAAGAGCAGCAGGAATGAACGAGATTAAGATAAATGCTAAAGTTTCTGATATTAAATAAACATCAAAAACAAAATTTCAATGTTTATCTGTATATACTGAACGTGTTTATGCAATTCACAGCAACTGTTCAAGCCGGTATGGGTAACAACTCAGATACTCCTAACAAATTCTATAAAGTAATATGCAGATCAATTATTAAAGAAATTCGAATCGAAACAGACATTCTAGATAAATTTTGTTTACGAAGAAGACCCTATTAAAACTGAATATCCTCAAAATACATGAGAGAAATTAAATGATACAATAATAAAATTTATTGTTTATATTCTTAATATACAGGGTGTTTCAAAAGTAAGCGTAAATCTTTTAGGGGCGTAATCCTCGGATAAAAATAAGACAAAAAGTTCCTATCAACATGGGTCCGGAAATGCTTTCTGAGGAAGTTACGGCCCTTCGAATGGGGCACCCTGAAGACGGTTTTTCCGCAATATTTCCGAAACCGTTAATAATCAAATTTCGAAAATACATACACTGTATAAACTTTTGACGCTGAACTCGATGCTGAATTCAGAATTTAAAAATTTAGTCAGGGGCGTCACATACCGGGAAGGTTAGGGGCTAAAATAGCCCCATTTTTTTTCGTTTCAGTTTATTAAGGTTTTCGTCGAAAATTATAAAATTTCAAAGTTTTCTACGTAAAAAAGGTACTCTTAGTTCATCTCGATAGAATGAACCGTTTTCGAGAAAATTGATTATGAAAAAGATACAACAGTCGATCATACAAACGTTTGTCATTGTTTTCAAGTAATTTTTAAGTTTTACTGATACTGATTGTCATTGTGACATGTGATTTAATTTTGCTCCAGTCTAGTTAGTAAATATTAAAATTAAAATATTCAATAAAATAAGAACCTTTTTTATTCGCTATTTAAAGGGCCGTGACTTCCTCAGAAAGCATTTCCGGACCCATGTTGATAGGAACTTTTTGTCTTATTTTTATTCGAGGATTACGCACCCAGAAGGTTTACGCTTACTTTTGAAACACCCTGTATATTGTTTAGAGCAAATATGCGTAATTACTAAGTAATAATTCTTGTAAATTGGAATTAGCTAAAGGGTGTTAATTTATTATTATTCGTTATTAAATATTAAAATTCAGTTTAAATTGTAATCATTTAAAATTCGACTATTTAAAAGCAAAAAAACTGATAATCTACATTTGACATTCACTTATAATGTCTCCTCATATCACAAACTGTGTATTTTAGTTATGGAATTTATCGTGAAACGATCATTTGATAATTTTAAAGATATGTATATCACTCAAAATAACAATTATAGTAGTTGGTTTTTTAAATAGAAAATATTTTATAATTTTTTAATATCTTATACGAATAAGTACTATTGACGTTAGAGATGGGCAGGCGAATGCACCCGGCGCATATTAGATGCACCCATTTAGGTACATACCTAGGGTGCATATGCATTTGCACACGGTGCATATAAAAATTTCAAATTTCGCGCCAAATTCTTAGGAAAACCTAACCTCAACCATTATTTGTGGTTTTGACATTTCTTAATTATTGTGGTCTGGAAGCCGAAAATGGAGAAATTGAGGTTGTGAACCATGGCCGTGACCAAAAAATCATTATCTTCAAAAACTTTTTTAAAAAATAAGAAATCTATATTGTTATAATATATTTAAGATATTTATTATATTTATATTTTGTATAATAAAATAAAAAATAAATAATACAATTAAAATTTCTGCTTTTACCTTAATAATCTAATTATTTAATTTGGTTTTTACATGTTTGCCTCGGCTACTATGTAAGCTTGAGCAATAAATTGAAATTATTTTTCAAATCATTAGCTTCACTTTCGAATAAATTGAAGAAATCACAATAAGTAATTATTCTTTTATTCTTTATTGTCAAAACCCAAAAAAATGTAACACTATCCTTAATATCACTACAAAATACATCAGATATCATGTATTTGGTATCAATTGAAGGCATTTTTAAAGTTCTATTTTAAAGCGTAAAAATTGGGAGTGCACCGGGTGCAATGAGGGTGCATTCGAATATTTCCAGGGTGCAAACAAATGCACCGGGTGCTAACCCATCTCTAATTGATGTTAATATATTTACGTACCATCTTTTTTAAATGTGATTCCCATAATTTGTCCTGGAGTATCCTTTTCCAATTCAGCATAAGCCATTACTAACGCCTTCTGTTTTGCATCAAGTTTCTTTGGTATGTTAATTTTAAACGTTACATAATGATCACCATGACCGTATCCATTTACTTTCTTCATACCTTTACCACTTAAACGAATTTTTGTATGGGAAGATGTTCCTGGCATAACCTAATACAAATTAATATTTTTTTATTAAGTAGTCATTGAAATTGACTATTTAATAAGGTATAAGACACTTTTTCCAATGTTCTTCTACTAAATAGAACTTCCTGCAGGAAGTAATGTTTTTGAATTATAAATCTCAACAATTCAGAATCTTTTCGTAAGGCGCTTATGTGAATCAAAACACACTGGGGCACGATAAAAATCTAAAAAATTAATATCTTTGTCGTTGTAAGTATTTAAGTAACGCTGTGGAAAGTCACACTCACGGACTTTCAAAAAATTGTTTTGGTAGTGTCTCAGGGATGGCACGTAAAAAATAAGTACTTCTCAATGAACTGATTAGACCTCGGATTAGACAGTCTCATTTGAGAATAAAATTTCTATTGACATTTTATGTTTCATTATTAAATTATTAAATTAATGATAAGTACTATTACAAACGGATAGAGCATGGTTTAATTTGTGGAATTAAAGCAGTGGTGCAAACAATAAATGTTCAAGCAATATTGATTGCTCATCAGTATTACACTTGAAAATTACTTACCTGTAAAGTGTGATCCTCATACAGTCCTTGTATCCTAATGGTACCTCCTAATAAAGCTTGAGCTACTGAGATTTCTGCTTCGGTATATACATCTGCACCATCTCTTTTGAAATAATCAGATTTATCGACTCTAAACGTAACGAATAACTCCTTATTACCTACTGACATTCTCACTGTCTGTCCATCCTCAATACCTAAAAGAGAGACACATAGGATATTATTAATTGCAAATGAGTAAGATTATCATATTTTTAAAAATTTTAAATTAGAATGGTGTTGAAATTCAGTGTGTTAAATATATATATATATTTTTTAAAGGAACATCCTCTATATTTTTATAACTTTTCTGAAATACAAAAAATATCAATTCTTAGTGTTTCCAAGACATGCATTTTTCCTTTAACTTACCTGCCGGAACAGGTACCGTAACTTTTCTCCTTTGTACAGTGGAACCCTTCCCTTCACATTCAATGCATTTGGTTTTAATATACATTCTGCTTCCTTGGCAATATCGACAAGTAGAACGCATTACAAATGGGCCTGTCGTTATGCTTTCCATACCAGTCCCATTACAAAACTGACATTTGGTAGCACTGGTGCCAGGTTCGCACCGTGATCCTCTACACTTTGGACAAGTATCTACTACATTTATATTTACTTCTTTGTTGGTTCCCCTAGCTGCCTGACTGAACGTTATTCTTAAAACAATCTGGAAATAGACGGAAATATTAAAGTGTTGAGCTTGAAAATGTTTTGTTTTAATTAATAAAGTAACATACAGTGAGGTCTCGATAAACCGAATCGCGATAATCCGGATTTCTTGGTTCTCCGAATCAAAAATTTTTTTCATTATGTACTTTGTAATCCGGATTTTATATGATTTGGTTAAACGGATCGCGTGCGACGCTTTTTTAGCGGCAGTGATTGGACGATTCTATGTAATGTTAAGCTTAAAAGGTTTATTCGCGTCAATGAATCGCGGATTCGCGTATTCGCGCCAATTCGCGTATTCGCGCTTATTTCACCTGTCACTTGACCGTTACAAACGTAGCTATGGCCCCACGACGGAAACACGTGGATTTAACCATTCAACAAAAATATGATATACTTCAAAAGCTGAAGAAAGGATATTAAGTAAGGGCAATCTCCTCAATGTAAATATAGTGTTTTGATAATCCGGATTTTTTGCTAATCCGAATCGCCGCTGTTTTCATTGATCCGGATTTTCGAGACCTCACTGTATAACTATTATGAATATGTAATATTTGTACAACACGTTCAATGGTTTGGTACGAGTTCTTTTCAGATAATCTACAGAACCAGCCTGAATAACACAGTGACAACAAATTTATATGCTTGTCTAATAAACATGTACTAATTTATAATTTATGTAATAACTATTACTGACGTAACATACTTGGCTATTTTTTAATGCAAAAGAAACACCCTGTAAAGTCCACTTCAGAGTTCTAGCGCAGATAAAAAATTACCGACAAAGGAACACGTGCGGCGGCGTCTTTGCGAACATTAAAAAGGCCGCGTTCTGCTTTGTAAATGCGGCATTTTTTCCCTGCGATACAAAAATGAAATGAAGTATATATCCTTATCAGGGCTACATCAAATTAGATTAGACAACTTACTTCTTGCGCTTCTCCAAAGCCATAATTGGATTCTGCAAAATCGTCAAATGGTGAACCCTTACCGAAGCCAGCATCGCCAAATATTTTCCTAAATAATTCTTCTGGATCTATAGTAGATTGATACTGCCAGGTTTGACTAAAACCTTGAGGTCCTGAGGCATGACCTGCTCCACTTCCCATTCCCCCCATTTGATCTGCAGTTGAACCCCAAGTATCAAACTGTTTGCGTTTGCTATCATCGCTTAAAATCTAGTAGACAAAAATAAAATAACACATCAATAATAAAACATAAAAAATGACTTGTGAGTAGAATATATTACTAATATAAATTTTCAACGAAGGAAATTGTTTCTAAAAGATAATAATTTTTTTGTATTTAGTATTTCATCATTATTTCATTCAGTCCTACTTATTAATTACTGTAGAGAGCAAAACTTTGAGTAGGAGATCTATTTAATTCTATTTCCATAATTTAACACACCTATCCACTACTGCAGTTATTATTACAGATCTAAAAAATCATCTATTACTATAAACATGGCGCAGCTGCAGTACAGCATTCTTAATTTTGTAAGTTGGTATCATTTGTGAATTATAGTTTGTGTTGTATTGGGCATTTACGATAATTGGAGCGCTACATACCGCAATGTATCAGAGCGTTCGATAATAAGAACATATCTACCGAACCGCGTTCGGTAAATGTACCGAATGTATTCGCTACATCTACCCGATCCAAAATTTATGGATCGACTACATCGGTTGGTAAATACGGTACAACCTTAAAATATGATTTAAAAAACTTAATTTTTGACATTTTGTGAGTATTTGAGATATGATAAACCCATCACTGTCGAAAATAATGAAGTAATTTAAGATGAGGACGGAAACATTTATGTATATGTATAATGAATTAAGTAAGTAAGTAGGTATACCTAAATATGCATACATATAAATGTTTTTTTACTTTCCATTTTGACATGGCGAGCAGTATGAACTTATGAATAAGCATAAAATAGAAAAGTAATTCAATTTTTAAGTATTTATTAATTAGTCAAGTGATGCTTTAGGTTACATTTGAAATTTTGCGTTCGGTAATTCTTAGCTCGGTAGATGTATTGACATAAAACAGCTGATTACCGCAATGTACCAGGATTCATTACCCGCTCCAATTATCGTAAATGCCTATTGTTTACAATTGCCTAATCAAATAATAATAATAATAATAATAATACTGTTATCAGATCAGCCTTGTCCTAGTCCAACCTCTGAACTGCACCAGCAGTCGCACTTAATCACTGTCGTAGTTACGGTCATTGTCGCCTTGGCAAGATTTTATGCCCTCGAACACTTTCAACAGTATATATTTTAATCACTAGCCATTTTATTAATTATTTGATCATAATTATTATTATTTAATATTTATTAATGAAATTCTCTACCGAATACTAAGAATTGCTTTACTTATTGCACACTTTCAGGTATGCACCTAGCACGAGCCCCTATTGCCAGGCCCTAGTTATGTACTGCTCTAGATGTTCGGTTGGCTTCTAGAGAGGGAGATCATATTGAAAAACGTTAAAAATAAATATGAAATGAAAATGAAAGCGAACTGAATTGGTAGAAACAAAATTATTAAGGAACCCAAAATGTTTCAGGTTGAATATACATATCGTCGACTCAAACATCATGTTTAACAGATGATAGAAAGCATGTTACAATATAATTTAAAGTAAAACTTAACTAACACACAAACCTACCTTAGAACATATATTCTATTTAAAAAACTACGATAAATAAGTAATAAATTTACCTCATATGCCTCAGACACTTCCTGAAATTTCTTTGAGGCTTCGGGGTCTTTCTTATTCATATCGGGATGAAATTGCTTTGCTAACTTATAATAGGCCTTTTTTATCTCAGAATTCGAGGCATTACGACCAACGCCAAGAATTTCATAGTAATTTTTTCTACTACTAAAAGCAGTACTACTTGAATGAAAACTTCTGGATGATGACAAATCTAAAAAAAAATTGGGTTATGGTATTAAGACTCTTTGGTTTACCATTAAGCAGTTTATATTTTCATGAAAGCAATTAAAACTGGGCTCATTAAATATGGGCAAAGATCAAACAATTCAGTGTATTAAGCAAAATGATGTAACTTTAACCTTAACCTTACCATTTTTTTGCAAAGAATCAGATAAATTTAGTCGTAAAACGGTTGACTCATTGCATTGTAAACAATGATGCAGGTATCTTGTAATTTTTCTTGCTTGAGGACTTATATATATATTTATTTGTTTCGTACTTAATATTCCAATAATACTTCTTGCAGTAGCCATTTTTCAATTGACACACTGACATAAAGGCCGGCCCCACGTGCGACCAGTTTTAGAACCACTGGGTGAATCATGATACCAACAGTAGAAGGAATGAAACCTAATAAAAGAAAATTTGTAATTTGTAATTATTATTTAATCTTTATATCTAAATAATTCATGAACCGTAGCCCCCGGTCAAATATGCTATGGACTATTTAAAATACCTCCAGTTTTCTGAAATACATGAAACGATACTAATTAATTATTGACCATGGCGATAGAGGATCGCCTCAGGGTCACCAATATTTTAAACGATTTTGATTTATGTTGGCCATCCTGAAGGTCCCTCACTTGACTTTTGACATTTAAATTGTCAAAAAGTCAATTGATAAAATTGTAAACATAAATTTTGAGTTTTAATTTTTAATAATAGTAATGTGATTAGCGATTGGTTAAATACCAATGTAACTTTTTACATAAATGTATTATTGTAAATATCAATAAACGTTATATACAGTGTAGTAAAATTAAAAACAATATATCCTCCGTGTAGTGAATAAATAAATAAAATTATTTAATAAGTATGTCTCTCACAATTCAACAAATAATTACAGATGCGAAACGACTCGCAAGCCGTTTAAAAGATAGAGATGTAGTAGCTGATGTTTTATTGAATGAAACTCATGCAATCAATAAGAAAATTGAAGCAATGAAGCAGGTATGTTATATTTTATTATTTCCATGTAGATATGTGAAATATTTGTTATGATTTAGTTTCAAGAAGAAGTTGAACAATTAAATGAAGTTGCAAATCAAAAACCACATTCCCAGCTAATCGCCAATATCCAAAAAGAAAACAGACATTTAAGGGAAATACAACAAGAAAACAGGGAACTTCGAGCTGCCCTAGAAGATTATCAAACCACGTTAGAACATGTCATGACCAAATATAGAGAGCACACCACAGAGCAAATATATAAATCTAGAATTAACTTTAAAGCAATTCAAGATGAAAAATATAACGAAGTTATTCGAGAACAGGCAGAGAAAATACAAGAAATGGCAGCAATTATGGATAAAGCAGCGTTAATTGATGAAGATAGGGATATCAGGGAGCAGGAAATTGTAACTATGTTGAAAGCGGAAAATGAGGTAGGTAATTTACAACACATAATTTTTTTTAATTTTGAATGGTATAGCATGAAATCAAACACAATGGAAGACAGCAGAAGTGAATTGCTACTCGTGAAATTTTGTATTTATGCTTTTTCTATAATTTTACCTTTACCGTTTTACACAGTAACCTTAAATTTGTTGTACTTATTTCTCCCATGGTAGAATTAAAAAATAAACAATCATCTATTATAATCTCACCAATTATCTAGCTGAGATTAGCCTGTTTTAAAAATATATTTTACATTAGAACCGTTTAAATCGAAATAAGCCCAGCGTATCTGTGCAATGGAAAGAAGCCTGTGTTGCTTTTATTAACCTATGTTGTTTTAGTCGTCTCGACTTTGTCATCACTAATTTAAAACAAGTATTTAACTACACAAATAAAAAATTACCCATAGGTACACAATGACCATTAAATTGATGACTAATTAATTAATTACATGTGGTGTATTTATTTATTATTATTTAAAATGACCACATTGAATCTATTTGTTCTTATTTTATACCTACCTATATAATAAAACATTTCTGTTCCAGGGTTTAAGAGAAATGCTAGAAATATCTCGTAAATATGGCAATTCGAAAACAGAAGATAAACTTGTACAAACTGAGAACTCCAAGTAGATTCTTGAGTATTACTCATCCAACGTTTTAATTGTAACTGTTATTTTTGTTTTTTTTTTATTTATTTGTTTTTAATATATTTGCACTGTTATATATAGAATCTAATTTTGTATGTGTAGCCTTAAAATGAATAACAATTTAAGATAAAATGTCTACACTCTTATTTTATTTATTTATTTTTGGTTAACTCAATAAAAATACAAATTATTTTTAATTCGTTTATTTAGAAATATAATTTTTATGTATTTATTTTAAAACGTCGGTTACCAAAGTAAACAAAATATAGTTATTTGCCAATATATACTCTATTACATAAATAGCTCTTGAACTTCATCTCGACAATGTCCATAATGAAACTTCTTTGTGTACTATATGTACACTGTCCATGATAGTAATAAGAACTGAACTATTGTAATAAACCAATTTTTTTAATTATATTTTAAAATAAAATATAAGTTATAGGAATTAGTTAGTGTTGTCAAATAAGAACAGGAATTAGGTAGCACCTTGTTTGGTACCTACTAATTTGTTTTTGATAAATTATTTAATGAACTGTGTAATTTACTTAAGTTAAGGGTTACATTATTTTATTCCAATTTGAGGTACAATATAATGCTACCTTCTTGTAAAAACATATAGCCGCAGCTGTATCTTGTGACCCAATTCGCGGAAGCTCCCCAAACAACTATTTATTCATCTGCAACTCTTTGCTGCAATATGGGAACATTATGTATTATGAATACTTATTTACACTTATAAAGATAATATCGAAAAAGTATCCTGCTGAAGGCAAAAAATCTCTTTCACATAACATTTTATGGTATGCAACTTTTGTAAGCATACATAATATAGTGTCTACGCATAGAATGTGAGAAAATAAACTTTTTTGACGATTTAAAGGAAGTCAATCTTTATAGCAAATTCTACTTTATCCTTTTGTCGATTTCTTTAAATGCCTAACAAAATTTTACATTTACTGGGTGTACACATATATGGATATAAAGTTCAAATTTCAAAATATTTTATATTCTCGATTTGCCGTTTTTTGTAAAACTTTCTGCTTATGTCAAGACCTCTAAAAAGCAAGTATGAAAAATTCAATATATGTATACAAGACAAGAATCTGGAAAAAAATCTATTCAAAAATGAAAAAATGTTTGTATAAAAATTAATATCAACACCATAAGTAGGTATACATAAATTAGATCTTTAATAAATATTTAGTAGTTTCACCACAAGCAGAATCTTTTATTAACAACTCGAAAATTGAAATTTATTTTTTATTCAAATTTTTTGTCTTAAACATTTCGTTTAAAACCTCAAATTTATCGGGTACTCAGTGGTTTAAAAACACTTTTTATAAAGGAGCGTTTCTTTTCATAATAATTTGCTAAACAAATTTTTATATCTATGGACAACTGACATCAAATAGGTAAATTAAAATTTTAATGTCTTTTAAGGAAGGCAGTTTATATTGTGATACGAATGAATAAAGTTTTTCCTGCTCCAATCCCCTTCTCTGGAGATATATTTATTTAAAAAAGTAGATGTAAAAATAAAATACAAATAATACATAACCCAAAATTACTTTTATTTATAACAAAAGAATACATTACAAGTATAAATAAATTACATTCTTGATGTTGTGTACTCTGTGGGGAATTTGAAAGAATGGCTCCCACTGGCAAAAATATTTGGTAGAAGTCCTGCATTTGGTATTATATTCCAAGATAATGTCAAAGTTATATTCTTATTACCTCTGCAAATAAAAAACATAAAATTACTCTCGACTAGATTATATAAAAATAAAAAATCGTAATATCAATTTGCTAACGGATCTACTCTTTTGAAGTTACTAGGTATATACATATACTATAATCTAAATCTATTAATGGAAACAAAATAAACATTCTTTGAAAATATGCCGTAATAAATTTTAAGTACTGTAAATAGATATAGGTACACTTACTTCAAACCATTACCATCATCCCAAAAGTAATATTTGGTGTTCATATTTTTAAAGTCTAAAACAGCATTTTCTCCTCTTAGTATAATTTTATCCCAAAGCACAACCTGAAATAGAATAGAAGCACGTATTTAGAAGAAATATTTACCAATTTAAACAAATGAAGTATGAAGCTTGAAGCTTTTACCCCAGAACAGGATGAAAATCAGAAAAAGTGGTCGTTGGTTGTTCGCGAAGTAGTATATGGCATGAGGAGTACAGTATTATTAGATCTTGGCATTCATATATTCAGTCTACATTATGGAGAGATTGGTCTATGTAAATAAGAACATAAATGCATAAGTCACTCGACTTTTGTTCACTGAAAAATGACGATTTCTGCGAGATAGGACATAATACGTTGGTTAATTAAATTAAATATACCAGTAGGTAATACGACGATAGGTCCATACCTATTTTTTTAATTATAAATGCATATAGAAAAATCCATAAATTTTTCCTTTTACAGGCACAGCACAGCCCTTATTAAACCGATTTTCCATTGTTTAGTCCGCTTATATTTACCTGCTCATTTTTTCCATAGAAAATTCAAGAACATTTCAATCTTCCTTGGGTAATTTTTGATGTATGCATATAAAACATAAAATCGTATGGATATTTCAGTCCATAGTCTTGTTAGAATTAAAATTATGACTGGTATTTAAAAAAGGGAATTATTGGCTACTTTTCTGTGTTTGTAGTGTTTGTAAAAGAACAAAAAACATGTACACTTGTTTGCGCATAGTTTTAAGTCGTCTAAACTTATCAACACGCAAATATATTAATTCTTATAAAAATGCAGACAATTATTGAGAAATTAAATATTTTACCTGGTTTAATTCATTGTTGGGCGTCTCGTACTCTGCAGTCAAGTACAAGAATAGTTGTTTAACATTCCAGTTAAATAAATGAGTCAAATCGGTCTGCAAATCAAACGTTAGAAATCCCAAATCGTTTTTTTCTCTACTGGCACTATAATCAGGAACATTTTTGCTACAAAAAGAAATATTAAAGAATTTCACGTACACATTCATTTATAATAATTAAATACTTACACTACTACTTTAACAGTATTCATTTTAGCATCTGTGACATAGTTTAAGAACACTGTCGAGATAAAACAGGCAAAAGTTAAGAATGCTAAAACGCTTAGAGCATATGCCAAAATAGAGTTACCCCTTTGCAATACGGAATGCATGTTTGTAATAGATAGATATAATATTTGTAACTCTAACCATAAATACAACAAATTATTCGACAAGACACGTCAATCAATTCAACGATTTGACAATGGTAGCTGTCAATGTCAATTGTCAATTAATGGAACTGCTGCAATGCTACCAACCAAATTTAATATATTTAAGCCAATTTTGTGGAAGTATTTTATAAACCCAACCAATGTTAAGAGTCGTAATTTCACCGCTCAAAGAAGCTACGGCGCGTGCGTACGAGAAATAAATGAATGAAATACAGCTCAAGCGATATAACTGCATCGCTACAGATCGAAGTTACAGAACATTTATTTTTATTGTAGAGGAGAGGATCGAACCAATTTGCGCAGAATTTACAAATTCCTTTTATAGAACTACATTTTCAAGATGTAATAAATAAAATTGTTTTTTTAAATAAAATTTATCGCCCTCTCTGTCAAAACCGCCACTGATGTAAGTAGAGACTTAAAGCAGATCCTAAAAAGATGGATACTTATCCGTATCCGTATCCGTATTGTATTTAAATTGGCTTACGTTACTGAGATACTGAGGAAAAATAGTTAAAGCTGTACTCTACGTATCTGTATCTTGTTATATGTCATATTTTCTAACCTCGAATTTTGTTTTGCTGTTGCTTTCGAAAATATTTTTATGCTTATTTCATCTCAAAATATATTTGTTCTGAAATGGAGGGTATTATGAATAATCCCCTTCTTGTTGATGAAGAGGACGACGATTTAGACGATCTAATTGTCATTCACATATTACGATACGATACGATAGAGTTAAGATACAGAAGCCGCAATTATACGAAGCACGTAACGTATCTCGACGGCCGTATCGATTCTGCACATGCGCAGTTTGATACGGATGCGGATACGAATGAAATCTGTAGCACGCTTTAAGTCCCTAGTACATCAGTTACATATAGAATTACCTCTAGATTCTAAAAGAGATTTTATTGAAACTAGAAGTCGTAGGAATTAACTAAGATGTCCGGAAAGATAAAAAATGTCGATTTGGTAAAATGTGCATGAAATATGGCGACGTTCGTCTCGAGTTATAAAATAAAGAAATGGCGCGATCGGAAAGTGATCTCATTATACCTATACACACACGATGTTTATCGCATCGTTTTTAAAATTTCAAAAACAATGCTGTGCTATATTAAAAAAAATAGTTTTCTTACAAAAAATTTAAATTATATATAATAAGGACGAAAAAATTAAAAAAAAAACAAAGTTGTCATTTTATTACGCAATATGACTGATGGTTGAGATAGTAGCGTACCTGCCTCTCACCCAAAAGTCCCGGGATCAATTCCCGGTCGTGGTAATGGAAAATACTGTAGGGATTTTTCCATTATACACGGATATTGGATGTGTGTCCCTTGTCTTTAAATGTGTAACCCCCTCCCGCACAAGGCTGTTCTTGAGCCTCCTGGGATAAAGTGGGTCGTCATTACATGTGGTGTATTTATTTATTTATTTATTATTGAATTATCCCACTTCTTGAGACAAATTATTAATAAACTACACAGCTAGGCGGCATACGAAAAAAAAAAGAGAGCTGTTCTTTAGACTAGATCAACTTTATCTGTATGTATTTTGTTTGAAGCACTGGAAGTCGAATCAGGAGTCAGATGAATTCCTCCATCACCCTCAATTATTTTTTAATTGTGGAAAACCACTTTTTATCATTCGGAAAATTTCTCTGTATATGCGACGCTATACCGGGTGGTCCAAAAAAAACCGGAATTTTTTATTTCTCTAATAGTTTCTTCTCTTTCTCTAGTTTAAAATATATTTATATTACCTCATAACGTGATCTTTTATAGTTATAATTTAGTTTTTGAATAATTAAAATCGGTTAAAAATTGGCGCAACTATTAGAGAAATAAAAAATTCCAGTTTTTTTTGGACCACAATATAGCATTAGGTGTAATATGTCCTGGTGTAATTATGAAAATCGATTGGATACGATTGGGAAAGTATGTACGTCTTCATGTATTTGGATATGTTATTATTCGAATTCGAATCGGAAGTCGTATAAGTATAATAAGTTTAGTATTTTTTATACAAAAGCAAACAACGTCCTGTATTTCCCGAAAATTGCCAAAATTTAGTTATTCTCTGCCTATAGGGAGATGATGTAAAAAGTAGGTAGAAATTTTGTGATGGCAGAAGATCGTCGAATTGGCGCGCATTCGTCCACGTGTCCCTATGTACAATTTTTTTCTGTATATACATCCATAGGAGAAAATATATTGCTTAATTTTTACACACCCTGTACCTGAATTAAAGAACTTTAATTTAGTTGAAGAATGTTAAATTAAAGTACCTACACAATTTATTTAAAACTAATTATTAGGGAAAATATCTGTACTATGTTGTTCTATTATACCGATAGGCAGGCATTTAAATTAAAATGTTTTAATATTAATGAACAAAATTGTATGGGTTAGTTCTCGTGGTATTTATAGTTATTTATGTTATAAGTGCATATGAGGTATTTTATAGCACGCGTCTGAAGTTACGAGTGCTATAATACATACATACAGGGTGTTTCAAAAGTAAGCGTAAACCTTCTGGGGGCGTAATCCTCGGATAAAAATAAGACAAAAAGTTCCTATCAACATGGGTCCGGAAATGCTTTTTGAGGAAGTTACGGCCCTTTAAGTAGCGAATAAAAAAAGGTTCTTAGGTAGGTATTTTATTGAATCTTTTAATTTTAATATTTACTAACTAGACTGGACCAAAATTAAATCACATGTCACAATGACAATCAGTATCAGTAAAACAAATTACTTGAAAACAATGACAAACGTTTGTATGATCGACTGTTAGTATCTTTTTCATAATCAATTTTCTCGAAAACGGTTCATTCTATCCGGGATGAACTAAGAGTACCTTTTTTACGTAGAAAACTTTGAAATTTTATAATTTTCAACGAAAACCTTAATAAACTGAAACGAAAAAAAATGGGGTTATTTTAGCCCTTAACCTTCCCGGTATGTGACGCCTCTGACTAAAATTTTTAAATTCTGAATTCAGCATCGAGTTCAGCGTCAAAAGTTTATAGAGTGTATGTATTTTCGAAATTTGATTGTTAACGGTTTCGGAAATATTGCGGAAAAACCGTCTTCAGGGTGCCCCATTCGAAGGGCCGTAACGCCCGTAACTTCCTCAGAAAGCATTTCCGGACCCATGTTGATAGGAACTTTTTGTCTTATTTTTATCCGACGATTACGCCCCCAGAAGGTTTACGCTTACCTTTGAAACACCCTGTATATGGCACGTAATATACAAGATTTTATCTACGCTCGACTTTATTAATTTTTTTATACATGTATAAAAAACTACTAATCAATTAATATTATTTATATTGTCAACACCAAACAGTATCTACACGTAAATAATAACTAAGTTAATAACAATACTTAGCTGTTTGTTGATATCCCCTTATAGCAACCGCGGTGGTTTGCGTGCTTTTTTTTATAAAATGCGTGCGATAAATATATATCTCACTAGGGCTCTAAACAACGTCATTATGATATTAAAATTGGTGTCATATTACTGTCATTAGGTATACAGGGTGAATACCAATAACTCATTTTAATTTTAAGGTGGGCGGGTTTCTGTTGATATTTATAACACAAATTACCAATAAAAAAATATAAAAAAGAAAGTTGAAAAACTGACCTACCTTACGTAAAATTCTGGTAAACTTTTGAGTACCGCTTCGTCGTTTTACTGACCTTCTTATGGGGTGAACAACATGCCTTGTATCCAAGTCACAGACTCCAAGTTCTATTAACGTAAAAAACGTGACAAAAAACGTCTAATAAAGTTAAGCCGCCGTTCGACGGTCTTTTATAAATTTGCGGTCGGAGACAAGTTAATTGACAGTGACAGCAAAAACTAGTGAATTTATGATTGCAAAAAACAAGGTGAATGCCAGAGGCAAAGACCTATCCTGATTTATTTTCTGTTGAGATAGGTCAGTTACGAAGTTCTGAAAATGTTGACGTATTTGAATTTATTTTCTTTCTCGAAAACTACATAGTATAATATATTTTTTATTTTTGGTGTATGGCCTTACCATTAAGGGACCTACGCATCCCTTAAAATTAAATTGAATTATATATGGTATTCACCCTGTATAACGAGCGTAGATAAAAGTAATTTAAAAGACATTTTACTATAAAAGGTTTCTTTTACCGATGCTATGTTCTTTAAATGTTGGGAAAACTAAAGAAACTAAAAAAAATTGTTATGCTTACTTCTTAATATTATCGTAATGAATTAAAAGCATGGTCGAAGAACTAAAAAAATGCCTCTTTCAAAGTAAATAAAAATATCATGGCTGAAAATAGACCCCGTACACATCAGGTATCGGAAAAAAATATTAAAACAAAAATTGATTTATTAAAAAGTGATTACATTTTTTCCAAATTTTTTATTCTATATTTTGTATATACATATTAGATACTGCCTGCTATTTATTGTGTTACCTATCAATCGAAATAAGTTCTATAATATTTTCTTATATCCGATTCATGTTTTTTTGAAATATACATCGAAAATTCATCAACAGGTTTCTCACATATGAAAAAGAATCTACAATTACAGTTCCTGTCGTTCCAAATTAAATTTTTTAAAGTTTTTGTTAACAAAATGCAATGGTCGTTTTTATTATTGGGTTGCCCTGGACCCCACATTTTATACTCAATACGCCTGGCTGTTGACATCCATATCCAAGTCTTACCGTCCAACATTCTTGTACCCGATGTCCAAAAGTCGCCAGTTATATCTGAAATAAGAAAATGCAGATTGTGTTAGGTGTAAAATATATTGAAGTTAGTCAAAAAATGAAGATGTTACATTTGTTTTAACGGAGTTTTCGCGGAGCTGATGATTTTTAGAATACGGAAATATTTCTACAAATAAATCACAATAGGTACCTACTTCCACTTTTTGGTGTAATTTTTTTTTCCATAAAGAGGTGTTTCTCAGATGCTTCACAAAAAAGTAGAGATGCCATTTAAAATAAATGATTTTCATAGCAACATGATGGCTCAACAGAAAGAAAAATTAAGGTCTGTGTAGTGTGTAATGCGCGGTGTTGAATTACTTTCATACAACTTTTATTAGCGTTTTTGTTTTAAAACCTCTATCTGCTAAGAAGTCATAAGCGCATGCACTTTTTACGCACTGTATACAATGCACTTGCATTTCGCATAGCATAATTAATTTATTAAGCCTAATTCTCGATTCATGCTGTTGATTCACGTAATCTAATGTGTACCTATTTAATTATTATAAATAATAATAATAATTAATTATTAATCTCCAAGAATTTTTTTTGTGTAATTTAAATTTAATTTAACATAAACATAACATAAACACACCACAGAAATTAGACAACCCCCAAATCCAAAGCCAAGGCTGTCAGGAAGAACTTACAAAAATATTAATTGTGAACTGTTGCAACTTACTATTCTTTTGAAGAATACGCTGTATCTCATTATTTTCTTCTTTAGATTGAATAGTCACAAGATGCATGTGCATTAATTTACAGAATAGATGAGCTTGTAAAAAAGTTACCTAAAAATATACGTAAGATATATTCTATTTATACATTGCATTTATTATTCTGGCATGTATAGTTAAATAATAAACGACTTACCCTGAAGTATCTTCCTGTATAGTAGGTTTTTTCCTTAGATTTAAATAATGGAATTAGCGAGGACGATTTATAAAATACATTAAACCAGTCTAAAAAGAAATTTAATCTATAACAACTTATTTCTAAGTATTAAACCTTACCCGAATATTCTGGTTTGGTGACTACTTCTACGCCATTAGGTAATTCAAAACTGTCTCTCATGAAAGAGGCTATTACCAGAAAATAAAGACGCATACTTTTAGATTGCGACAAAATTAATTTCTTTGTTTCAGAGCATATCAGAAACAGGAAGTGACATTAATTTATTTAAGTTGTTATCAAATTCTTCTGGTATCAATTTAGAATTAATTAGGCCAAGTTTACGCACGAGGACCTCAATTTAAATTCATTGCTATAATTGTTGGGGCAGTATGATTTTTCAACAAAGACAAATCATCTAGGTTTCTATACTTTTCTATTTGAAAATTACCGAGCATATCAACAAAGAGGGATATATTTTTTCATAAAAACTGGTTGCCTCTCATGAACCACTTAGTCCACCTTGCCTACGGTACCTTTCTAAAATTTCAAATAAAAAATAAAGGATGTAGATGAATTTCCATTAATATTAGCTAGGAGAAAATGTTGGATGGAAAAAGTTATCTAGTAAAAAATGGGATGGCCTTTTTTCTATAATCGAGTTTTTAAAATATTTGATGTTTTCTCGTTGTGAAAACACTATTTCTTTTTCAACATTCGGTTTATTTTCGTATTAAAAATTGTCAGTATCACTGTTAGGACACAAGAATAACTACCCAATGAACACAGAACTGTATAGGAGGTTCTGCAATGTTCAAATTATATCTAAAATGTTACATTAGATTTGTTACATCGTATGGAGGCTGCATATACTTAAAAAAGCGGATGTTCATTTAATATTACCAGTGTAATGAAAAAGAGTGGTTACATTGGGTACAATAACAAAATGTATAGAAAGATATATATTTTTATTACAATGCGACGATCTTTGATTGCAATTTGTATAATTTTGCCAGTTGTTGATCTTATGGAACTCACAGCGTTACGTACATTTTGGTTTAACTGTAATGCATTTTTAAAGGCAACGGTTGGCGGTAGTGTTGAATAGATTTGTGTAGATCTATATAATTTACCCATTTTGTCGCCATATGGGTAATTACATAAATCCTTATATAAGACATAGCATAAGGCTTTATTTTAGATGAGAAAATTCAACCTCGCCCTTTTTAGTTTCAGCCATCACGCGTTACTGTTGTGTTATATTTATATCCCAGAAAAGGGGTTATACCGGTAATATCGTCTGTTTTAATCACTATTATCTTCATGTTATATAGAGGTAAGTAAGTTTTTATTTATTTATTATACCTAAGATAAGTTATAAATTTAGATTACATCCAATCTCGATATGTATTTATTTGCACCTCGGAAGAGAAAGGTTTCTAGAGAAAATGGCGTCTACAACTTCCATGTCTATATTTTCGCTCTAAAATACTAAAATAAGTATAAAATACCTACTCATTAGGTTATCAAAATATTCTCACTGTTTTTTATTCATTATTTTCATACTTGTAAGAATTTTAATGTAATAAAGATTTGCGAATCAAGTAAAACAAAAGTTTTTTAATGAAAACAGATAATCACTACTTAAAGCAGATGCTTTTCTTGGCCGATCGCGATCGTCTGATTTTCATGTGATAATATAATTTACTTGTTTATTAAGCCACTGACTTCTGTGTGAGGAGCATAAAAATCAGACTTGAATTTTCAATAATAATATTGCCCTATCAAGATACTATATTGCTACAAAAATATAGGTAATTATTATGTAGTTACACATTATTTATTATAATTATATAGGTACCATAATGCATGCATTTAATTTCAGCTGCTGTTCAAGACTCCACTGGCGTTACTCAATCAATATGTGATTTTGAAATTTTTGTTAAAGAGTGGCTAAGGCATTCCAAACAAAGGAGAGAGCGGGAGGAAATTAGGAATAATAATTAGATAGGTATTATATGTTCACATAGGTAGTCATAGCCTTAAATGTATAATAGGGCAAATCATATATTGTGCATATGCAAATTTGGAAAGTTGAAATCTGTGCATGTTTTTAATATTCATCTAATTATTTGTAATAGAACTGTAATGCACATACGACATTTTGCTTTCGAGGTCACAGATGTACACTGTATATAACATCTAAATAAGTGCATTTTATATTTTGAGCCTTGGTTATTTGAAGTCTGCCTATTATAAGTATGTCACTTTCGTTAAAATAATTTTTTTTTTCATCGTTTTACGTAATATTTGTACGGTTTTGGAAATAAAACTTCACTTTAACAGAGTACTTCTATTTATTATTTAAGATACACTATAAACTTATTTGTACGTCTTGCTTCTACCAGGCTCTACACACAAGTGCCTGGGTTATCCGAAGTCCGGCGTTAGGTAACAGCCTTAATTATTTTTTTATTCATATTTGTACATTTCCGATTGGTATCAAAATACTTATTACTATTGCGTACACTACAATATTCAATGTTATAAAATACATACACTAATAATGTTTTTTTTTCCTGTAGGAAACGATGTAGGTATGTGGATGAATCGAAAATAAATCTTGTTTTTGAATTACGCCAGTTTCAATTTTGCCCTTATTCTCCTGAATATTTTCCATAACTTTAAACCAATAATGTTTGAAAAAACCTCAAGCCACAATAATGCAATTAAAATTAGATCCAGTTATAATTTCTGCAATGCAGGAAACATTGCCACAGATGATCAAAAGACGTAGTAGTGTGCAAACGCACAAGAGTAATTTTATTGCCAGCAATAAAAAGTGTAAAGCGGCTATAAAATGGCAACAGGTAGAAAAATTGCAGATACCAAAAACTTTATTTTATTTTTAGCAAATTAAAATAAGTGAAAATAAGTTTTAATTTAGTTATGTATACCTATTTATATTTAGTTAGTACTTTGAATTAACTACTATCCAGAGGAATATTTACATTTTACAAAAATTCTCTCGAGGAATTGTGGTTTCCACAAAAATAGAATTAACATTAGAAAATACAATTAAACAGGGTATCCAAATGCTAAGAAAAAACCTTTTTTATATTTTACAGCGATAAATGCCAAATAGAAAAGTTTCTAGAAAGTTAATTTGGGAGTAGGTATTTTCTAAATTTTCTAATTAAGTACCTACTAACTATTGAAACAATTTATTTCTTTTAAAATCTATTTTATAGCATATTTTATCCTTTTTTGTTGTTTTTTTTTAATGCCCAGTACATCTCATTGTACTTTTGATGCTGAGATCCTGTTTTTATGGAAAGCATGACATACAGGTGTGTGGTGTGTCCCCGCATGGAGTTGACAAGAGAATAAAAATCTTTATTATTGGTTTCACGATGAATAGTGATTATTTATAAAAAATGTTTTGTCTTAAAGAATGTGTTTACCATTTAAAAATTAGTTATACCTAGTAATAAATTAAGAAAACATGAAAATGCCTCAAGAGGAAGTGGTACTATTATTTATTTTTTTAATAATTAAACAAAATGTTTATTGAACAAAGTTGTTTATAATTCAAAATAAAGCCTAAATGCAAATTTTGAAGCCTAAACTTGGATTTTATGTTTTTATCGTGTTTATCTTTTAAGTAGAATTTATGAAAATTCAAATTAAAAAACAGAATTTGCTGTCGATAATATTGAATTGACAAACCTCATTTTTTCATTCTCATTGTGTAGAATTTTTAATTTGAATTTTCATAAAGATAAATACAATGAAAACAAAATTCTAAATTTAGGCTTCAAAAATTTATTTTTAAACTCTATTTTGAATTATAAACAACTTTGTTTGATAAACATTTTGCCTAAAGAAATAAATAATGGTAGACTTATCGCTTGATAAATTTTCATGTTTTCTTAATTTAATAACATCAAATTAAGATTTTTATGAAGAATGAAAAATCAATAATAAAGGTTGGGGTCCTCTTGTCAACTCCATCCGGGGACACACTGTATATTATGCCATGCCATCTTAGCAGCTGTTCCATCCTAAGGGCCCTAAAAAGGTCCTCAATGTACAATGTATATTTGTTAGAGACTACGGTAAGTAATTTAAAGTAACTATCTTTTTTATGTCATTCAAAAAGTGCTATAGATTTTCACAAACAATGGCCTATTAACATCCAATAGCGATGTTTAAAAACTGCAAAAGATGCAATGTATTATCAGCAATCATTAATAAGCTTAAAAGCATAATCACAATAATAAGGCCTTTTAACATTACAAGCAGAGATACTCTTAAGTTACACATTGGTGTTTTAGATAGATGTAATTGTGATTTAAATAAGAATTCCATCATTTAACTCTTACAAAAGTTTTGTAAGAGGTCGACCAATGTTCACAAAACGATTCCTTTAAGCTTTGTCTGTAATGTTCAACGGGGCGGACATTTCGCTGATTATGAAGCATCTTATGCAAGTTGTGCAAGACATCACAAGGGACATTGATTTCCACAAAGTTACCTCTTAAGTACTTCACGGTGATTTTCTTGTGTTCATTGGGTAACAATGTTATTCTTGTGGTTAGGATATGGGATTATGCTACTAGTTTAGTGTTAATAATCTTACACATTGTTAGCCCAGCAAGAAGTTATACATAGAAGTAATATAGCGTGACAAATAGAAAGACCGTGACCGAATAAACTCTTGTTTCTTTCTGTCATTAGCCAGCGTCATCAAGATGATTATCGAAGCAGTCAATATATTATGCTTCATAGGTCATTATCTAACACTACGCCTAACCATTGAGTAAATGATGGGCTAGCCTGACCAGTATATTCAACAATAGGCATTAAATCAAAATAGTATCAAATAAACATGCTTCACTCTTCAACATAACATAGGAATTTCTATCGTCTCAGACTTTCCAAAAACGATATCCCCTCTAATTCAATTAATTTCTTAAATTAACCCAATCCCCATAATTGGATTACGTTAATTTTACAGTAGTAGTAATATGATGAAAAGTCAAATATATGTTAGCATAGACATCTATAAACCATACTTTATAGTACCTATGACTAAATAAAAAATTTTTGTAGAAAAAGAATTACGAATGAAATAATATTTTCAAATAGCTTTTCTTAAAACACGAAGGAAGTTTAGCGACAAATTTAGTTAAGAAATTTTTATTTTTTATAAAGTTACATCGTTTTGAAATATTATGATCAACAGTCAATCTAAAATAAAATTGCAGAAAGGTACCTATATTTTACAAATGCCTGATTAGGCATGAAGAAATTAGGCAACTAGGTGTGACGGTTACTATTTGGAAAAATGCCATCACAGTCAATTTCAGTTTTTTCTTCCTCGGTAAACATCCTCGTAAGAGTCATAAGGTCTTACGAGTAGTTAGTAGTAATGGCTTGGGTCCATGTTCCAATACTTTTTCACCGACAACACCACTGGCTCTTAATTTTTTTTTAATAATATATGGCATGATTTTCCACATTAAAATGTAAAAGGATGTCTACAAGTCTTGTAGCAGTTTTATGTCGTTGCTTATATAGATATTCGATATTCCTATTTTATAATATTATTTTCGACGAAGATACACTCGATGAGTGACATCTTGTAGAGGATTCTTACTTAGCTGACAATTTCAACTTTGATTATATAGAACTTACGCCAGTACAAAACGGTTGAACTTCTCCAAACTAGATGTCTCTAGCATTATTAGATGGTGAAATATATTATTACCTATACGTAAAGAATACGTAAATTTTAGTTGCTTAATAAAAACCCGAGCGCAGGGCATTAATCCAGGATTCTGTAAGAAGGTGTAAAACAGGAAGCTCTGCTCTTTAAGTCGGTCAAATTTGTTAATTAAATTTTTCTTCTATTTGGTCACATTACTTTTTTTCCAATTAACATTTTAATAATAATCATGCATAACCATATTTAGTGTGTGGCAAATACCATGCTTTGAGAAATACAAAGTAAACGACTGAAAAACAACATTTGGAGGGTGTAAATTTTGTTACTGTTATCTCAAAAGATATAGGGTGAAGGTCATTATATTTTAGGGCAGATAGCACAGGATATCGTTAAGACGTCAATTTTTAGTTCATATTCACAGCTGCTCAAAGTATTAATTATTGTCAGTAAAATAGTAGTTCACGTAATAGTATTACGACTTTGGTAGGTTGTGTTTTTGTTATCATTCTGAGATGTCCTATCTGGCCTGCATTATATATCATTTGCGCCCTTCTTATTCTTTATATGTCCACGGTTGGCACGGATGCACATAGTAAGTACTTGAACTGTCGGGAAAAAATTAATAATCTGCATTATATTTATTTTTCAGTTCCTAGAGTAAGTTCATTGTACAGTTCTCTATTATATAGTTACCGCCCAAAGTTGTCTTTGAAAAAACAATATTTCTCGATATCTTCTTTGAATTTTGAAATATATTTTGATATATAGGTATTGTTATAGTTTACATGCACATTGCACACCCATCTTTTGTTTATTTATGTTTCTTATATTCATTTGTTCCTTTTATTAATTGTTTATTGTAAAATTTGTAAAAATTATCTACATAAATAAACTATATTATTATTATTATTATTATTATTTGGTATACGTTAATTTATCTAATTCTTCAATAGTTTGGAACATGCTTAAGTTATGAGATCATTTTTAATAGCATGAATAAGTTTCCCATTCATTAAATTTTGTATCTCTACGCTTGGCAAGTTTTTTTGTAGCAAATATTTTTCAAGATTACTAAGTATTTCATTTTTTTTTGTCTGAATCACGTGTAAATGATAATTCGAAAAAAAAATTGATTATACATTGTTCGAATGGTACACAGAAGTAATGATAATAATTGTTAGACTAACTATGATGATACCAACTCAAGCAGTTTCATTTCAAGTAAATAATGTAAAAGTAGCAAACTCCACTGGACTGAAACTTGGTTTGAAAAACTTCTCATCAAGTTATAAGCCCCAACCATTACAATGTCATGACAACTCCTGCATTATAAAAATATAAATAAAAAATACCCGTACATTTTGATTCCGGTATATTTATATATATTGTATTTCCTTATATCAAACTCGAGTTCAACGAATTCAAAGGAAGAGAGAGCGCACAGTCGATCAGGCAGACATTAAATGATTTATCATCTCAAAACTTGCAAAGAAAAATTATGAATTAAATTAACTTGATAAAAACTGCCACCAATATTTCCAGTTTTCATTCCTCATTCCTCATCTGGGATATATAAGGCTGACAGCGCGGAAACAATTCCCTTTCTTAAAGCAAATGATAACCGTCAGTATTGGATTATACCTCAGTCAATAGAACATTTGAAAAGGAAGTTCATAAAAAGTTAATTTCAACTAAGTACATAGAAAGTTAATGGGTATTTTTTAACCAGCAACATAATATTGGGTAAACCTGAAAATATTAATTCATGCTTAGTAGGTACTCGATATTTCGGAGTTATTGTTCCTCCCCAAAGTAGATAGCCATCTTAAACGGTGTTTATAAGGTTACAGACAAATTAATTCATAGTTTATAATACCCACCTTGGAGATAATTATATCGAACTGAATTATATTGAATTGAATGTACTTGTGTAGGCATTGCTATCTCAGATGCTTAGGTCTTAAAAGTGGCGTATGACATAAGATGTGAGCGAAGGTTTCCTCCTCCATTTCATCCATTTAATATACAGCCATGATATCATTATTGAATGTATTTATTTAGAAGCTACAATCCTGTACCCACCTCCACTATTCGTCTCATTCTCTATTAAGTTGCATCAGCCAGCTTATGGTAGAATCGTTCGTAGTCCTCTAGATATGAAGTTTTGAAATTCTGGTCAACTTTACCGTGACTCAGTTTCCTAACTTTGACCGAGGCAGACCTCTGGTAAAATATTCAGTTGAACTACCTCATCTTGAAATGCACTTTGATCATGAATTCGTAAACGCAGTTTACCATTTATATCAGCTAAGGAACACACCTTATTAACGAACAGTCATCTTGGGAGTTAACGACTTAACAATCTGATGTTTTACTGGTAGGCCTAGAGTTTTTATTTACTGTTAACTTTGCAGCTTCTTAACTCGGTTTATAAATGCCCTTACATTTTTGTTGTCTCCCTTTAATGTTTGAACTGAAAATAGAAAGAATATGTTTCAGAAACTTAATCGTGGAAGAGGGTTATCCTTAAATTTATAAAATTAAATGCAGATTTAATTTTAATCGTGTGTGAGTATTAACGCCTTTTCAATTAATTCTACTAATCTTGCTATTAAATATTCATGGTGTTCACAAGAGAAAATACCCTGTTTGCTAATGTACTTAATGCACGAGTTTATACAGGACGTAGGGACACAATAACCTATTTGATTATTTAATCTCAGGATAACTTTTAGTTAGGTATGCTTGATATTATTCATTTAGCGTCAATCGTCTGCCTTTAAAATTTATTACTTTGGGTATATTTTATGCATATAAAGTATTTAAAATATTGTGTTTCTATGTTGGTATAGAACATACCATAGGTTTATCCACGTACTTGCCTAAATAGATTTGTCTGCTGGATATCTTTAATTTGGGCTATCCGATCATTCGGTCTACTCGTCTGAAGTTAAATACTTAGACTAAGTTAATCCGCTGTGTTGCTTTAAATAATAATACGCCAATATTTACGGTTTCATATGTAACTAACTGTAGGAGTGATCCTAGCTCAATAATTCTCACCGTTGAAATGGATGCTGTCAAAGAATGAACGATCAAGGATTCATACTCCTACAATCCTTAGGATGAATATTCATCATCATCATCATCAACATCATTGAAGGTATTCCTATCTAGTTGGCACAACCCATCTGCTTGCTACTTAAAACTACCCCAAGAGAGTAGAACAGAATTAAAACAACAAGCATATTTGACACTTGTTCTGCCTTGAAAGTTCGGAAATCTAAATATTTCGGAGTCAGCAATCATGGCAAATGCTACGGAGATAATTCTTTATTTGGATTACACCTTGGATATATATTTATATTTATATCGTTCATTTATATGTACAAACATTATTACAGTGTGTGTATACTGTATAGATATATGTAATATTCATGAATCCACTTTCCTTATGCAAAAGGAAAATGGAAGCGTATATTTTTGCCTGCAAGTAATTTGTAATATGTGCATAACATTTTAGTATGTATAGATTTAAGCAACTTAGTTGGCATCAGAAACATTTGGTGAGTTTTCACCCATTACACAGTTACTTACTTTGGTATATTTACCAATTGTGTTACTGTAAAAGGGCAATATTTGTGACTAATTTAGTTTATTTAAGCAAATCTTTATTAAATGCATTATTTGTAATGAACTCGATTGATTAAAATTTGTACCCACTGCGTGGAATTTAGCTAATCTATCAATGTCTTTTATATATCTTATCACTCAACCGATAAGATTGTTGATAATTATTATTAACAAATATATTTTATTCTTTTTTTGTTATCTTTACAAAATTTAGAATTATCTGCTACATTATTTTCGTATTTAGTTTACACAATGAATTAGTCACTATATTTAGTAAAAATGAAAGTGCTTTTATTTTGCTCATTGTTGTTCTTCCATATTGCCCTCAGTACTGGTAAGTTTATGATTATAATATATTCAAATTGTAAGTAAAATAGAAGAATGTTGTAATGCTTTCATTTAAGATTTATGCATAAAATAACAATATGTTGTGTGTAACTTTGAATTTGACAGATTTAAATTATATTTACCAAATCTCATCAGAATATTTAGAGGGAATCTCAAGTTATTATGACCGACAGATATCTTAAGATATATTTATTGGGTATTGGGTCCAGTGCTCTTAATTTAATTTTATGATCCGCCATGACGCAATTGTCAAAAACATATTTGTCGATGGTTTTCCCGTTATGTTTATTTAAATATGTATCAAACAGCTATATACGAGATTTCATTGTTAGTTAATCAACAGATTATAATCAAATTCTAAAAATCAGTACGAAACTGATACCAAGTCAGTTTATTCGTCATTCTCACTTCAACAGCAGGCAGGCGAAATTAATAAGAAACACACATAATTATGCTATTTATTTTAGAACCTATATTTACAATAAATTGACCTATTCATTTGACGAAAAACACAAAGCTAATTAAGTTCTGTTTTCTAATATAATATTTCATTTCAAGAACTCAATTAAAATTTTTTAAATCCGAGATTGGTCAGGTACTTAAGACTAATAATATAATTTTTAGGGCAAACTACCGGTGACAACGCTTCATTCCCTACTTTACAGTCCGATTGGTCTTATTGTTACGAATTCACTTGGTTTGGACCAGACTATGATAATGTAACCCGATACAATAACACTTGCCAGGATTACCTCGAGGAAACAAGAGCCTCTGATGTACCATGTGCATCACCAATTGTTATTACATGTAAGTCGATTACACATTGTGATCAAATTAGATTTTCCACTCTGCACAAGTTATAATAATCATAAACAATGACTCGTCGTAAGCAATCAACGTGCTATAATATCAAGTATTTGTGGAAAAATATAACAGGAATGGTATCTTATATTTCGTGGTAATATAACAACAGTATGTTATGTGTTGCAAGCAAATGGCACACGAAAACTGTTTTTGATTCTTAACATACTCGAGTGATATACACTTGAAAAATGTTGCAGATGATGCCTATAGTTTAATTAAGGCTAAAGTGAGTTAGTAGTCTTCGATATGCTAAAAAATCATGGCTATAATAAGCGATGAAGTTGAAGCAAAAAACTAAATCTCTGTTTCCTTCTTGACAGTAATTCTAATTTCATGGTCGATAATAAAGGGTGTTGGAAGAAAATTTCAAGAGCGATTCAACAGCACGACATACGGGAATACATTTGCAAGCTTTCAGTTTTCCCTAGGAGGTAGGCTTTCCTCAAATTGAAAAATTATTTGTTGTTTATCCATCAAAGTAAGAGAGGAAACCAAATATTTGCAATCCCATTGCCATTGTCAACATTTTCAAAGTAATAGAGAGCATCTATAATGTATCATAGACTGACATTTTGAACAACCAGTAATACGGTTTCTGTAGCATTCTTTCCAGATGAATGAACTAAAACAATTAGATAGGCAAATTGAAAATCTCGAACTACAAATATACTGTTAAATCATTTGACGCGAAGTATGACATCAAGACGTCATCAAACCTCTATCCTATGGTCTGCAAATTCAGCTATGCAGTGGATATAAAACTTTCTCTGAAGTCACTAATATTTAAGGCTAACACTTATTGACGTCCAAAACTGTTCTTCGTATCCAACGTGATATATGTTTCTTAAGGATTTATTTTATCGTCAACCTTATTCCCTCAATTATTGGCTTCAGCATTTTTCTTTGGGCACAGTTTTCCTGATGCCATAGTTAGTCTGTCATACCAAAAGCTGCAGTTCAATCTTACCCTTTAAACGGATTCATTCTGATTCATCTAAAATTACAGAAAAAAGTTCATATAGTCTTACTAAGTGTATTTTTTAAGAAGTGTATCAAGTGGTGGTATGAGGAGGAGAAATTGGGGTTGGCTTGCTGCAGTTATATAGACCACGAATTTAGTTGCATCTCAGCCACGAACTCAACCATTCACCCTACCCAATTCTTCTCAGATCCTTCATTGAAAGGACTAATATTTGCTGACTTTCGTCAAAGAGCTCATTAAATCAGTAACAACTTCCTGTTATGTCCGTTGTGGTCTACTAATAATTTCTCCATGATAGAATTAGGTTTAAAAAGTCTTACTAAAATAGATAACTCACTTTGCTGCATCGACTAATACGAATGCAAAAAGGACTAATTATTTGTTGTCATAAAATTTTATTTGTTGGCAGATAGCTCTGTAGATTTATCTTTCCGGTCGTTTTATATCGGTAGTTACAAAATGACAATTGAATGTCTTGCATTACACGACACACTACATGTATTTTATTGTAGCATTGAATAGTTTCTGTACTTTAGAATCCTACTGACAATCAGTAGGTAGTAATGTTAATGAAAACTAATACATTTTTTCCCTTTTAGATGATGGCTCACCTCCAGATATGAATTATCTGTGGGACAACTACCGAAATAGCATTTTATGTAAGAGAAGCAGAAACCAAGTTTGCGTCAAGTACACGTATTATTTTAACAATCAAGGTAAAAATGGGTCGAAATAATTTAACTTGTTATTTAGGTGCTACTGTTTGAAAATGACATCTAAGTTGTAGAATATATAAATATATAAAACTGGGACCAAAATGAAAACAATCGTGACAATCTCTGAAATAACAGGTTAAATTGTAATCAGCGCAATCATAAGGTCCAATCATTTCATTAACTAAGTCGCGTTTCTTAACTTATGTAAAATAGATCCAGATTATTAATTATCTTGAGTAAATTTTCTGCCACCATCAATAATTTGGTCATCCAGCATTGATTCTTTCTTACAACATTGCTTGTCTTTAACAATATGCAGAAAACCAAAACAAACGTATCCAAATTGGGATACTGATGTTCTAGACTCTAGAGCTTCCGATACAATCGTTGGACAGACAACAGAGCTTCTCTGTAAATAAGAAACATGTGGAAATGGAAAGTTTTGTGGAGCATTGAATTTACTTCAGATATCATAATTCCCAAAATAAAATCACTAAGACAGAGTAAAAGCAGAACGGCAAAGGTAACACGCAAACAAAACTCGATATCCAACAGAGGGAGATTTGTAGAATACACCACTAAACAAATACTTAATCGAGCTGAAAGCAGGACATCCCTCACCATGGTGCAATAACGCCAAGTGCACATTCGGAGAAATTTTTACTTTAGAGAAATAAGTTTGCAGAATTTGTTTTCAAGTATGGGTTACTTACAACCACAATAATTGATGAGTGCACGTTTAATCCTCACACAATTGTTACCTTAACTATCATTGAGTTGTTTATATCACTCAGCTTGCATACAAAGTTTCCTATTTCATTCAATGTTATTAGTTAATCAACACCAAGATCTTGTACCTGATTTAAATCAGTGATAAAATAGAGTTTTCCCAAGATCAACTAACGAAAACTAATTGATTTACCTACCATCCCTTGGTAAATTTTTTTAGCTTAGATACTTTAAGGTACCTAATGATATTATTATCGTCAGATGAATATAAAAACAATATTTTATTGAATTAGACTAAAGGGTCAGTCTCATAACTTTTGGACCCTGTATTTGGCAATCAAAATCTCAAGTGATAAATTATTAGTAAGTCACAACCCTCTTATAAAGGCTATATTTTCGGGGTTTTATTTTGCAAATAATAAATCTAATACGAAATGATTTATCTCTTTATTACTGAATTTCTAATTATACCTAAATAGCCGCAGTTCGTTATCCGGAATTAATTACAGTGATTATGTCTGAAATTTCTTGAACGAAAAAATGGGCGGCTTTAAATCATCTATCCAACTTATTGGATATGTCTAGCATGTTGTATCTATGGAGAACCGAAAGTTCCAGACTGATGACGAAGTCAAAGCTGCGTTGTTTCAAAGTGGATAAGTTCTCACACGCCCTTTGGAATATAATGCTTCAGGGTTGAGACCCTGCTACAACTTCGGAATATAGGTGGAGGGTATTAATTTTTTTTATATCGGAAATCTCTTATGATACAGGATCTTCTAGAATTACACACAATCAGGTGGCCCAAAGCTTCAATTTGTTAGCGATAAATTATCGCAACTTCCAATATATTCTCTCGACAATATAATTCATGTGAAGACATCTACAACTATTTCAGATGAGAGTCCAAAATAATTCTGTAATCGTTAAGAATAAAAAAATTGTAATCTAACGTTTACTAATTATTGTATTGTTTCAGTGAATAATGTTACACATATGTGTGCAAAAGTACAATCGTTGAATAATAACAAGGAGATAACAAGCGGATGTTATAAACAAAAAAGTGGTGGGTACGAAACGGAAGTGTGTGTCTGTAAATCTACTCCAGGAATATATCAACCCTGCAACGATACTTCCACATCTAGAGTATCTGTGACTTTATTGCTATTATTTATGATTATTATAATGTTAAATAATTTGATATAAACGTATATTAGGTTAAAAATAAAAATGACTATGTGATATTTTATAGTAAGAAGCTATTACATTTTTTATATGTTTAAACAATAAAGCAAGGTAGGGATATTGGAAACTCAATCAACTCAAAATGGCTTTCCCTACGATGATTGGCATCTATGAAGTAATAGAACAATGCCGTCGCATTTAACACCAAATTACCAAAAATTCATTTCGACACGCTTGTCAGTATTCATTAGTGTAATCATTGGGTCACATGGAATTGATTTGGATTTTGAAATGTCTCTTGCTTTAAATTTCGAAGAGAGAAATTTAAGTGCTCTATTCTCTATCACTAAAGTTACACAATAGCCATGGTCCACACTTTTTCCAAGTGAAACTTGCCTAAAAAAATATGCATTTTGGTACAAATAGACTCTATAATACTGAATCTTTTAAAATACACAATCAGGTGACTAGAGCTCATATTTGAATGCGGTAAGTTATGGTGGTCTTCAATTTAGTTTCCCAGAGATAGTTACGGTTAAAACATCTATAAATGACTCAGAGAAGAGCAACATGGAAGCTATAAATCTTAATTAAACTAAATTATTGATAAAAAATCATAACCTAACATTTGATAATAACTAAAGGGTACTTTTCAGTGACCCTAGTTAATGCTAATGAAGAAAGGACTAATTCATATGAAGCTATAATAGCATAAAACATTTTAATATATAAAAAAATTGTATAAATAATTTTTTAAATTTACGAAAATAGTTATTGTAACTTTGAGGTGTGCTAACATGTTTAATGTTTAATAATTTTTTTATATAGCGATGTCTTACGTATGATTTATAATTATTAGTATACACTGGCATTTGACTTTGAAATTTTTATTTGATAGAAATGGCACAGCAGTACAGCGTAAGTAAATAAATAAACTCATATACGATCCTCTTTGTCATACAATATTGCATTCACTATCCGTTTACCGACTATCAAATTGATCTATGGCATAAAATAGAATCCCGTTGTGTACGTAAGTAGTTCATATTTTCGTCAAAACTATTTCTCAACAATCGTTTAAGTCATATATGTATGATAATAAAATCTTTACCGGTTCCAACAGAAACCAAGTCCTAATCGTATTCGCTAAAAAATATGTAGAAATAAATCGTAATTTAAAAGTTTAAGTCTTAGATTTACAACCTTGCGTTTTATACAGCATAAATTCTTTTATTCATAACATACACATTTGATTTATGATCTGTAACAATTTTTATTGCCTTTCACATACAAAATGGTGATTTTTTGCTACGAACATTTTACATTATTGGGCGTTATCTTAAAGCCCCAGTTAATTCTTTGAATTTTATTTATGCGATACCATCAGATACCATACATTGAGGCAAATCTTTAGTTGAAAATTAGAATTGTTGACTAAAATAAATATTCCTGAAGAGGGGTTGGAACCTTTGGTGTAGAACTTACACTTGGAGTAGTTTTCCACACACACCAAAACACTTTTGCACACACTCGACGCGCGTTTCGCCAACCAAGTTGGCATCATCGGGAGATGATTAAAACTAAGCTTAACCTAACAATGGGACCTATTTATACCTAAAATGCGTTACGCTTCCACGAACAATTACCGCGATAGTAACAAAAAAGGCGGGTAAAATATTTAGCTTCGTTGAAGCGTTAACGCTTGACTAACATAAATAGCGGGCTATTTGGAATGGGCCCTTTGTCACTATTCATACTATGTTTACATTTGTTAATTTCCAATGTTTTATGCTTTGTCCTGTTGGATGTTAACAAAATTAAATGAACTTATGGTTTTAAAAATTTATTTCTGGCTGATTATTCTAGAATTTCTTGCACCGCTTACTGGATTTGATTAAACCTAATAGGCCTTGGATGCAATTTTGGAATTCGACAAATCAAATGGGTGCTTACTAATTAGGATAATTTTTACCTTAATTTCTGGTAAGTTGGAGTTGCTTTTCCGTTACTTTTTCGTATTTGCCCTTGACTCACACTTGGAAAGTCGTGGGTATATAAATTTCCAATTTAAATAATAATTTTATCAATGTTTTTCAGGAGCGATCTGGACGAGGGCTTGCTTCTTTCACTACCTAATAACAACTCAACTTTTGTTTCGTTTCTAAGGAACATGCAGAAAATTTGCAAATCAAGGATTTCTAGATTGCCATAATGTCACTTATGGTTTGTATTTTTGCCTATTTTTTCTTTATTCTATATTTTTCCTATGAAATTATGTTATTTTCAGCATCCTTATTTCAAGACGAATCTGTGGATACCCAATTGTTTATATTGCGTTAGATGAAATTTTGACTTGCCGTTGACTTCGACGAAGCATTACTGAACTTTTCAAATTGCACTACACAAACACTTCTTAGGATCTAATTTACATTGTGTCTCGTCATTTGACTAGACTGGTGGTTTTACAAGAAAGTCTTACACTATTTATTTACATTTTTATAGAATTTTACAGAAATAAAGTGCATCTTAGTTTAACTGTTGTGTTGAAAGTCGTTTAAATTTTGTTCAAAGCATGTAAATAATAGCTGTTCGGTTATTGATTATTTAAAAGAAACGTTGTACAATTCATTTACTTTATTTCCGCTTTTAATTTATTTACGTATGTTTTATTTTAGCGTAGCTGACCCTTTGTTTATGTGTGGATCGTTGACCTCTATTGCAGCAACAGGTGTTCTACAGCTGATTTAGGAAGATTATTCTCCAATATGATATCCTTTTTTAACTTATGTATTTATCGATTCAGTATACCATACGTAAGTTTCTCGTTATGTGAGGAATATTTTATTTTATCCTTGTTTTACCTTTATTTAATTTTAATTTTATTTATTTTATAATCGGGGTTTAATTTCTTTTGTAGTTTAAAATACATGACAATGTATGTATTGGGAAAATGCTCAAGATGTGGGTGTTCCAGTAGTCTATAAAGCTATGATAAGAAATAGGTTTAGGGTGATAAAAAAATATCTCAATGACAATGCAAAAATAGACAAATCAACGAAAATATTCAAGATACAGAATAATTTCGATCAATTGAAGAACTTTCAAAAGTTTGGAATTTTCAGTTCAAAACTTTCTTTAGATGAAATGATGATGAGGTATTACGGGAGACATCCCTCAAAAATGTTCATGCGTGGCAAACCCAGCAAATTTGGTTTTAAACTGTGGCGTCATTGTACTGCTACTGGATACTTATACAATTTTATACCGGGTGCCCCATTATATTTTGACCATTTTTAAACCTGTATAACTTTTGAACTAGATGGAAAGTCCATTGTTTCCTCTTTCCGAAAATTCTATATTTGTCATGGAAATTATGCAGAGTCATGGTTTTATATCTGCCGTGAAAGCTTGGAGAACATACCAAATAATTTCTGGGAAAAACATACCCCTATTGCAATTTAGGTGAAAAATTGTTTTATTTTATTTGTCGAAGCATTCTAATTTAGTGCTACATAAAAGGGTCAGACGTAGCACTAATGCAACAGGAAGTCGACATCAGGTGCGATCCTGGGAATCACCTAATCATTATATTGAAACACAAAGACGGTGTGCTCTGTGCGGTAAAAAAGACCACCAAAATATGTGGTAGATGTGACGTTCTACTCCATGATCGGTGTTTCGCAGATTTTCATACATACTTGATATAGACTTAAAATTTACAAATTAATCTCATACACATTTTTGTAACACACCCAGCGTCCCATTAATGGAACATATTTTTTCTGAAAAACTATAAAATACATTTTGCAAAAAATATTTTTTGTGTATATTTCTTCCATTTTCAATCCAAATATACTATTTTTTTTTCAGAATAAAAGTAATTTGGCAGGTAAATGGGTTAATAGTATTTGGATATGTTGTATCCAGGTCAGTAGTTGGTAGGCGAGCCGAGCAGCCGATTGATTTCTTTGGAGCTACCTTAAGTCATTAATTATTAATTCCAGCAAATATTCTATCGCTATTGTCACCAAATATTTATTTTGGTCTTTGTGTTCCTCCTAACACATATATTTTTTGTTTCGTATTATGTCTTTAAAATCGCACGATTAACTATTGCTTACTCAGGTTTCATCAATTTGATTCATTGAAACATTCAGCAAACTGGGCGAAACACATAATGAGCCTTCTACTCCGAGTGACATATACTATTTTTTCTTCAAGCGTTAAAATAAAAAATATCAAAACTTTAATTTTGAAAAATGACATCAGATCAAATGCGTTCCAGCTTAGTAAAAAAAATATATGTAATACTAACCATTTTATTTATCAATGAAACATGACATAGGTAAATTAGCAATTTCAAGTATTTCAGATGCAATGCAATGCATTTCTTCAGACTTTTTCGCTTTTAAATTTTAAAAACAGCACGACGCGAGACGTCAATTTTTAAAATGACAGTTTATGACAAATCATAACTGAGATTTTTAATTCGTTGCCATGGATACATTTATTCATTTTTGTACTAGGAAAAAATGAGAAATATTTGTACTAATGCAATAATAGGCTCTTTCTACAGGACGTGTTGCATTATGTAATGTAAGTATTATTATACGCTTAAAGAAAAAACTCATTAATCATTATGACATACTTAAAAGAGCACGCTGTGGTATACTGCGAATTATTTTTCTTGGTATGCGAATGTCTCTTCGCACCGCGAATTTTGCAGTAAGAGCTTGCCATTTTAAACTGCTAAATTAAATTAAGTGGAAGCCACCAACATTCGCTTTTAAAGAACCTGAAATTAACTATATCAAAAGATGAACTGAAATACCCAAAAACTTCTGTTAGGAATATATCAAAGCAATGAAAAGAGAAAATTATATTATCTTATTTTGTTATTCATAGTCGTTCGTCGTCCATTAAAAGTTTAGCCTCTCGGGTGTATTTTGCAAAATAAAAGAGCACCGTATTTCTGTGGGCTATGCGTCGGTTTGTTTAGTTGGAATTTCTCACACCCCAGGCCTCGCGTAGTGAGGGCGGGCAACATTAGCATCTCCTGAGAGCTTATGAGAAAAACATACGAGGTCTAATAATTTGCATGCGAAACAAAATTAACTATTGGTTGATGTAGTTCTAATAACAGACATGTTGAACTCCTAATAATTCACGAAAATTAAATACATCAATAACAAATGCACTTATCGAGAAAATCATCTTTACTGGTTACAATTTTGCTCATATTTTTAACTGTCATAACTTTCACATATCTGCGAATTTCGTAGTTTACTATGTTTTTGTGTTTGATTTTTGTCAATTATAACTTTTGAAATCTTATAAAAAATGATGGACTATCTACCTGAACTTTTGAACAAACAAAATTAATTTCTACGGACACGAAATCGCATTTATTGTGGTATACAGTATCTTGAAAAAATATCAAAAAGAATATAATAAAAACACAACGGGGATTTGCAAAAATCGAGGTGTGGGTTTTAAAATTTACATTTCATCATTTATTATAAAGATTTTGTCATTAATTACTAATATTATTATGATTAATTATCTGAGAAGGATACATATTATGTAATTGGAAAAACATATTCTATTTCTATAAATGATGATCACAATAGGTCATAAATATGAAAACAATTAGGGTGTATTTATATGTAGCATGAAACATTATAAACTTTATAAAAAACATGTGTGTTGTTTTTCCTATAACTATGAACTATCTACGTATTACCTAACATTAAAAATAATTATTTCATTTAAAAAATAATGAAACAAAATATAAAAAACAGAAACTAATATACAGGATGGTCAGGTATAATTTCAGGCGATATGATGATATAGAAACTATGATTTTATGTCCAAATCAATGCAACATCATCAATTAATTTTCGCTCCCTTGTTTTTAGTAAAATTCCTTGGATCACCTAATGAATTGAATCTAATCTTTGTATGGGAAGAAATTCATTTACAAAAGGAACCCGTATTATTCTGTTCAATGACATTAGCATGCATGAAGGGAAACTTTGTGAATGAAAAATGAAAAATTTTATGTAAATCCCATTATCCCATATTGTTGAATAGTTAGGAATATCCACGTTAGATTAAATTTAAAAAATTGTCAGAACGGTTGGAAAATCTTTCTGCTTTAAATATAATTGGAACCTCTTCATAAATTAGTATAAATTCACCATCAAAACATTGACAGGCTATAATGCTACACTAATGGATTTCGTCAATAATTGCGTTCTGAAGTAGCGTTAATATTTCTTAGTTTTGGATGCTGTGAATTCTATTATTTAATTTAGGTCAATGAAATAATTTACTGAAAGAGCAGGTCAATAAAAATTGAAAACTGATTTCACTGCACCCGAAACTTTTTTATTTTAAAACAACAAGCAAAATTTTCCACCACAAGTACCACGACGTTTATAGTGTTGCCAAGATTAGAATATTAATCCCTCTAGAAAGGGATGTTATAGTAATCAAGGTCAACATTAATCATCGAAAGGGCATATTAAGAGAAGGAATCTACCTTATCATGAAGATGATGATGAACACGGCAGGACATGAGACATGGCAAAGGCAACAACATAAAGATGCGGCACGGAAATATTGTATCGAGCGTTTAAAAATTGTTAGTTTCCTCAACGTATATTTTATGCCACTTGCTTCAAGCAAGCAATGCAATTACTATCTTATACTAATAATGACCATCGAATAACCGGGAATTACGATGTTACCGCTACGCGAGATTAAATGGTGATTCCACAAAATCACGTATCCGTTCCAAAAGTGTTTTCACAGGAGAACGAAAACTCTCTCGGTTGGAAAAATATCCATTAACGTATGCATAATTTTCATTTTAATTCAAGCATATTTTGCTCTACACTGCTAAACTAATGCTTTACCAAATAATCAAGATATGCTTTAATTTCACATTGTGCTTAAAGTTTTTAAATGTTTACACATATCTGTCTGTATTTCTACAGAATTAAAAAGAAATTATTTTATACTCTTAAAGATACGAATATAGGATTGACTGAGGGAAATTTATCCGCTGGCTATTAACGGAGAAGAATCACCCGTTGCTTTTGTCTACTCGTTCTTTTATTCCGAGTCCTTCTTGAACAATAAAATGAAATCAGACTGATTGTGTCTGTATTATATCCCGCAGGCATCCCACACCCTACAAATCTCAAGCTTGTAGGTATAATAGTAATGGCATTGTGTGATGCACTGTATGGTATGTAGATCGACGCAGATTTCTTGCTGTCTAGTAAAAGAAAAGCTTAATTATATTGAAATAAGGGACATACTTTTATTTAGTACATATAGGGGAGTTAAGGAATCGGAAAAGTAGCCGACAAAATTACGAAAAAATAGTGGATGAAGTTTTTAGCGACCGCAATCCTCTTAAATGGTCAGAAACGACCCCTTTTCGCATTTTCCCGTTGTAAGGCTAGTAAAACCTGTGTTTGGAGGAGATTAGCTGGGAAAATCATTAGGGTTTGATAAAAAGGGAAGGATAACGGCAGGAAAAGACCTTTAGCTACTCCTAAGGGTTGTTACAATCCTTCCGGAGGGTTGAAAAATGAATTTTCTTTTTTTTTCCCTCCAATCTCTATGCCCCCGTTTTTGAGGATGAACAAGAAACAAATACTTTTCTCGGGCAAAATTCAACCTCCTAAACTTTCGCTAGTAAATATGCTAGGCAGTGCGAGGTTGAAGGAGATTAAGTGGGAACATAATTGGGATTGCATGACAAATAAGCGTAATGACAACCCTTCAGGAGGGTTAAAAATTGATTTTCCTTTTTTCTTTAATCTTTAAATTCCCATTTTTGAGGATGCTGAATAGGAAAAAATAATCACTTCTGATTATAAATTTTGTTTTTCTTTAGTAATTAAAGTACATAATATATTTTTCCTTGCAATACAATACAATGAATATTTTAAATAGTAATTGATACAATTTAGGGCGCTTACAAATAGAATACCTCATACTGTTAAAAATGCACATCACGTTGATCAATCTCGTCTTCTTCGTCTTCTTCTTCTTGTTCTCCTTCTTCCATTACCGTATCGAAATTGACCATAAAAACTGGAGATTAAATTTAAATAATTAACATTATCAGAATCACAAGGCTCGTTTGAATCTATACCTTATCATTTTCATCTTCTGTTATAGAATTTGCACATTGGTACTGTATAGAAGTTATATTATATTTATTCCATAACATCCCTGACCGGTCAAAGATAAAGTGACTTAAGAATATCGAATTACTAGATTTACGTCTCAAACAAACGTACATCTCTTTAAACTCAATAGACAGTTATACGAGAACAACAAAGAGTAAAATGTTAGTCTGCAACAGAATTCTTTAAAGCGGAAGTCTTTGTAGAAATACATATAATCCAATATTGAAGTTTAACAAAACTTAAATGGTTCTACTCTTGGGTGCACTTAAAATATATGATCAGTTAGATATTATTTACATTATTATTATAAAAAAAATTAACTTCACAAGCTGTTCGAAAAACAAAGAGAAATATTTAGCAAAAAGTCGTTAAATACAACGAGTGGAGTTTTGTACTTAATAGTTTCTATCCAGCGTTATATAAATAACAGAAAATCTCAAGTGTACGAATAACTTCAACCCGACAGAAAATTTTCGTCATGCAAATCATCCTCTAGAAACACCAACTGGTTTAATGTAAAATTAAATTCAACGCAGAAAAAGTTCAAAATGGATTGGACTAGAATGACTAGATAAAAACAAATTAAATGGCCGAAATATAATTTTGTATTATAATAAAAAAATAAACCGGCTTTGTCGGTAGGTATACATTTTTCTCAGAAAAATATATTACGAATTATAGAAATGTCGAGTTGTCGCAGGGCATTTGAATTTCTTGGAAGAAATTCGCATATTGAATTGGTTTTAAACGTTCAATATGTTGCTTTTAAAATGATTACTCTATTACAAACTTATTAATATAAAAATATTAGTTAATCTATAAAGGGGCCTCAGACAATATTGTCAATATTATTATTGTAAATCTGCCTAAAACTATCAATATTTTAGTTAGTTAATTTTATATAATTTTTACTTCCTTCGTTAAACCAAACCAAAACTAAAAAGTAGATATAGCAATTAAAAACAAAATATTAATTTTAAAATCGGAGTACCTTAAAATAATAATGATTTTTTTTCTAAATGTGAATTAAACCAAACGCAAAAAGTAGAAACAGTCAAAATTAATAATTCAAATTATTGTCACGTTTCTATGTGGAAATTTATAATAGAATAATTATACCTCGTAAGTAAAAAAAAATTCAATCATCAAAGCTATAAGTAATATAGCTATGCATGTAACACTCATCCCTTATACAGGGTTAGTCATCTTGGGGCAAATTAAAAATTTATTATTTCTTGACGAAAATCCATTATAGTACAGAAAAATTTTTAATTGAAGAGAGAAGAAAAAAGCAAACAAAGCTTTCCAATTATAATCCTTTCTATTTCTGTACACAATATTTGTTTTATCCCAACTGGTTTCTGCTACAAGCCATCATCAGGGGAATATTAATAGTACGAATATTTTCAACAGAAAAAGGATAAACGATTGTCATAATCGAGGTCATAATAATATGTCATTACCGTTGTAACATTAACATTAAACAATTAGATGTAAAAAACGACACATTCTTCCTGGTTGACAAACAAACAGTAAATTCACATTGAAACTTCTTAAGATATTTCAGTTTAGTGATTATCAAATGGTGGCCCATAATGTAGTGACACTTTTGAAGTCTAATAACTTTGCATCTGAAAAACTTATAGGTAAGTTTTTGGTGTTGTTCGATAGAAAAACTCAAAAAGTTTTTTTGTGTTGCAAAAAAATACTGGGTGTCCAAAGTATAAAACGATTTTAATCAAAATATGGAATTCAAGAAATTTAATAACAAGGGAAACTAACATAATAATAATAATAACAACTAGCCTAATTTTTTAAAATTGTGTCTAAAAGATGATGACCTTCTCTTCTTGAACATTCTTCTACTCTAGACACCATATTTCGCATAACATTAATGGAGAAATATTCCGGATTTTTATTCGATAATTTTTTTTAATTCGTCAATATTTTGCGGATTATTGATGTAAACCTTGGATTTTCAACAATAAAAGCGCGATGATTCTTTTTCGAAACTGGCAGTGCGATTTGTCTATTTATACTGTCTATTTGACAATTATACAATTATAAATCTCAATGGTTACGCTTCAAAAAAAATAGTTGTATACAGAATGTAACTTTACATAGTTATTTTTTGACTTGAATATTTATACTTTGGTACACCCTGTATTTTTTTGCAACACAAAAAAACTTTTTGAGTTTTTCTATCGAACAACACCAAAAACTTACCTATAGGTTTTTAGAGGCCGAGTTATTAGACTTCAAAATGTGTCACTACATTATTTATAAAAGTTTTGAATGTTTGTAATTCTATAGCTTGTAAAGGTTGCCACATCAGTCTACAAAATTTTTTGTAAAAAGTTTTGATCGGTACTTATACCTCTCAACCAATAACAGAAATCAAGTTTTAGAAAGTCCTGTTCTAATAATTCCTGGACTGATATGGTGATGATCAAGACTCTATCAATAGTTTCAGACTGATACCTGTTTATTAGCACTTGTACTCAAATCGTTCGCACATCTTAGAATAATTCTTCTTCGATATATAATTATGATGACACCTTTAATTTTAAAACAAATATGCTGTCGATCAGATAGAAAAATTTTTTTGAATTTCCTTGAATTTTAATATCTAGGTGCATGCGGACATCGTGTTTAATGTTCTCTATCAGTCCTACTTGAGACCCCAATGCAAAAAACACAATATTTGCATTTTCTATCAGTCCTGGACGAAGATTATCGACACCAATACGTTTATCAGTCCGCTAGAAGAAAGAATTCGGCACAGGAACGTCTTTGAAAATAAGTATAATGTATGTGGCGACAAAAAAATATTCCATCCGAATTAAGAAATAAAAACCAGTGGTGAATTTTACGAGATTTATTCGTGAAAAAAATCACAATTTGATGTGATTTGCCTGCGTTTTTTGTTTCTACCTTATAAAGTGACATATCCTTTATACATTGTGATCTACTTCATAAATACTGTATTTCAGGGATTAAAAATCGGATTAATTTAAAATTTGAGTGGAAATTGTAGATGTTATTATTCATTATATGATGAAAATAAAGGTGAATTAAAAAAAATATTTTTTTTTAAAGAAATTTTGATTTAAGATGCGTAATCAGCGTTGTCAAAAATTCACTTACACTAAATTTGAACAATAGATTTCACTGGGTTTTCAAGATGCGAGCTCTCAAAAAAGCATCCTTTTTCCCGAAAATTTTAGTTTTGTTGACAAATTATTTCTCCATTTCTTGTTTAATTTTCTCAACCTTATTAAGTTTGATAAAAATCCTTTTACAAATACGTATAAAAAAATAAATAAATTTACTCATAAATAGAGGCGTGTTGCGATAAAAATGATGTATACATTTTCTTTACATTCAATGGCTTGTAGTACAATGCTAATTCATAATGTTACAATTTGATTACAATAATTATAATGTTGACACTTCCTTATGATCAAAACGGACAATACATATTCTAATTGATATAGAGCGGATAATATGCATTTTCGATCGCAGAAGAAATAAACTGACTAATTTTTTACAAAATATGTGCAAATTAGTAAAGGCTTCTTTGGACTAGCCTTCTTTTATACTACTATTAAGCATATTATTTTAAAATTAACTTTATTAATAGGTAAATAGAGTCTATAAAATGACTCATGGGTATACAGTTCTTTTAGTAGGTACCATGGAGGTAAAGATTGAAAACAATCAGAATGTGGTTTAATTTGGATTTGTGCCTTTCACTAGTTGTTATTTGTGATTTTTAATATTTAGTATTTACTTAACAGTTTTACAATACATTTTCAATATACGCATTTTTTCAAATTATTTATCTAATGCATACGACGAGTTCTATTGATTATAAGTAATCACTTCGTGTTAAAACATGTTAGTACTAATAGTAGGTAGACCTAACAATTATATTTTAATGTCAAAAAAACTGCTAATGCACTGTTATTGTTCGAAATGACCTCGTCAATCCCAGGTCACACCTAAGTTGACTTATTTTTGTTACTAATAAGGGGAGCAGAAAAAAGGTAAAATAGGAAAGTGTAATAAAATTACAATATTTTAATCGCTTTCTTTTAAATCGATTTTATACACCCACCATTATTTAATATGCAAGTGACTTTGCTATATTTATTTTTAATATAGGTACCTATTATTAGATTTAACATAAATAGCGATCCGTTTTAAATTTATTAGACATTTATAAATATTGTATACCTTAATTTATAATAATAGGTATGCTGAATAGATTATGAATTGCGGAAATGTTAGTTGAAACTATACAGGGTGGTTCAGAATTTACCGATTAAACTTCGGGAACTAATAAAGTACGTTAAGATAAATGGACTTTCTTTAATAAACTTATATCTAAAACCGCATAGTTTCTGAGATACAGGGGGTCAAAGTTTAATTTAAGAAAAATATTTTTTTAAATATGTTCTTAATTAGTTGAGGTATTTTAACGAAACTAACAATAACAAGTAACGTTTTCCGAAAAAAATTCGACTCGCTAATTTATACAGTGGCGGAGTATTCAGTTTTTTAATTTTTACTTGTTACAAAATAGTGATACGCCACTGGATAAATTTAAAAAATTAACATTTTTAAAAACTACAATTATTTTTTAATAAAAAAGTGTTCTTGGCATTTTTGTCATAACCCAAAGCTTTGTCCAAAAAATTGGTTCAGGAAACTTTCTGCAAAGCTATAAATTAGATTCTTGAATACTCCGCCACTGTATAAATTAGAAAGTCGAATTTTTTTTAGGAAAACGTTACTTGTTACTGTTAATTTGTCAAGCTAGTTTCGTTAAAATACCTCAACTAATTAATAACATATTTAAAAAAATATTTTTTTTAAATTAAACTTTGATCCCCGGTATCTCAGAAACTATGCAGTTTTAGAACCCTGTATAAACCCTTATATGTTTGCAATTATTTTAAGCATTTGTTTAGAATTTTATTGCAACCCAACTGAAGCAAAAGATAATAAATATTCTTTGTTACGTTAAAACTTTACCCTCATTTTTCCAATTTAGAACTCTAGTATATTTGTATTACTGTCCCTTGATATGCCTACATCTCTCACCATATTTATTCAGTATTCTGGATTCTGGAATTTATTTCCTATTTTAATATGTTCAAATAATACGACCAAGTAAAGACAAAGAGTAAATTCGGATTTGTACTCACATAAAGTGATGGTTAAGCGAAAAACCAGCTTATTTACCATGTTTTTTCACCGACTCGGTGGCGTAGTGGGCTAGAGCATGAGTGACGTATGGCTCTGGTCACACTGCCTATCAAGTCCGGGTTCGAGACCCGGCAACGGCAGATGGCAATGTCGGTGGGTGTGGATGTTTGTCTGCACATTTTCTAGACCGGACAGCCTTTGGCTTTGGATTTAGCGGTTTGGCTGGAACGCCCTGAAATAAGAAAAACACGGGTTTATAGCTAACCCAAGTAAGTCCTTCGGCTTGGTAAATCACGGTGTCGTTTATAAATAGTAGAAATATGCAGTGTCCCAAGCATGAATAAATTTTTATGGGTGGGTAATTAATATAAACCAATCAAAATCAAACTTAAAAGCGAATACCTAAAACAACTCATTAATTATATGCAAATTTCAAATCAAACCTTTTTCACAAATAATAATAATAAAAAAATACAATTAAAATAATAAAATTAGATACAAACCTTGATAAATACAATACGTTTATTGTGCGAAAAAATAGGATAAATATAAATAAAAATTCCCATCATTACATTACAGTATGTACTATATAATAAAGAAGTAGGTGTTAAGCATGGAAGAGGAATGGGACAAAATCAATACACATCTCACCATTCTCACCTTTATCGAAAATAATGCCACTTAATTCCCTGTTTGCGATGTGATTCTAAATATACATAATTTTACTTACCACAGACTGAAAGAGAATTTAGGATTTTATTTTATAAGTTTTCTGTTCTACGGCTTTCTGATTACTTATTAAACGTTATTGTCGTTTTAATCGTCGTTACCGCCATATCAACATTGCTTTAAACATCTACGAGTAATTACTTTATCGTCGTTCCGTAGATTAATAAAAGAGATGGGGTTCGAATCAGTTATGATGTTTTCACGTATTTCATAACTTCAATACTAACGTAGGTTAATTTGAAGCGAATTCTAGGATTAACATTTACGTGGAAGTATACAGGAGCGTTTGACCAGGAGGAGCTAGATAATTTAAGGAATAAGGAACTAAAAATTCTAGATGTTGATATCTATAGGATGGTCGAAATTGCGAACCACATTTTAATAAGAGAGCAAAAATAGCCCTCAAAAAAATTGTCACAACCCCAAAAAGCCACTGGGACGCCACGATGAAGTAGTTTCATTTCCCGTAACTATTTGCCAAATTATTGCTCTGGCGCAGCATAGCATCTCACTTGACCGTGTGTTCATTTTCCCCCATATATTTATTTGTTCCAAATTTACTCGTTGTTCTTCTTGTTGTTTTGTGTTAATTACGCAGCTTATGGCTATGAAATTATATTACATGTAGCATACCTATTATCCTTCTTTTCAAATTCAATTGAGGGGTGACATTTACTGAGAATTTTATATCGTTCGATGGAAGTCAGCGTTGTAGGTAAAAGAGAGCAAATTTAAGAACGGATTTTTTTAAATCTATAGAGAAGCTAATTAATGGCTAATTTCAGATTATGGTAACATTTTTGGACGTAACGCAACTTCAATTTGCTCATTTCACCAAAGTCCGGTTCAAATAATGAAAAATATGCTTTTTATATCTTGAAATTCCTTGACTGTCCCATAACGCTATTGCTATTTTATAAATTAATTTGAATTATTCTCTTCCAAAATAAAAACTCGTACTTCTTGTGTCGAATTTATGTATTTCCTGGTATATTAATTAACAAGTTGTCTGGGTATAGTGTCTATTATCATTTTTTTCTCACTACAAATAGGAAATTGAACAATAAATATGTAAAATCATTTAGGCATTTTAATACAAATCTATTTCCAAGGATTTTATACCAATACCAAATCAATAATTCCTTGAAATAAATTCAATTATGTGATGCAGTGCAGCAGATTGATCTGAAATGAATTTAAATTTTAGGTGCGATATTAGATTTTCGTCATATTTTAATGAATTCGCAAAACTGCTCTACTAATATTAATAATTAAGCATAAATTTAACCGGATGTAAATATACAGTAGAGATCTAAGCATTTTTATTAGAATGGATTGTCGTGTTTCGGTATCTCGAAGATTCTTAAAATATAGTAAACATTGACGAATGCTAAATATTCTTATGGGATAATGCACAAATAATTCTTAGTTTTGTGTAAAAGTAATGACTATTCCAGGCAAGAATTTCATAGATTAACTGGATTAAGAAAACAGTTATTTTTAACTACGCAGAGAAAGTTAAGATAAATTGATGTTGCCTAAGCTTTGGCTTCAAGTGTGGTTTTGAGTGTATGGTTTATGTTACTCTGAACCACGCGAGAGAACAAACTATATATGAAAGCAAGACACCAATATTGGAGAAGCTACACGAAAGATTAAGAGCAGCAAATTTTTGTTAGCTGGGATTGCGTATCAAAGTGTTATATTTTCTATTATACTATCAGCAAATAGTCTAGATTTGCGATAATACCTGTAGCTTGAGAAGCCATAACAGCAGAATTCAAGCGTTATAAATAAAGATAACGGCTATATTGAAAAAACTCCCTATTTATTAGACAAATATGACTTTCGTCAGAGTCCACACTTCTTTTGACGAAATATTCTGTTCTGGAAAAATCACTCACTAAAACTAATATTTCTGATAAAAAAATTTGACATAATAAAGCAATTAGTGAATTGCTTTGCAGATGCCAGCAAAAGACGTAGAGTATGGAAAAGGCGTCAAAGGTTTTTAGAACAGATGACAATTTCCAAATCGTTTCGAAGCTGTAGATAGGAGGTACACATAATCACATGAGTAGGAACTGGATCAAAGTTGGTTATCAAAGGCTAGAAGTACTGTTGGCAAAAAAGTTACAAATCTTGGTATTGGCGCTTGTGCGAGTTTATTATAGACGAAAGTAAGTCGTAGTACCATAAGGACTTTGTCACATTCGGCTCAACTTCTGTCCAAATCCTTAACTTTTTAAAATTTATTATAATCTCAAAGCAAGCTGGTTTTTGTTGCTTTAACCGTTGTCTTTGTCAATTGTTTATTATACCTTTAAATTTCTCCAACACAACATTGTAGGATGTCTAAAGTTGTGGTTATTTGGCATTACTGGAGATGTGCTCTGAACCAGGCTACCATTTAAACTGAGGCATGAACGTACAATTTTAAATTTTACCTGATAATAATAATTGATACAATAACTTTGAACAAACTTATTGAGCTTCGCATCAGTTTCAGTTAGGATCTTAACTGAAATTGAGACAGAACGGACACTAAACTAAAAAAAAACCTAAAATACTGAACTACAAAAAGTCTTAGAAAATGTATAGGGAATGCATAGATACAGGTGCGGAAACTTTGTTGGTCGAGAATCGAATTAGTGAAAGTACACAACTTATTTTTGGGCAGAATTGAGAAAGGCAGATGAAACTAATATTACAGGATGTTTCTTTATTTTTCATGTAACTTTGGTAAATAGAATCTTTCTCGTCACTAGTAAATTATATGTGTCTTATCATTTCAATGATTTGCTCGAGACTCTTAAGTCATATTTTCATACTAATGGAATAAAAGTCAATTTCGCTGATCCCAGTGCAGAACTTACCCGAAGAATTTAATTTGCACTAGACTAGGATAATCTTGTCTGGTATTGCTGCTTTAGAGAGATTGAACTCATTTACGTGGATGAAATTTCTCAACCAGTAGTGCTTCCTTAGACAGTTTTTGTATGTATTACACGTTTTAATTAACTCCCAATGATTTCTTGGAAGAGTTATCTAAATATCTGGGTGATACTGAACGACAGAGGAAGTCACACTTGTTATTAAAAAACAGATACGCACTTAATAAACTTCATTTAAATTATCTTTAAATATTACAAAAAATTTCAGTTTATAAAAACATATTATTCAAAGCAAATGAAAAATTGAATTTGGAAACTTTACTGATGTATTGCTTTTCTCAATTATATTTTTCAATATTTAAATAAACAATATAAAATATGTATTGTTCTTATTTAGCGGCGTGCTGTGTAATTATATGCGGCGCATTTCCCATTAATAATTAAGTATTCATAGTCGTGAATTATTTCACAATAATATTTGAGAGAGCTATTACTTTAATTTTCCGAGTTGTAAGTTAGCATACCAAATGTTTACCAATTATACGTACCAGATTAATCTTACGTCGGATATTAAACATGTGTCTTCTGAACATGAACATCTAATTAAAACCGTAAATCGGAGCTTCTCAAAATTTATTAGTTATCTTATTAATGTGTCTAAATAACAATATTCCACGTGTTATCTTAACATCATATCAAGAAGTAAAATTATAGAAATAAAAATTACGTAATATCCAATAAACCCATCGCAGAGCTTAAATTTGGGATAAATTTGCCTCACAATATTGTATGTAATTCGCTCTTTGTCAATATCCATTTCAATTAAAGTCTAACATAATCCATTTGAGACTGTAAGCAAATAAAGAATCCACTGGCTTTCATATCGCTGATAAAAAGCGCTACTGCTAGTAAAGTAAATATGGTAGCTATGAAAAAATCCAATCACTTAAAGTGTAATTACAAATATATATTAAACTGTGTATGTATTTAGAGCATAAAGGGTTAGCGGTATCGACGTTTAATGGACATTATTCAGTTAATATTTAATACAATTTTGAAGAGATAATTATTAGCTTTTTATTTAACGAGGGAGGGAAATGCATTATTTCCTCCTTAGTTCCGCTTTGGGTAGTAATTATACAAGGGGCGAAATCACCTGTCACCCTCGAGTTAGACATACAATTTTATCTACGATCATTTTAACCCAATTTTATTATTGCAAGAAATAAATTCACATTTGGTAATTTTATAAGCATCATAATAAAAATTGTTATAACATTACACCCTATAGTCAATACCAGCAGGATATAATATTCATTGTCTATCGCCGGAGTGACAAATTTTTTACCTTAAAATGCGAAGATGCTCATTTCTGTGTTGTTTCTACCAACGGGCGGAAAATCATGCACTGTATTTCACCTGTCGTGCTGTGAAGATACACAATGGATTTTACTGTACAGTTACTGTAGTAGTGATTATTAATCAGTTGTCGCAGTGCTATCGTAGCCCGACTGTGGCAAAAATCGAAGGATTTCGTGTCGCCTAGTTTTATTTTTTATCCAGTGGCAGCTGGATGCAAATCACAAACAATGGTACCCAACTTTATAAATAAATCAATTAATCCAGATATTCCGAATGTGCTTAAAAAAGGGTATTTGATATAGGTTCCTTTATTTCCATATAACATGTAATGTGCCTTCTCTAACTAATGAGACTATTAGAAAATAGTTTAGGAACTTGCATTGATAGATTTTTATAACAATTGCTGGGTTTAGAGGTACTTTATGAATTTACAACAATAATTTCACAAGTACACAAAAATACTGTTCTTTTGACTAGACCAACTTATCTTTATGTATTTTGAAGTGCTGAATTCGAATCCGGAGTCAGGATTGCTCCACCACCCTCCAGTTTTTTAAATTGTGGAAAACTACCATTAAATTTGGAAAACTTCTCTGTATGGGACGATAGCATTATATATATATCGTGAAAACCGATTGGATGCGATTGGGAAGCTATATCTTTACTTATTTGAATGCGCTTAATTCGAATCAGAAGTCGGAAGTGCTTCATCACCGTTTAGTATATTTTATTTTCATAGGTAGTAACGTCCTGTAATTCCAGGAAAATTGCCAAAACTTAGTTATTCTGTGCCTATAGAGAGATGGAGATAGTTGAACGATGTTTCTTGCTACGTAAATATGTTCCACTTACTCCTTTCTTCTCTTGTAACGAACTCTCTTGTCCTCGAGTGATCTACGCAGCAATTTTCTCTTTCTATTCTTTTCATTCTGCTTGGTTTCCCTTTTTAGCATCCAACAGAAATCTGCCATCATGTCCCATCTTCCTTGGTATCGACTCTCCATTTCACTTATATCCTAATAAAATCTTTCACCTTGTTTTTCGCTATAGCTCCCGAGGTTTTCGGGAATGTAGTTAAGGTGAGAGTGTAATTAGAATTTGAGATTCATCAAATAACCCAACTGTTTGAAATTTTTCAACAATTCTTCAACTAAATTCTGGTAATCTTTACTCTTCTCATTTCCCAAGAAACTGTGAAAAACCTTTTTAGAACTCAGTCATGCTGCTTTTCAGTATCATTCATTTTTGTAATAAATTTTTCTTACCGAAACAGGGTACGAATTTGAGGACCGTCGAAGAAACTTATCTCCTAAATATTGAAAACAGTCGACATCTTTATTCTAAGCTTTGACGACCGGTTTCATGAAACCAAGTTCAATATGAAGCGGTGGAAGCAGAATAACTGAAGAATCAAATAATGGCTTGTGTCTAATATTCTTTGATCCTGGATTAAACTATGTTCTCCTTGGCTATACTTTCTGAACACAGTGATTTTTTCCCATAAACATAAGAAGCAAGAATTTTTTGTGTATCCTGATTGTTACACTTTTTACCCTCTCACCTTGACTCATCAGCATATTGAACATTTCTTTTATTTATTTCAAGATGTATATCATTTGTATAGGTTTTGACTAAAACTAGGCTCAGTACTGATCCCTGTGTAAGTCCTTGACAACGAGAATTTATTAATGTATTATTGGATTTTTTTAAAATAATTTCCCTCAGAGAATAAATTATAAATGTTCCGGCTAACGATTAGTGGCAATTGAAGTTTTGGTAGATATTTTTCCAAAATACTTCAAACCAACGAAACTGAAGGTGAATAGATTTAAGAAGGTGGCTGCAAGATAATTATTTTTAGAAAAATATAATTCAATATCCATTATTAATTTCCCGCTACGTGATATGTACGCATCCCTCGACGAAAATTAAAATTGAACGCAGGATAAAGCTCATGATGTTCTAACCACCACTACAATCAAAGTTTTGACATTCTCTCTAAGAATTATTTTTTAGCATAGGACAGTAGGGATGTGGGTCTGTAATACACGACACTTTTAGGTTTGCTGGGTTTTAATATAGGAGTTACTAGTAAATGTGATATAGGATAAGATATTCCATTGATCGAGTGCCGTATTAGAATTATGGTCAATCGCATAATTAAATTCCGTCATATTAAAAAAATGTAAATTTATTATACTGTATAAATATTATATTATATTTTATCTCGATAGCCCGTTTTCAACAAATCTAGAGAAACATTTGTGTTACACAGTTCAAAAAATGACATTGTATATCAAAATGTTATCAACAATTTGCTTTTGGTAAAACTGGATTTTGATTTATTGCCCGAAAGAACGATTACATTTTTACAAAAACGTTTATTTCAGGAATATTTATTGTCAACAAAATACACATTAATTTTATTAAAACCAGAAATTGCGATTAAATATTTAAATGTGACCTGAAATGAAAATCTGATTGTACAATCATGGTAGGAATTAAAGTTATAACTCACTAATGACCCAAGTGTCCCTACGTGTATACGTGACATAAACGGTTTCAAAGTGACATTTATTTTATCGGTATCATAAAATATGTAACATTTTTGTTTAACTAGAGATTCCCATGTGATCTCTTGTTCAAAATTAAGTTGTGTAAATGGGGTATGATTATTTCACATCTGTGTAATGTTACTGGTTCTCATATTTGTATGTAATTAATTATAACTATGAAACTCATTTGTAGTTTTCTGTTATTACATTAAAAATAGAAGAAGTTTGAAAAGACTAAAATACCAATTAAGGTTCAGTTAGTTGGAAAGTATAAGCCATAAATTTACCAACTTCAATGATTATAACAATGTTTTCGTATTTTGTTCAAAAATTATATTTACTAATAGTTATTAGACTAGTCAGTATTAGAAATATCCTCGGGATCCATTAATATCAATTACTGATACTGCTGATTTATTAAAACTGAAAGTACTTACAAAAAGGGTGATACTCAAAAAATATTGTAATTAAATTGCAGCACTGTCCGTGTTCCCTACTTCGTCGTTCTTGAACCCCGAACCTCAACTATGCCAGTATGTGTAAAGCTGATATGTAAATATGACTGTATACGTACAGGGTCATCACGCGAAAATATCCTTTTTTGAAATAACTCAACCATTTTGCATGTTATGACATAGATGTAAAGACATTCTGAACTAGTTTTTTCCACAGAATCTAAATTTTCAGTCAAAAAAACAATAACGAATCGCATTTCAGAAATACGACATAATAATTTCTCTTTTAAATAGAATACTCTGTATATTTTAAAATATTTTGATTCTGCTTCTCTTTCTGAATTCAAAAGTGTCAACATATCTTATGTTATCTCAAATGGTTTTTTAGATATTTAGATTTGATGATATTAAAATCTGATATATAAATCTGATGATATTAAAATAACGTGACCGATTTTGTTAAATAAATTTTGAAAACAAAGAAAACATTAACCATAATGAGTAAATGATCTCTGAGAAACATAGAATGTTGATTTAATACATTTAATTAACAAAGAAAATATTATTAAACATTAAAAAAATAAAAAAATATTAACAAAGAATTAACAATGTTAAATATTACAAGGTTAAATATAATAAATAATTTTAGATACATTAATGCATATATTCAATTTAGTAATTGTTCAATATGTCTACTTCTATTTTCATAACTAAGTCTAAACCGCCTTCGATAAATCACCTAAATAATCACAATTATATGATTAGGAATTCTCTAAACAATTTAAAACGGCGGTATAGACTTTGTTATGAAAATTGAGCCGTTACTAAAATTGAATAAATGCAATAATGTATCTAAAATTATTTATTATATTTAATCTTGTAATATTTAACATTCTTTGTTAATATTTTTTTATTTTTTTAATGTTTGTTAATATTTTCTTTGTTAAATAAATGTATGAAATTAACATTCTATGCTTCTCAGAGATAATTTTTCTCATTATGGTTAATGTTTTACTTTGTTTTCAAAATTTACTTAACAAAATCGGTCACGTTATTTTAATATCGTCCGATTTATTTATCAGATTTTAATATCATCAAATCTAAATATCTCAAAAACCATTTGAGATAACATAAGATATGTTGACATTTTTGAATTCAGAAAGAGAAGCAGAATCGAAATATTTCAAAATATACAGATTGTTCTATTTAAAAGAGAAAGTATTATGTCGTATTTCTGAAATGCGATTCGTTATTGTTTTATTGACTGAAAATTTAGATTCTGTGGAAAAAATTAGTTCAGAATGTCTTTACATCTATGTCATAACGTGAAAAATAGCTGAGTTATTTCAAAAAAGGACATTTTCGCGTGATGACCCTGTACATACTTATCAGAGCAGTGCCCAAGTTGCGTGCCGATCTTTTTCAGTTCAATCAACACTTTTAGAACAAGATGTTTTTAATGATAACATATGACTAAAAATATTATTTAATAAAGCAGATAAGAATACACGCAATAAAACAATTGTAGCTGTTACATCATATGAAATTGAATTAACATTATTAACATTGTTTGTACAGTGACAGAGATTACACATTCGATAAAAATTAAAGCCATTCGTAAAATGCTCTGGTTTTTGAGAACAACAGATCCAATTTCCGAATTGCTAATTAGAGAGTGAAATTGTCCGAAAAAATAATTCAATTATAATCATTTGTAGAGATTTTGGACTTGGTTGTAGACGGAAATACCCTGAATAAATCCATATTTGGAACTGTGGAAAAAATAAATCAAACTTATTTTTCGTTGATACAATCGATTTATCAGTGTACAAATAGCTCTCCTTCGATACATCGTCATCATAAACCGCCACATTGAATAAAATATCAATAGAGGCTCTAACAGAGTTGAAATCTAAGAGAATTGCATTTTCCACAAATGCTGCCGTTCAAAGAAAAAATGTGCGTAGACGTATATTGCTGATATTTATTATCATAGTGCTGTTTATGGCAGAAGAAAGACGAAAGCTAAATGTACATGTAAGATATTGCTAGTGTTCCTATAGGCTGCGCAAATTTTTTTAAAAACATACCAGTTTTAATTAAAACAGTTCGATCACACAATAACAATGAAGAGTCTTGTCAAATACTGCATATGGTTAACATTGCATTGAAAAAGTATGAAAAATAAAACATTAGGAATTCTTGTAACGAACATTAAAAACCGATAACTTCCTTTTACAGATGCGACATTTTTTGCATTTCTCAGTATTCATTTATAACCATAAAGATTTAAAAAGCACTAGGTACTACCTATATAGCTTTTATATTTCTAAATTATTTAAAAAATCATTGATTTTTTACAAAATGTCTACACCTTGCATATTTGTATAATTTCTTTATGGCAATGGAGCTTTATCCATTAGCCAATTACAAGATTTATTAATATTATTAACTTTCAATTCTACTATTCAATGCTTTGCCTAATTTAGCCTAATCTAACACAAACTAGAACCATTTTAGAAATGTAGAAATATAAACGAGACCACTCATGGACCTATCAGGGATTTATTGGTAGCTGACATCAAAATGAGGGACCACGGTAAGGGCGTAAATAAGGACACACGTTCATTATATTTATTTTAATCCCCTCTATCTCCTTCTGAAACTTCAAAGATAAACTTTGGACTATATTAAAATGATCTTAAAATAACTAAGAAATACAAGAAGAAAATACTTAGATAACAAATATTTATACAAACGTTTGAAAAAAGGAAAAATAATAAATTATTTTTGTAAATATGTCAACGAGTTTCTTGGATTTCTTCATTCTTTTAGAGTCATTGCATTTATCTAAGCTGTTTTATCTAACTTTGATGCCAATAATATCTCACTACAGGAATTAGTTCATAAGTCACTAATTTGTATATGTTTGAAGTTGAGGAACTTGAATTATCAGTGAAGGTTTACATCCACCAATTCTGTGTTGATGAAGGGACGGCCAACAGCCAAAAACCGGTCAATGGATAGTGTATTGTATCCTCCTGATAGAATTTTCTTAAATTAAAAATGAATCACTCACTACAGTGCATTAAAATCAATAGTTATTACTACTTGGTATTCCTTCCTATAAAGATTTCTACATATAAATTCTATCTTAAAAATAATACGGCTCTCCATAGGAAAATAGCGCCACGACTGCTTGTATCTATCAATTTATAAGTACCTATACAAAGAAATATCCGAACTCGGGCAAGTAACGTTACAATTATTATTTCTGCTTGACGTAGACATTTTACTAATAGGAAAATAATCAAGATCGCTGGGAAAATTCATATTTACATAAAATAAACTTCGATATTTAGTGACATGTAATTTAGTTTTATACTACACTGTAAGCAAATTTCTTAGAACTGATATATAACTTATTAATTTCTGTTACTGACATCCAAATAATTAGTTTTTAAGTGCATTGATAGTAAAATGTAAATACAGGCATTTAAAAATATAATTATTTTAAAAAAGGAAGTATAAGTGTTCTGCAGCAACAACATTTTAAATCATTACTGTGTATGCTTTTGACATAAGTTCTGATATTAGAATACAGTAGTTAATTGAACTTGGATAAAACTCAATATTAGTTTAATTGAGAATGGTATATTCATCCATTTTCTGTCAACTGTTTGAAAATAACCAATCAAAATAACATTAGATTAATAACTCACCCATGGAAAATTTTCATCTATATAATGAGGTTCTCATAATCATTGGCAGCCTAGTATTATAGTAAAAACACTACATTAACGATTTGATAATGCAAATAATAATTCAGTCAATATAATTACTTAGAAAAGATGTAAAAAATACTTATAATAATAAAAAGTATACTTAGTATATTAGTATTTAGGTAACTGATTGAGATACTTGATTTTGATAAAGACAATTGCTAGACAGAAGAAATAATAATAAATGCTAAAGGAATTTTTTGTAATCAGTAAAAATTAATGTCACCAATTTTTTTTTTTCATTTGATATTCATAGGCAAGTAACTCCACTGGGAGGCAGAAAGGAAAAACAACTATTTTGTTATGAAAAATCACATTTCTGGTAGTCTCAAACTACTTATATTGAAAAGTACCAAAGACATTTTTTGTAGAACTCTTCACCATGAACAACTTTTTTCTGTATTTTGTATATTTGTAGAAAGACCTAATTTTTTTATTTTCAGTAAATTGGTAGCTATTTTCTAAAATTTACTTTTTTTGCGTATTTAAAGAACTTAAAAAATCCTCTTAAGAAAGATGAACAACATCGTGTACTTATTCAACTTATTTGTTGTATTGTTTTACCATTTGGATAGCACGTATATATCCCCTAAAATTGATTTTCAACCCGGAGAATTGATACGCCAACCCTAGCCCGGTAATAATTTTATGCAAAACGCCGAGTCTCCAGGTCGAACCAGACCGAATAAGAAGCATTATAATTGCGTCAATTTATCATAAATGTGTATCTAGTGAGATGCGAATGATACAATGCCTTCTTCATCATAATTTGCATAATTAATAGAAGATGTAAATATTTTGTGTATATCGCCGTCTTAAGGCTTAAAATAAAATATTATTCTTATTAAATTAGACACTTGTCTGCATTAATTTCAGTTACAAAGGCGCAAGCTTTATAATAAACTTGTTAGAACCTACCCTTGTTATATTTATCAACATGATTTTATTAAGAAAATTCTTACAAATTGTATCGTTTAAATTTCCATTTAACTTTGAAATGCAAATACATCTCTTAACTATATTATGCAAAGTCAAACAAAAAATTTTGAATAACTTTACTCTTTAGATACACAGGATCTATGTTTACATATTAATAAAGTTTACATAAATTTTGCACCTCTAGGCAACTTTGACTCAAACTTTTTGATACAGTCTAAAGAAACAATGAACACCAATTAATATTTACAGTATTACGTATTCCAGCTATTATGAAAATTTAAATGGAAGTAAAAAAGCCCGACCAAGGAAAAGTGGGGAAAATCAATGGCTGCCATCGGAATTTGGCAAATTCTTTTTAAAGAATTTCATCCCTAAATAGAAGTTAAATGGTATACGATGACTGATGGTCGAGAGATGACTGATGGTCGAGATGGTAGAGTACCTGCCTCTCACCCAAAAGTCCCGGGTTCGAATCCCGGTCGTGGCAATGGAAAATACTGTGAGAGGGATTTTTCCATTATACACGGATATTGGATGTGTGTCCCTTGTCTTTAAATGTGTAGCCCCCTCCCGCACAAGGCTCAGCCTTCTGGGATAAAGGGGGTCGTAATTACATGTGGTGTATTTATATTTATTATTTATATACAATAAACGTAATAGTTCACATATGTCAATGTTGTTTACTTTTACTTCAAAGCAATTGTGTTTTGTTTGTTTTGGAGGTTTATAATCATAATTTGCATTAATAGAAAATGTAGCAAAATTTTTTCCTGTTGATTTTCTTCAAGTTTTGAAAGACAGGGTATGGGATGAACTAACTTATACGAGGTGTTCTTGAAAGTGGGGCTTTTTCCTACAGGTAATTTTATTCGTTCTTAAATATGTCATTTAAGAATAAATTTAGAAATGTTTTGTTGGGTAGTTATTGGACCAAAAAAAAAAAATTATGCAGGAGAAACCGGTCGATTTTAGTAACGTGTTTTATTTTATATTAATTTTTTTTGTCCAATAACTACTACATAAAAAAATTTAAAATCCGTATATGTCAGTGGACAAAACAAGGACCAAAATATGTCAGTTAAGGTGCACCAAAATGGAAAGTTATAAATAAAATATACCTAGTAAAAGATAATTTGGAATACACTTCTTTTAAAAATGTGAACGTTTCCTTTATTATAAAGATTTCATTAAGGGTGATTCCTAGGCAAACAGTAGTAATTTGTTTACAGGAATCTACTTTCTTGAATATCATAGTAAAGACAGTTAGCTAAAACTATATAAAATCATCTTGAATAAGACAGTAAGTTATCAGATATTTTTCGAACAAGTAAAAAAATTAAATTTATCAAAGCATAGTATTGTAAACGCAGTAACTTTAAATTTTTGGTGCTACCCGATACGTCCTTGGTCTAACACATCTTGGCTACCAATCGGGATAATAATATGCAAGTGTAGTTCAAGGTCGGGGTGTTTGCCCGCTGAGTAGTAGTTTCCTGCAATCCTATTTAACCTAAAATTTACAAATACTGTTATTTACGATTTAAAATGAATTTGTTTCTTTGGCATCACTAATGTACAGGGTGATTCCTATAACGTTCTCACCCCAATTTTTTGGTTTGTCTTTAGAAATAAAATGAAAATATTTAACGTAACTTATAGCAGTTTTTCCAAGGATATTCGAAAATTTCAACAAAAAAACAATTGAAAATCAAATAAAAGTGGGAAAAACAATGCGATGTTTTTTTAAATGGAACGCCGCCCTGTATATTTTGCAATTTTAAAAAAGATTTAAATTTTCTTTTCAAAAATATAACATAACATATATTTACTTTCATATTTAGTAAAATACTGATAATAATAATTGAAATAATAATAATAATAATTAATCAGTATTTTACAAATATATGCTATGTTATATTTTTGGAAAGAGAATTTAAATCTTTTTTTTAAAATTGTAAAAATAAACAAAGAATTCCACTAATAAAAACATTGCCATGTTTTTTCTCACTTTTATTTGATTTTCAATTGTGTTTTTAATGAAATTTTGTAAATCCTTGGAAAAAATACTATAAGTTACGTTAAACATTTTCATTTTATTTCCAAAAGCAAACACAAAAATTGGGGTGAAAAAGTTTTAGGATCACTCTGTAAATCGTCTAGTGTAATATGTACTTTATGATAAAGTTCCATTTGAATAAAAGTTGCATCGGTACCATCTGCATATATTGTAGTAATACCATAATGTACGTCAGAAATAATAGTGGTCCTAAAATTAAACCTTGATGAACACCCAAGTTTACATCATAAACAGCTGATTGAGATTCGTTGTAGGTACTTTACGACTTGTCTTTGATTTTCCATGCAGGAATTGATACAACTTAAAAGGCAATAGCATCTAGTTTCTGGGAGAGTATATTCCTATCCACGAAATCAAAGGCTCTTGGGTAGTCAAAAAAAGATCTTAAGTAATAAGGGATAACTATGATTTATTGACAACTGATCACTTGGCAACTGGTCACTTCATAACGTATTTTCTATTTATAAATATCTTACAGAAATAGTTGCTGTAAAAGAAAAAAATGTCAAACTACTCATTTGTGTATAATCATAGTACCTGCAAACGGAGCAGTCTTAAATCATTGGAGATGAGCTTTTTGCTACTTTTTGTCACTTATGATTAATCAGGTACAATTTTTCTGGTACTTTAATGAGGTATAAATCTGATGAAAATAGATTATTATATTATAAACATCATCCAGTAAATCTACCGTAAGAGATTAACACAATTTATGGTAGAAAAACTACAGCTGATTTAACTATGAAAGGGTCACTGGTAAAGAGAAGAGTATTTTTTCACATTTCAGTTAGATTCAATAAACATAAGTGGTCATATATTGTCTACATCTCAAATCGTAACCCCTATTATGTATATTGATAGGCGATTTACACTCGTGTTCTCTTAAAACTCGTAGTGGAATTTCTTTAAATTTAGAAAAATGTTGATTTGATTTCATGGCAGGCAAAATAGTATATAATAAAAATATATGAAACATAATTTTACTTACGGCTACTTATAATACTATTATTGTTTCCTTCTACGATATTAAGTTATTCTTATTATAATTGATTTTTTTTATTAAATGGTACACAGTAAAAAAATCGAAGGCCATACATTTCTGTCGTCTTAGAACCCAACAATTAACATTAAACAACCTATCATCACAAATGTCTAATCTCTGAAGTTTTTAGGTCTTTATTTTGACAACAAATTCACTTGGGATATACTTAGGGTGGGCCGAAAACAAGTGATTTTTCATAAAGTTTTTAAATTTAAACTGCGCTAGTTTAAAAAAGTTGCCTATGGGTGCCTTAAGGTTATTGAAAAAAAATGGGATTTTTAAAATCAATTTTAACCGGGCCCAGGGCCCTTATTAGGGCCCATTTTTTTTTTCGAAAATTTTAATTGCGCTACCAAAAAAATGTTTCATATTAAGCCATTTGGTAACCTGAAAAAAACTGAGCTCAAATGTAAAATTTTTAACCGGCACCATGCACCCAAACGTAAATATGAATTTTAACAAATATTTATATTTCATCATAATTTTGTGCAGCCTTTCGCTTGATTTAGTGGTCTATGCCAAAAACAAAACATATAACACTAAATCAACCCAGAACTCACCAAATGGAGGTATCTGCACCTGAAGCTCCTCCCACCCTCCCATCCCTTTCTTTTATAAAGCATTATGTTTCACTTCGCTTTTGAAAGTATTCCGATTTTACACACCGTTCCACTGCTTGAGTGTGGCATGGACATTTTTCTAAATTCGGTACAAATGTTCCTTTCACAATCTCTTCATTTGTTAACTTAGTTGTCAAGAGTGGTTCGGTAATTGCCGCTTCCTGCCAGTCTAAACTCCGTGTAATCTTTGGCATCTAAATTAATGGAAGGAATCCTAAACACTCTTACTATCTTACTCGGTTGCAACCTACGGTTTTTTATTCTTCTTGCAGCTAACTTCCTTATGTGTGGACGTGGGTCCATTAGCATTGCCACCAGTAGGTTTTCAGGGTGGGCAAAATATCCATTGTCCGCAAAGACCTTGTCAATTTTCTTTTTAACTTTAAGTGGAAAAACTCTTGACGTACTAATCGCTTTCCATAAGTGTCTTGCTCCGTCGTATATAAATGGCTTTGTTTTTATATCAAACCAAACAGGAGCATATACTTTTAGAACAAATTCCGTCAAACCAGATTTGAGTGAGGATTTTCAGTAGCCACATATAAGCGGAGCAGTCTGTTAGCGGTAATGAGCCAGCGGGCATGGGACATGTTGCCTGGGTCTTTCTCTGCCAAACTAGTAGGACACTTTCCATTTTGAATTGCACTAGAAATGTTATACAAGTACTGCTGATCAGTACTTAAATCATGTGGTGTTAGTTTGGAAAGTGCTGTGTTTATGCTTTTAAATTTTACAACAGGCATATTCTGAGAGTGTTTTAACAGAGAATTTATCGGCCCTGAATAGCTGTTAGGTCCTTTGATGTTGCCATCTAAGTTTTGTAACAAGTGCCTCAAAGGTAGCTCAATGGCATGAAACAGACATATACTCCATTGAAGGGGTCTCTTAATGTCATTTTCTATTAGTCGTATAATGCCCCCCCCTTCCATCCCGTGTTCACATTGGTAAGAGTACGAGGGCACGTCAAATATTTATCAAGGCTTTCATCTGCAATATTCGGCATGTTGTGATACAAAAATTAACTTTGGGCCCGGGTAAAAATATTTTTTTTTTATATAAAACTTTTTTTGAGCAACAATGATGATCCAATAAAGGTTCTTTGCAGTAGCGCAGTTGAATCAGAAAGAAAAAAAAATGGGCACTTTTAGGGGCCCATGGGCCCGGTTAAAATTTGTCCAAATGAGTTCTTTTTTTTTACAAAACTTTTTACCCTAGTACACAACTTTTCTGCTATAGCGCTCTCGAAAATATTATAAAAAGTTTTTTCGGCCCACCCTAATATACATGCATGAAGATGTTGCAACTAAATATAAAAAGACACTTAATTTGCTGATGTATTTCAGACATCCATTGGGGATATTGTTTGTAGTTTATTTGTGGCGGATAGTTAATATTCATTGAACTTAATTCTGGGAATCACGCCAAATTCTAAAAAATAAATAGAAATAAGAAAAATGCCAAAATATGTCAAGATAAAAGTGTAGTATCAAAGGCAAACCTCAACAGTTTGCCCCAGAAAACCACTGTATATAGTTCTAAATGAATATAAATACAATATTGTTATCTAAAATTCGTATCAGTGGTTTTCTAGTATTTTACACTAGAAAATAAAACAAAATGTATATTATATAATATATAGATATATATATATATATTTATATGATATGTAAAAAACAATTATAAAACAATAACTTATCTTAACAGAACGTTTCCAACCAAAGTCTAGGTCCTTTTTCAACTGTGATTACAAAAAATGACTTGTCAAAAAAGATCACTTTGACACCTGACACTGATTATTAATTAAAGCATAGATCACTAGATAAAGAATTCTAATTTATTTTGATATTTCCGTCACGTACTTCTTTTTGGAGAATCGGTAGCCAGACGTCGTCTAGCAACACTGAACTAGTAGAGACGCAGTCGGTACTATTTAGTTGAATACAGGCACTCTCTTTAAGACACATTGTAATAAACGAAAACTTAAAGAGAGTGCCTGTATTCAACTAAATAGTACCTACCGCGTCTCTACTAGTTGCTAGACGAAGTCTGGCTACCGATTCTCCAAAAAGAAGTACGTGACGGAAATATCAAAATAAATTAGAATTCTTTATCTAGTGATCTATGCATTAATTAATAATCATAGTGTCAGGTGTCAAAGTGATCTTTTTTGATAAGTAATTTTTTGTAATCACAGTTGAAAAAGGACCTAGACTTTGGTTCGAAACGTTCTGTTAAGATAAGTTATTGTTTTATAAGTGTTTTTTACATATCATATAAATATATATATATCTATATATTATATAATATACATTTTGTTATATTTTCTAGTGTAAAATACTAGAAAACCACTGATACGAATTTTAGATAACAATATTGTATTTATATTCATTTAGAACTATATACAGTGGTTTTCTGGGTCAAACTGTTGAGGTTTGCCTTTGATACTACACTTTTATCTTGACATATTTTGTCAATTTTCTTATTTCTATTTATTTTTTAGAATTTGGCGTGAATCCCAGAATTAAGTTCAATGAATATCAATTGGGGAGCTGAGTTTATACCGTAAAACAGAATGATCAACTCAGTCAAGTACTTTAGAGCAATCCAAGCCCAAGGCAACCTACCATTGTTCTGATGCACAGTTATTGCATTTATAAACCCTCCTAGTGCAATGTCGAAACTTTTTTGTTGTTTATTGATTAGGTGGTGGGAACTTATTGTCATAAAATAATTCATTAGCTGATTGTTAATTTAATATTATTCATGCATGAAAAATACACTCTATAGCATTATAGATAAGGTATAGAATATTTAAAAATAATCGTATGTATACTTTGGCCTACACTGGATATCTGCAGCAGTTAGATTTTCCTCTTTCTATGGCCTTATCCAATTATTAATTTCGTCAAAGAATTACACGAATAACACATATACTTACTAATAAAGTAAAATTTACTGTTATAATAACAATTTTAAATTATGTAGGGGAAATTGCTCTAAATCTCTTTCCTAAGAGAAACAGTAGGTATACGTTTGGCGTTTGTAGACACTCTTGTATCAATAAGTAACCAATCAACATCGAAACCTAATTCTTACATGGAAAAGTTAGAAAGGGAAACCAAGAGGAAGTAAAACAGGCTCGTTTTTCACCTAAGGGCCTGTCAGGACTTTCTTTTAAAGACGTTATTGGAAGGTTTTTTCATTTTATTGAAGCGTAACAAAAAAGGATCAGGTAGCCATATATTTAAGAGTTTTATTTACTTTAAAAAAGTATCCCATTCTGAAATGAATTTTGCTGAAACGTTTTAAAATTAATAAGTGTTATTATTTTTTAATGTGTTTGTTTTTTCAGGTGAAAATTCGGCACCATATTTTACAACCAGCTTATATTATGTACATAAAATACATTTGAACGCATTTTAATGAAAATTATTTAAATATATTATTATTTTTGGCAATTTTTATTTTTGCAGAAGCAGACTTTTTATCCATTACATGTACGACTGTTAAATTCGAAGTAATTTAAGTCATAATTGACAATAAGTTTGTTAATCCATAAAATATTAGTCACTATTTCCTTAAAGTGCTTTTTTCCGATTGATGTTTTAAAAAATTCTATTTGAAATTTGGGAATAACTTCAGTAATAACTAAAGTTACATTTTTTATTTAAAATTTATTGAGTAATGACACAATTTTTTTCCTATCTTCAAATAGTTACAAAAAAATGCAGCAAAATAAATATGTAAATAATAACATAGTCAAACTATTGCATAAATATTAATTGTGGCATTTCATAAACTTTTTCTGTTCCTTTTCTTTCGTGAAGTTCCTATCCAAAAAAAGTTGATTTATTTATTTATAAGAGAAAAAATAGTCAAACAAATTATTTTCGATTCTTTAGCTTATGAGGAACATGAATAATTTTGATGTTGATGTTGAGCATCTTTATAAAGGTATTCAAATAAGTGTTTTATATAAACATCAATAAAATATTTAAATAAAAATATGATAAACCACGCATTTGTATCCCCACAAAATTCTGATAGCTTGAAAAAAATATATTTCCATATAATGCTTAAATATTTATGACAAAATTTTTCTAAACTATTTTCAGTTTTTATTTGTCACTATTTTACAAATTCAAACTGCTGGCATTATGAAAAACAGTGCCATTAATAATGCACATTAGCCTCCATACATTTTCGCAACCATGCGGTTTCGTAACATTTTCTCGTTCGTAACTTGTTGGACAATGTTTCCCGACGTTGAACAGAGATTAATAGACCTGTTAATTAACTCTTTCGTTAACCCAACATCACAGCGTTGGACTTTTATGTGTAAGGGACATATGAATGAATTGGAGGAGTACGTGAGTGAAATAACGAGTGGGGTATTCAGAGAAATGTATCGCGTGTGCATGTGCATAATATGTAGATGGTGAATACATTGAAAATTTGCCAGTAATTTCATTTAATTAAAACTATTTTAGTTTTCGGATTTCTTTCCTTAAATGCTTCTTGCATTTAAAGCAGGCATTGAGTTAGAAAAGTCCCTGTTTTAATATACTGTTTTAATAATTGATAAATATAATTTCAAAGATGTATTAATTTCAATTATATGAAAAAGCTTTAACATAAAATATGAGCTGATTAATAACACAATGAGAAGGGAGAATAATTTTACAAAGAAAAGCGCCTGTGCAAATTTAAAACAATATGCTATGATTGCTTACAATACATATTTACTAAAATTGGTGACCATAGATAGCAGTGAGAAACGCAGCCAGTGTTAATGATAAAGGAAGAAATGATTCTCCAAAAAGTAGTTGAAGTAAGTAAAAAATTTACTGTAATGAATCCAAAAAGTTTTCTTCGGATGGCACGGATGTAATAAAAACAACTAAGTTGCAGGAAATAAGGATATCTAAAGTAAAAACACCAGAAATGAAGGAAATAAGTTGGTTACGACACAAATAGAAACACCATGCGTTAAGTGAAACAGCATCTATTGTAGATAAAAGTCTGAAATCCAGCAAGATGGACGTCCAACATACCTATGAAAGACAGATGAGTCATAAAATTTCTTAATCTCTATATAATAAATGTCTATAAGTACATTAACAGATAATAAATAGGAGAATGCTAAAGATTTTTACCAAAAGTATATAATACAGTTCCCAAAAACGACAATAACATAAATAGCGAAAAGCGAAAGCAGTAATTTAAATAAATGGTATAAATTTTAAATTAATCGATCTAAATATATTAAAATAGAAACGGAATAACTTGTATTGTATTACCTGGAAAGGACCGACATATACCCGAAGAGACTAAGATATTTTGAATTCTTAACGTTTCTACACTCGTAGTCTTCTTCTGAAGCAGAAATTAAAAGACAAAATCATCACGAGAGGGATATTTTGATGTGAAACTAGAAAGGGAAGATAAATATATAGGAACTGTTGGGAAGCAGTCTCCATGCAGAAAAAATTAGCAGATGTAAAATATTAATAGATTTTGTAACAAACAATATCTGGATAAAACATTTTATGTCGGCAGGATGGAACAAAAGTTTAATATTTCTTGGTGAAAACTGTAACGCAAATTATTTCCTCTGCATGGCATATAGAGTTTCCACGGGTACTCCCAAAAGGAAAATCGGACTCATTTTGGAGGACCTGATGGAAGAAATGAAGCTGGAACCAGAACAGGACGATCTGAGGTAGACTGCAGTAAAGCTAATATTTAGAGTTCGCTTTACTGGGAATTCATCAACATTCAACAGTCTTAAACAATGCACTAAATTAACATCACTTTTAGAATGTTATCAAGCAAATGACAGCAGGAGGTTAAAACATACTGATCAATAAATTGAAATAGTTTCCTATACAGATAATAATATTACGGTCCATACAATTACTTACCGCCAGAGAAATATATTATATTGGTCTAGAAACATGTCAGTAGCTAGCAGTATACATGCCTAGAATGCAAGTAAACAGCGTAAAGATTCACAATGAAGCTGTCGAAATTCTGCTACTTAGGGTCGCTGGTTGACTGTAAAAACGATACACCCAAAGAGATAATAAAGAACAAGCATGTCGCAAGTCTAACCATTGCTACTTCGGTCTAGCTCCTCAACTAAGACCAAAATACATATCAAGAATAGCAAAATGCAAATGATACAAAACAATAATACGCCCATTACTCACACATGGATCCGACACCTGGATACTAACAAAACATTTTCGAAAGAAAAGTTGTTCTTGAGGTGCTATATGGAGGAGTCAACGAAAGCGGTCTGTGGGGGAGACGATATAACTGAACTTTGAACTCTCTTAAACGATACAGGATATAAGTCGACTAAGATTGATAAGGCACGTGATGCGGATGGAAGGCAGTGACCTCACGCTAGAAAAACCATGCTAAACAAACCAGCCGGAAGAAAAGGCGAGGACGACTAAAACTTAGATACCTAAATAATATGGAAGAAGATCTGAAGTGGTTGGAGTGAGAGGATGGAGAAGGAGGGCCCTAGGCAGAGAAAGCTGGAAGGAAGTTCTAAAGCAAGCCAAGGCCCACGAAGGGCTTTGGCGCCATTTATGATGATGATCTAGAAATCAGTTGGACTTGAATCAGGCCCAATATTTTAAATAATGGCGAGAACGCAAATATTAGCAAAAGAATAATTTGTACCAACGGAGTATATTTCTCAATTTTCAATCAAGGAATCCACCAAAAACAAAGTTACCAATGTACAAGACCAGCTCATTTGACTAGTGATAAACATGGACTTTCACTTAGAAATCGGTTGACGCTACCAAGAAAGGATGATATTAAGACGAACGCTTTGAGAATCAGATATAACCGCGCGTGACTGTATCCGCTTTCCGAATACTCCTATGTTGAGACCTAGGTAAGACTCATAATATTGCTATAGGCAGATTAAGTGGTTAGATTGGAAGTCTCAAAAACGATTCTTGATGGGAAAAGGGATGACAAGATCAATACAAAGACTTAGTGGAGGTAAATTAGAATTTTAAAGTGATGTAATCGGGAAATTAAATTTTTCTTCAGATTTTTGTTTTATACATGCAAATGAGTCGAACACCAAAAATATTTGAAAAAAATCGGGCTGGGGCTTCGTGAGAAAAGCGCATAAGAGTGCATTTTTGATGCATTTTTAGTGCATCGCTAAACTAATTTTTAAATATCTTCGGCTCTATTGATCGTTGAAAAATTTTAAAAGAACCAAAATACTCGCTATTGAATAGCCTATCAAACTATTGGGGTATAGTTAAAAGTGCATCCTAACCTCAAAAAATCCAAGTTTCTCAGGGTATTTTTTTTACTAATAATGCAATAAGTGGGGTAAAAATCTTCTGACTTTTACGAAAATTGGAGATAATAATATGTATTTTCATGCTGTAAATACGTGATTTGTAACGAAGTGATTTTTCCAATCAAGGAATGTTCATTTTTGCTTTAAGTATTACCGTCACTTGGGTACACCCTGCCGCTGTTTTAGTAAGTAAGCCATGTTCTAGTTAAGTTATAAATGAGTTGTTAAAAAGTCCGCTGGTAAACAAGCAATCAAGTAATTAATTGATTAATTTTCGACAATCCCCCGTATAAGCAAAATCCGAGAATTATTATAAATAATGACCGAGTCGGAAGTAAAAAATCATTCGTTACTAAAAATGTTAATCCTTGGCCGTTTTAATCCGTTTCTTTTTGCAACATATAACCATATGGTTTAGAAATTACAAGTAACTCATTCCCGGTTAGATACGTTCTGAGTTGATGCGCTAAACTGCATAATCCGCTGCACCTCTGCACGTTATGCCGGGTTGTGCATCCAAGTCTGTGGTTTAAAGTCGGTGACCACCTCTCTTTTAACACGACAGGGGGTCATCAAGGTTACAAAAGGGAGAGGAATGCTCACTTCGCTCTCATTCTCATTCCGAGAAAACCGGCAGCAGTTCAGGTTCATTCCGAAATAGTCCGCATATCAGATCCGTTCGACCGCCAGCAATTGACGATCAAACTGAACCCGTAAAATCTTTCCGTACCGCCGCTCCGAGTTTTAATAGTAAATTCCTTTGAATATAATATTGGTAAGAATTCAACGCAACCTGCTACCTTCTGCAGGTACTGCCTTCAGTTAAGTATAGATATTGAGAGATTTTATTGTCCGTCAGTATCGCCGTATTTTGCTACCAAAGTAAACCAGGGCTCATTAGTAATACCTCCGTTGGTCTTTTATTTTGTTCATATATGCAAAGGCTGCTGAGATCTGTTCACTTGGGCCATCTTAAAAGCCCCCTTGCATAATAGGTTACCGGAAAACCTACGTGAAACAAATAGTCATTATATGCATCAACTGTGTGTATCTGTTCACTTGGGCCATACGTACAGGGGATCCGCATAGAACTGACTCGCAAAACTTACATTATTCAACATAATCATTTAACAAATAGCTCTGCATTTGTGGCAGAAGTTTACCGCGTGTTTCAATATTTTGTCTAGCCTCAAATATCTATAGCTAACGGATTGCCCGCCGTTTATAATATTTCCTAGTGGAAAGGTCCGTTTGCTTGTCGTACACAATAAAATATTATTTCAACGTCTCCGAAAATTCCGCCGCAAAATCGCGTAAAGACCCTTGATTGCCAGCTTGACTTGTTTTTAATTATTTTGAAATAGTTTTATACACACGCGACTGTACAGTGTACAGTCGTGGAGGGTTTAGAGTAAATTATTCTGTTTCCAAATACTGCTGAATAAATACGTTATTTTAAAGAGGTAAAATCCACGAGTTATTATTTCTGTCATTTATTTCTGACCCCTGGACATTCTGTATTTCCGCTGTCTCGCTATTCAGGGTTGTTCTCCCAATTAGGAGAGCCAAAAAAGTGTAGTCCTTTGCACTTAAAAATTAAGGGACTGGCGCCCGAGATTTCCTTATAAAAATATTACGTAAGTATAGTGACTAAAAGCATCACAGATTAAATTTAAAACAAAAAAAATATCTTTAGAACATTTTCGAAGAAAATTAAAACTCTTGCCATTTAATGCAAAATGGTCGAAGGATAAACTTTTTTTTTAAAGAATAAGTTACGTACTTTTGTGTGAATATATACCAGAATCTGTTTATGTACAGTACAGTGTGATTTTTCACTAGGTTTTTTTCAAAAATAAACTTCAGGCATTGTCAACTTATATAAGCACTTTTTTATTTTCATATGTAATCCAATGAATCTATAATTTTAAAAATACTTTCTGTATTTTTCATACCTTGTACTTCTTCTTGGTGTTCCTCTCTTTCTTCACTCTGGTGGCTTCCACTAAACAGCTATATTTTCAAGTATCCAAAGCATATCTGTGTTCCTTTTATCCTCCAGGATGTGTCTTTCTATATCCATGTTTCCTTTAATAAATTTTTTCCTTCCCAAAGTTGATCTGGGAATTATTTCCGAATTCAAATACTTCAACTAGACCACTATTTGTTTTAACCAGTTTTTTTCATTTACGGATACTTTTGGATACAGTAATCCGCAATCAGAACTTTCTTTAATCAATTTTATTTTCTAACTGCATACTAATTTTTTTAATACCTAACTGGTACTAATAAGCTTAATGCGTTATTTTTTCTCCTTATTTATTTATTACATATATATAATAAATTATTCACGAACATAAAGTATTAAACTCACGGTAATTTACATGGCTTCATATTCTCACCTAGTGTCATTTACACAATTAAATAAATATCATATATCCACCTACATTTTCCTAACGTGAAACTAATAGCTATCGTCACGCACATTAGACTTACCTACCCACTGATTCATGATTCCTATCAGTTTATTTTATTTTCTTGCACAATGTCAAGAAGTAGATATAAAGTCTGTACTCAGAAGTAATAAACTGACCGAGGTCAATTCTTTAGATAATCGCCAAAATCGCTACTGCAACCTTCTAGGTGAGTTAGTCGGTAAGAAAATAGATTGTGGACCTTTTACTAGATTAAGTACCAGTAGTATCTGCAAACCTCATCCGTTGCATGACTTTTATCTAAGTATAAAACAGAAAAGTAAGAACGCAAGCGGCATAGATGGCAATTTGAAGAGCTGATAACGGATGTGAAATTGGAGAGAAGCTGCAAATTTATATATCAATGAAAACGGCACTAGGTACTATATTTAGAGAGAATGGACCGAAATAGACTACTCCAAAAGAAAAAAAAAAGAGACATAGAAGGGCGAACGTGACTAAAATATATTTTCAATATAAAAAATAAAAAATATTTTCAATATTAAGATTTCAACTTAGATTGTGTGTAAAAAGTTCACTTCTGTGAAGGAGTAGAACAAATTTATTTATTTATTTTATTATCCTAACTATATAGACAAGATAAATAATTAATCAGTGTTATAAATCTTCACAGACAAAGCACTGCGTCTAGCGTTGCCTCTTAAAATCAGCAAAACTGTCTCTAGATTAATTGTAAATAATCGAGGATAAACAGAGTAACAATTTTCTACAATGAACCAATAAAAAGCTAATGTAAATGTCCCCTACGAATACAACACGTCATTTAATTTACATAGACGTGCCCTAATTTGGGAGCAAATTGCTAGCTTAGTGGTGTTAGTCCACTTACAGATAGGTCGGACAGGAATTTACACTTTACTTAGAATTGTGACGGTTGTTATCTTAAAACGACGTCAATTGTGAGCCAGTCATATTGTCCGTGAGGAAAATAATAAGACAATGAAGAGATAGGGAGAATTGCTCCAATATTGCCCCTCGCACTGATGAGGCCGGCCATTTGCTCGAAAATGTATCCAGTGGCGTCAAAGAAAAGACAACTATTAGGTAATATATTTATATTTCTTCCGCTCTTATCTGACCCACGGATTGTAGTCTATATAAGAAAATAAACGGCGAAACCTATCGCAAAATAATAATTATAAACACATAACTTGTGCAGCATTAATAGATGAAGAATAAGTCAATATGAAAATAATCATAAAACTAAATAAAATATTATTGTTTTACTTCAAATTAAAAAAAACATTTGAGTTATTTAGTAAAGAAATACCTATTTTTTACTTAATAAATTGGTGTAATAATATTACACCAGCGCCTCCGCCAGAATTTAAAGTAATAAGAGGTGTCCTATTTTTAAAGCAGTAATGGCAAAGTTTTTATGTAAATACACATATCTTCACATTAAAGAAGTTTTCATAAAGTTTATTAAATAATTACGGATTTATTTTCCATTTTCATGTGATGAAAATTATCCCTTAAATTTTTTACTCGATATTTTTTTTGTAATACTTTTAAGACTTAGGTAATTAGTACAGAGCAGGTATAAGTAGGTATAATTAAAAGAAAATATTTTACCACCGTTATGATGTGCAAAAATAATAATATTTACTTTCCAATGTTATATCAGATATAATTGATTTCACCTAAGAACATCTATATAATAATGAAATAAATGTACCTACCTGTTTGCTTACAGTTAAAAGTAACAGCTTATGCCTGTTACGTGGTTACGAACTTGGAATTTATGTTCAGAACCCGAAACCTAAAATAATTTATAATTTATCTGTTTAAGGGTCAAACGTAATAAATGGTTAACTGTTGAAAGCATTCTGGTGTTATAATTTATATTAGATCATCAGATATTCCGTGAGGTGAATTTGGGCCTAGGATACATTTTACAGGATAATTAAGTACTATAAGTATTTAAAGAAAATTGTGAACATAAACTACTTTTTTTTTTGGAAAATGTCCTTCTTGCTCTTATAATGAAGAAGTATTGAGTCGTTGAATTTATTTGTTTTGTTTTTATAATCGATGGGAAGTTCTACTACTGTACCTTATATTCGCATTCGTGTAGTCTTAAACCATGCAAAATGGCCAATTTTTCTATACAAGTAATTTTTTGGAGTGAATATTTTTTTCCGTGTTATATTCTACACTCAGTTCCATAAAAAGTGATTTTTAGGATAATTTTAAAGTTCTTTAGTTTTTAAACCTATAGACCGATTTGAACCTTTTTTGGTCTCAGTTTATAGCAAAATTCATTCGGTATGAGCCGGATTGGAAGCAATAGTGATTTCTACTAATTTTCATGGAAATTAATGAGAATTTTAAATTTCAGTTTTTTCACAGGTTTTCAAAACACCCTGTGGATTATTCTCGAGTTATTATTTTCGGTGTTTATTTTTAATTAACCCGTTTGAGAAATCGTCCAGTCCGAGTAACAAGACAATCATCTTTCGACCCTCTGGACAAAAAATACCGTTTCTCCACTGTCAGCTACCCCGCTAGCGTTCTCACCCCGGTGAGCCAGAAAGTACTTGTAGATAATAAGTTGCAAACAGCCCAGCAGAGTATATAAAGCCGTTACAAGTATAAATTTAGTCATATGAGTAGATTTACTGTGAACTTTTAAAATGGATCGTTTATAAAGTGAAAATTATTAAAAGCGAAAGGTGTCAAACTGCATATCCAGAGAATAGAAATCGACATCTAATATTTCTTTGAAAAACTCCTCACACAAAGTCCCTTCACTAGGAAGATCACTCCCAGTTAAATAAATTGGGATATGATGGTCTGTATTTAAACCCCTAGAGGGCAATGCTAAAACAAGATCAAAATAAAACATTGCTCTATTAATTTAGAGCTTTATTAAATATAATAATTACAAGGGATTGAATAACAAATAATCCAAATTAAGTAACTAAGGTAAGTTTTCCAAAACCAGGGGTACCCAAGAAGGCCCTAAAATCAAAATTCAAGGATTAAAGCAACCTCAAAACGAGCACTCTCGTCTGGGCCAGTACACAGTGTTACATATCATGATACATGTATTTAACAGCGGTGCCCAGGCGAAAGACAAAGCAGTGTAACGTACCTACTAAAACAAATATACTAAAATAAAGGTAGATAATAAAAAGCAACATTAAAAGAACAGTCACAATAAATTATTATTAACTTTAAAATATAATTACATGGTTATTAATATATTATAGTTTTGTCGTAATACTAATATAATGATTTAATTAAATATACCCAACAGAGCAGCGACACAGTATAAAAACTAGAATATCAAGGCTATCTAATTCCTTATTACACTGAGCGAACGTGAACGTAATGCACTCTTCTTTATTTTTTGCCAACATCCTATTATATCATATCCTGGGCTATTATAATGCTGCATCCGTCACTGGATATCTCGCCAAAGTGATCTAGCCTCTCATCTAATCTAAATGTTAAAACTGGCGATATCGTATAAGTTTAACTCTACACAGGCTATAGACTTTTATAGAATTATCAACGAATCCAAGTGGTACCATATCCATTTTGATGTTCAACCTCATAAAAGCCAAATGCTTTATGGCCAATTTGTTATAAGAGTTCTAATATCATAAAACTTATCCTCCACTGAAACTATACAATATATCAACACTAATAAAATATACTGCCCGTCCGTTAGACGTTAAATGTGAAACAAAATTTAAAATTAGTTTTTGCATTCGGGTGTTACCGAATTTTACTAAGTATATAAATTTTCTATTTCTCCAAACATGCGATAAGAAAAGTGAATTCGAATAATGCGTTATCAGTTTATTATGGAATATACCAATAAAGTATCTGTTGGGAGTGGTTCTTAACCGTGGTTTGAATATGTCTGGTAGGGGGTTGTAGAAAGTAAATGTGGCTCTTTTATTTTTAGTTTTCTAATATGGGGTACATTCGTTTAGTCATGGGCTCTACTAGTATATTGATTATTCGATTTTTAATAATGGCTATCTCGCTTGGTGTCGGAGATCACGATGACACTGTCGGAAAACCGAAAGAAAATAAAATATAAATTTTTTTTTAATTTTGGAAAAAGTTTATAGGTGAGATGGTGTGCTTTTTATTTTTTCAATTGTTGTTAACAAATAAACAATGGTTTTTAATACCCTCTTAAGAAATTTATAATTCTTTTATTTATTTAAACATTTGCCTGAAATTTGATTATATAATGTTTTGGGGTCACAGATTACGAAAACTCAGTCCAAATACAAAATGGCGTCGAATATCTAATTTTTTATTTTAATTTTCTTATTTATTTGAGATCTGGTGGTTTTTTGGGGTCTCTGGTTACGAATTTGGCATTAGAACTGAAATAAAATAAAAAATGGCGGATCCAAAATGGCGGAAAAGGGTCAATTTGTTTTATTGGGATTTTATTTCTTATACCGGGTGATAGCTACAATAATTACAAACCAAAACAAAACCCATTTATTTAAATCACAGCTACCTAACTCCACTTTTAAAAATTAAATAAATAGTGATTATTTTCAAAAATAAATCCAAAGAAGGCACCTATCATAGATATGTAAAATGATCAACTGGTTTAAAAAATGTCAAAAAAAACAGGATGTTCCATTTGAAAATTTTAAGTTCTGGTCAATTCCGGTCAAACCGGAAGTACCTTGAATATCAAAATCATTCTAAAAAATGTATAATATGGTCTAATTCACGTCCCTAAACTTAAAAAAATTTTTCTGAAGTAGAAACGAAATTACAGGTGTTCCCACTTTTAGTTGTAATCCGGTATCGGGTTTTTTGGATTTTCTCATTTGTTTCCATAATTTTCAGATACCGTTTTCCATTTCTGATAAATTGAAAAATAAAATTTGAGATCAGCGACCTCAGAAACCCCTATACCGAGTGAAAACTAAAGTGGGTACACCTGTAACTTCTTTTCTACATCAGATAAAAATTTGCAATTTGGAGAATGTGAATTAGATATTATTACACATTTTTTAGGATAATTTTGAATTTAAAAGTACTTCCAGTTTGACCGGAAAAGACCAGAACTTTTTATTTTTAAGTAAAACATCCTGTTTTTTTACGTTTTTGAGCCCAGCCGATCATTTTACGTATAATAGTGCCTTTTTGGATTTTTTTTGGATCTAACTATTTTTGATTTAATTTTTATAAACAAAATTAGGTGGCTGTGATTAAATGGCTTTGGTTTTGATTTGTAATTGTAGTTGTCACCCGGTATAAATATCTAATAAAATCTCAATTAAAAAAATGGACCCTTTTCGCCATTTTTTATTTCATTTTAGTTTTAATGCCAATTTCGTAATCAGCGACCCCAAAAACCCCCCAAATACCTAATAAATGTAATAATAAAAAAAAGAAAAGAAAAAGTTAGACATTTGACGCCTTTTTGTTTTTAGACTGACTTTGGGGCCAGATTCGTAATCTGTGACCCCAAAAACATTACGTAATTAAATTTCAGACAATTGCTTAAATAAATAAAAGAGTTATACATTCATTAATTGAAAATGTAGTTAAAACACTTATTTGTTAATAACAATTGAAAAAATAAAAGCACACCTTCTCACCTATGTGGAACTTTTCTACAAATAAACTTTCTCCGAAACTTAAAAAAAAATCCATCAAAATCGGTTTTGAGTCAACGAAGTTAGAACTCTATTCTTTAGTAAATGGACTATAAGTAGTTTTTGGATTCTTGATTTTGCTTTTCTATATGAAGAGAAGTTTGGAAGGTGTCGATGCTTTGAGTTCCGGAGACCAAGAGTTTTGGAAGAAAGTCGTTGGAGAAGCTATCCAGTGGGCGAGCCTGTAGTTTTGTTTCTCTCATATCAGAGCTTCTGCGTGGAATAGTTAAACCAAGTTCATTTTGGGCAACGTTTTCACTAAAGTGCGTGTATTGTGGATGGCATCTAGTAAATTCTGGAGTCTATTTTTCAATATTTACCGCACTCACTCCTCACTCGCATTTTATTGCCAGTCTACAAAATATATTCAGTAATTTCGTACACAGGATAAACGTATCTCAATGGGTGTACTAAAAACTGTTTTTAGATTTTTTGGGAACTTTTCATATAAAAGGCACAAAAGCACAATCATATTTTGGAAATCGGTTCAAAAATGAAAATGGAGAGTTGACGTATTCGCATCGTACCGATTACAAGGAATTTAGGCAGCGTTTTCTTGATTTTGCTGAGACAACGGAGCTTATCTCTAGACTGATAGCAGGTTTCCAATAATTAGTCACTATTGAATGGAGAAAAGGTTCTGGAAGAATAAATATCGAAAACTTATATTGAAAAAAGTTCATCTTTATACGTTCTTGTAAACAAACGAAGACCCATATATTACTCACAGTAATCAAATATTGCTGTGGTGAAACGGCAAAGTTTGTCTTATGAATGAATATTGTTAAAGGTTCTTGAACAATTTTAATGAAAGTATTTTCTCAGTGGTTGTGTAAATGATCAGAATATGGGAATTTTGTCATCAAAATCCGTTGAGATATCCCTGAATCATTTCAATATAGTTCTTTGATTGATAATTTTGCAGATTGTCAATTTACTTGATGAAAACGGAAATGTAAATTTTTATATTCAACAAAATGTTCGTTCATTTAACAATTATACGAAGAGGAGCTTAATATTTAAAACAGAAAAAAGTTATAGCAGACATCGCACATACCGCAATGCATTTCTGACGAAAGTTTTACGATGATAGAATTTATTTCTACTGATATAGTTGCCATCACTTGAAAACTAAATTTGTGGATGTGTTCCAAAATTTATAGCTGCTCTTGACTGTATGTTAATCTCCAAGAAAGGTGGAATATTGCAAAAGTTCAACACGTAACTGCATAAAAACAGGTTGTAGTGGAATCTTCTTAAACAGTAAATATATAAACTAATTAAATAGCAGCAGATTTAGACGATGAAAACTAATTTAATGTTCATTGTTATCTAATTTCAAAAATAAAGTTATCATTTTGAATTCATATCACGCAAACATACGACAGTCACGTTTATACCAGGATGGACAGAGACACTATTTCCCAACAGATTTTCTTGCTGAGCGTGTGAGGAAATATGTTTTAATAAAACTAGAATATCTGCTGGCAAAGAGTTCAGAGGAAAATTCAAATTATCACCTGGTATTTCGGTGATAATTCTCTGAAAAACTGGAGATTGTGTGAATTTATTAATCGCTGCGTACGAAGGACGACCATGTCCATATCAAATAGGGTTACTATGTTGTGGCTTGACAGGCATGCGAGGGCTTGGCAGATATGCGAGGTGTCGACAAAATGTTACACTTGTACCTTTAAGATCTTTATGATATTTCTAAATAAACATCGGAAATGATTTCCAATTAATAAGGGTTTATTTACACAGCAAATTTTTATCCTATCAAATAACCGTGATGAAAAGGCTGTGACTATATATTTAGGACCAAATCAAAAACCAACATTTCTCTCCCCATCAGGCAATTCCCATTATCGCTGAAATTAATAAATAAATTATTTTTCAGCTGATTCATTCAAATTTCATGTAAATTTCAAGTATTGACCCGCTTTCGGCGTTCCTCTTTTTATTTAGTGACACATTTAGAGGGTAATAAATCATAACCAACCACTTTGAATACTTCTGAAGTTTTAAGTAAGATACTAACGATGAACTAAATCAAAGAGAGAAAAACTTTTTTATCGTAAAGTTCTTTATTATTACGCTTAATTCTAAAATATCTTATCTCATCTTTGGACTTGAAAAATTAATATTAATCACTTTTTTTCCGACTTAATTATATTCAAATTATCGAATTAAATGACACTTTGAGGCGAGGAAGAAAAGTTGGTTGATAATTGAATGGCATTTTATTTCATAAAACTAGTTAGAAAGTCCTTCTAAGAATATTAACAAACGAAGTAATATTGACAAAATAAATATATTAAACATGTACACTGAATAATAAGTGGCATAAAAATATATTGCTTCTTATCTCTAAACACACCTCCACTTTGAATAATAAGTCTCTAATAAAACTATGTCGCCAAACTGATCTTATTTTGTGTTAACATGTCACAGATTTTCTACTTCAATGATTTTTTATAGCTTGAAAAAGTAGTGTAGCATAATGTTAACGAAATGTTGAAAAAATGTCATGAATGAATTAGAATACGCAATATATTTGTATGTGGACCGATTTAAATATTATGATAGAATTTACGATTACTGTAATGCAACGACCCTAAAAACTTCGTATTACCAAACTTTGGTATTATTGACACGTTTTCGCATACGGAAAATATTGCACTTCTCGTTAAAACGCGACGCCATCTATTATTCCACTAGCATTTATGCAGACAATTTTATTCTATTCACCTTGAATGAAATCATTCTAAAAGATAATAAAGAAATAGGGTAGAAAGTTGGAAACAGTCATCCTCAGTGTGCGATTACGACGTCTAAAAACGTATGTAAATCTTGCCGTAAAATGGTATGCATATAGTTATATTATGCAAATAATATTGCTCTCCAGGCTCAGTTACTATACTCTTTGTTCTTTATATGAATATACATGGTGTGCCTGGAGTACAGGGTGGCTGCATACTAATTTCGTTTGTCTGTGTTAATGCAATGGATTTATTTAAGTGTAAACTGTAAGATGCGGCAGCAATTTCAGTTTCATATCTAATTTTATCTAATTACTAGATCGCTCATTAAATCTAAGGAAGGAAGGTAAACATAATAGTCTCCAGTACAAGTTGTGAGTAACAATTTCAATCAAGTGCATGTGGTATTAATTTTAGCACACTTTCTGAAATAATTACAGCCTCTATACTATTAAGTTCAAAAATCAAGATTAGTTCTGGTTCAGTGCATACATTATTTTATTTATTTTTTCTTCTTTTTGTACTATTCCTGTTTTATTATTTTTAATATGTAATTGTTTTTTTATAAGTACACCTCTATTATTTTTTATTTAATCATTAATGGTTATACAGCGTGTCAAACTTTTATTGGACTCTCTTGCCAACTCAGTTATTAGTTATCCGATTTCAATCAAATTTTGATTAGTATCAATGACCTTTGGTGAGATCTTTTTGTATTAAGCAAAACTTATTTTTGTCAGTGGTGTGCATTTTTATTAAGAAAAGAGGAATCGCTCTTTCGAGAAGTCATATTAGGCATTTTTTTAAAGAAATAATAACGTATTGTTATTAATCAGCATGCTTTGGAATCACCACATCCAAAAAATATTTTCTGCATGTTGTAACGTTATTTAAAGAAAATTCCACAGTTTAAAGTTTATATTGTTATATATTTGGGGACTTTGAAAAATATTGTTGGATTTTTTATTTTATATTTATTTTTATTGATTTATGGAATTTTAATTTTTTATTTTAAGGTAAGTTTACATTTTAAATTTTTATGCATGCACTAGTACTTAGTTTTGAAGTTTAGTTTAATTTCCCTGTAGTAGTTGTACTTATATAGTTTTTCTAAAAGAAATATTTTATAATGGAAAAACTAGACTCTAAAAACAAATAAGTAACAATATTAATAACAACTATTATATAAGTTGTTAAACTAATATGATATTAATTTGAAAAAATATTATTTATAATTTACTTACACAAAACAATTTTTATATATACCTATATGTTTAGAATGATGAAAACAATTGAATTTATTTTAAATATGAAGAAAAAATTATTAAAAACTTTTTTAAAAAATCTTTAAAAAACTGTTACTTACTCGTCAAGAGAGTTTTATAAAAGATTATCCACAAATTTCATTGTTCAAAGAACACATGGGCAAAACATCAACATAATAAGATACAAACTTTTTGATTAACAAACAAAACAAACATAATTATTAACAATTTATAACATTGCTCATAAAAGCAAAACCACGAGGACGGCCATTTCGCACGTGGAAGCGGAAACACCTAGTTATAATTTGTAAGACAGAGAAATATTTTAGTTGTTGTATATATTTTTAGAATTAACGACTTTAGGGTATTCGATCAGTCCGCCACTGACCTGAATTATTGCAGTGTTTTTTTTTATAAGCGACAGTGCGTATGATTATAAGATAATTTAACGTGAAACTTACTGTAGGTTTGATACAATCACTCTTTTTCTTTTCAGGGCCTATTGGGGGTTCCCTTCTACCATTGATGAAATATCTTACCTATAAATCTGCCGTTTTGCTATTCTTAAATAAAGGTTGTTTAAATTTCGTGCTGGTTTATTTTATTATATTTGTATGGACTTAGAAAATTAGAAATCTTTTTAAAAATGAATGTCACTTGACTAGTCGACAGCTAGATATCGCTGAGACTGCTGCTGTTTGATATGCTACTGAGTTGAATTTTAAATGCATTGGTTGATACAATTAAACATAGATGTCACTCAAAATATAACGTTTATTACATATATCAGATGATCAAAAAGAAATAATGTTTCTTAATCTAAATTCCTGCGATAATTAAATCTAATTAATTCTATAACAAATTGAGGACTGTGTCCTGTTGAATGTTCACAAAATTACAGAAACTTAGTGTTTTAAAAATTTAGTTCAGGGTAAGTTCTACACTTTCTGGTTACAGAGTTATGATGGCTGATTATTCTAGAATTTCTTGTATCGTTTACTGGATGTGAGTAAACCAAATAGGCCTTGGATGCAATTTTGAAATTCGACCCATCACTGGGTGCTTACTAATTAGGATAATTTTTACCTTTATTTCTGATAAGTTGGAGTTGCTTTTCCGTTACCTTTTCGTATTTGTCCTTGGCTCGCCCTTGGAACGTCCTGGGTATATAAATTTCCACTTTTTCCAGTAATTTTACAAATACTTTTCAGGAGCGATCTGGACGAGGGTTTATTGCATTCACTACCCAATAACAACTCAACTTTTGTTTTCGTTTCTAAGGAACATGCAGAAAATTTGCAAATCAAGGATTTCTACATTGCTATCTGTCATATATGGTTTGTATTTTTGCCTATTTTTTCTTTATTCTATATTTTTCCTATGAAATTATGTTATTTTCAGCATCATTAGTTCATGACGAATCTGTGGATACCCATTTGTTGATATTGCGTTAGATGAAATTTTGACCTGCCGTTGACTTCGACGAAGCATCACTGAACTTTTTAAAGTGCACTACACAATCACTTCTTCAGATCTAATTTACATTGTATCTCATCATTTGACTAGACTGGTGGTTTTACAAGTAAGTCTTACACTATTTATTTACATTTTTATAGAATTTTACAGAAATAAAGTGCATCTTAGTTTAACTATTGCGTTGAAAGTCGTTTAAAATTTGTTCAAAGCATGTAAATAACAGCTGTTCTGTTATTGATTATTTAAAAAAACATTCTACAATACATTTAAGTACTCTATTTAAGCTTTTAATTTATTTACGTTTGTTCTAGTTTAGCGTAACTGACCCTTTGTTTATGTGTGGCCCGATGACCTCTATTGCAGCAACAGGTGTTCTACAGCTGATTTAGGAAGATTATTCTCCAATATGATATCCTTTTTTAACTTGTATTTATCGATTCAGTATACCATACGTAAGTTTCTCGTTATTTGTTTTATTGTGAGGATAATTTCATTCTTTCCTAGTTTTACCAGAGTTTATTTTTAATTTTATTTATTTTATAATCGGACAATTTCTTTTAGTAGTTTAAAATACATGACAATATTTAGTCACTGTGTTTTTGCAGATGAAAGTGCACTTGAGTATATGTAATATTTTATGAAATCATGAATATATCCGACTTTAATATTGTTAGACACGGTAGAAGAAACTATTGCTTAACGTATATAAAAACGTCCAATTCCGTTCCTTTCCTTTGTGACTTGATTCTTCTTTAATTATATCATAAAATACAACAAAATTCAGTCACATTGAGACGAAAAGTGATAAATGACAAAAGTTGTTCCATTAAAGAAAAATGTCCTTTTTCAGGAAAATAATGAAATCCTTAAGTTCATGTTAGTCTATTGTCATGTTCCTGTCTAAATAAAGCGCTTATTATAGATAATACAATGTATTAGATGTAGCGAACTAGTTATTTTTCTGTAAATGGTGTTGCCACTCAGGGTTAGCACTCCTCGCTTCACTTCACTTGTTGAATACCTTTTGTGTCCTTTCATGGCAGCCAAGGCAGATGCGGACATCATTATGACCCTTCCTGGTCAAAGTTACTTGTTATCAACGCCCTTTGCTTACATCCAGCCATGTCTCCAACACTAATGACACTATTCTTACAATGAACAGCAAATCCTCACGATTTGTAATAAAATACAAGGAAACATGGTGTAATGCACTCACGCCGTATCTGTATCTGTTATCAAGTAACTGAATATTTTATGCAAAGGTGATACTTTTAAAGTCGTTTGGGGTAATCGACCCCTACATAATTAAATAGAAATGCTAAATCTTGGGACAAGGTAAATCAAATAAAAAAAATTGGCCCTCTGTACAAGGTGATGCATAGAAAATTAATATGTTTTGTTCATGCCTTCTTTCTTAATACATGATGTCCCGAAAGTAGGTTTTATTTTTAACACTGATATTTTATCATATAATAATAATAATAATAATAATAATAATACGTCTTTATTCATCCAAAAAGTAAATACAATATATAAATATATAAATAAATATATCACAAAAAAATACAATGAGATGAATATGGCGAAGTCTCACCCAAAATTTTTAGAGAATAATTAGCTCTAGTTTATCTGGGTCCATCTTTCGTAATAACCGATAACACTTTCATAGTCACCTGGTATATGTATTTATTTTTTATTTGACCTGAGACACTTGAATTCAATTCTGGACTGCAGAAGCAATTCTTGGTCGTAGCTCTAAGATTTCTAGAACATATAAGTCAATCCCAGTATACTCGAATAATGGGTGTGTGTCTCCTGTGTTTAAAAGTAGTCTTTTTTCTGTCCAAAGCACGTGGAGATCTATTCTTAAGATAATTTTTTCGGTAGAGCGATCCTTTCCTTGGTTTAATACTTCAGAGCTTAATAAATAACATTAATGAAAGAGTTCTTTGTACTCCTCAAAGATTACTTAAGATAATAAATTATAAATGATATGAAATGAATTTAAAACAACGGTTAAGAATGCTATAAACTTCTTAATAGGGGGCTCGCGATTAAATAGGATAAGAAAAGCTTTCTTCTTCATTAGCTAAATATTTCTTATCAAAATCTTTTCATAGTGTAACATAAAAGGCATTAAAACAAATAACATTATTCGCTTGGAAATTCCAAGATGGAAAGAGTTTAGTAAAATGCACATTCTTAATAAATCTTCTCATTCAAATCCTTATTGTCACATTGTTTCGAATTTAGTTCAGCACAAAGGAGTCTAATGACAAATAATTTTCTATTGTCTGCCTTAAGCCTCGACCTTTTAAATGTATTTCCAAGCTCGGCGGTTTTAAATTTCATTGCAATGTTCTGTGAGCTTATCCCGACTGCAAATCCCATCTACAGCTCTACTGAGTGCTCTATAATGTTTGTTCACACTGTAACCAATAATTTATTAGTTTAATATGGCTCTTTTTCCATTTATTTTATAGATAAGATACTGAATAACCGTGTTATTTATATTTCTTTTCTATTAAAACTCATACATTATGTGACGTTACATCGAGGAAATTGTTACCATTTTTTAAGTCGATACATACTGCTTTCTTGTGCATATTATAAGGTGTAATTTATTGTTTAGACTCAAGACTGAAAATTATTGTTTGCATTACATTATATAATTATCCATACAAGTTATAGCTGAAAACATTTTAAACTGTCTGTGTAGAAGAGTTTATAACTGTATAACTTAAATTACTTATAAACAAAAGAAAGATGAGTGGTCCACGGTTAAACCACTGACGAACTCCTAAGGCGACGATGTAATCAAAGAATTTAAACCTGCTGTACGTGTTATATTGCTTAACATATAAAATGTAATACATTGAGTATGGAAGTCAACTTTGACACTTTGTCATTAAAGATCATGGTCGATTACTAAGTTTTTATATTTAACTATAAGAGTAATACTAAATAAAGTGTGATGGTATTTCTTTCGGAGGCTTTGATTGATTTCATTGTCATCATCGCCCTCAAAAATAAGTCAAGTATACTTATTTTATACATTTATTTCGGCATGGACTATTTTCTAAGCCAATTCAACCACGTTTCATATTAGGCATTAAACTAATATTAAATGCCCTACACAGAGTTTGAAAATCAACTAATATAGTTTAAATTCGAAACAGGAAACGGACGTTTATCATTCGAAGAGAAACTTTGTCGATATAATGTATTGATTGGCGGTTTTCGATTAAATTGCATTTGTCAGAAATTATAATTTATGTGATGGTGTGGTACGCAAAAAATAGTATTTATTCTTACACATATTTTAAGTTTGATTAATCTCAAATGTAAAAGACGTTGTCTACGTGGACAAGGGCATGACAAAATGCGAGTCAAAAATTATGTTAGCTTCTCAACTGCTGTAGAAGAAGTAGAGAATTTTTTTAACTCACCGTTGCTGTTTGTGAATGGAGGAAGTTTGGTAGACAAAAAGGATCTTTACAGGTTTATGCTAGTAAATCGAGTGCTTATTACCTAAACATGATTTAGGACCGGTCTCTTCACCTCTAGTTAATTTTATTCGGCAGTCACTTAGGTATCTAGGATACAATTATTACATCAATGAATATCAACAACTTTAACTGCCGGATAAAGTTAACGGGACGATGAAAAGACCGGGATATAGTTTTATAAATATTTGTGCATACGACTGTCATTCCTTAAAGTAATGGTTTCATGTCTGTGTTTTATCATCATCATAATATTTCGTCCTGAGGTCCGACAGGACATTATTATTAAACAGTCACTCCTAATGGACCGTTATTAGAAACATCTTCATAAAATCATAAATTAAAAAGATTATTTTATTACTATTATATCGAAAAATTTCTCTGAAGGTTGGCAACATTATTGAAAATCATTCCACACAATCGTTTGATAACGAAGAACTTCATCTTCTTAACAAGGGCTTAAATTTTGCTACACCTACCTGACCTGATGGTGTCTTGGATGAAATATTAGCAAATGTTGGAAGTTCAATTCAACACTTGCCTGGTTCATACAATAGTTTAATCAGAGAGGTTTGCAAAAATCAAATTTCTATAAATATTATTAGTAATAGAAACAACAGAACGCTGAAATCTACGAAAAATGGAAAAATTACCAAAAGGTTGCGTGAGAGGAATTATTTTAGATAAAGAGGATTATTACAAACTGGCAGCAGGCAACCTTATAAAAAACTTATTTGAACCATTTACGAATTACGCAACGTGATAGCAGACTGCAAAAAACTTATCGATACATCCGTTAAAGATTTCTTTTGGTTAGTGCGTTGCGGTTGTGAAGTGCATACCTTTAAAAATATCTATTTCGATACAGTTTTAAACGTAGATATTGATATATTTTACGACTTCGGAATATGTAATTTATTATTGTGATATTTTGTGTTTTTGTGATTTTAGTGTTGTGATATTAATGGAACTGGTTTAGTATGATAAAATGGAGATGCAAGGGCACTAAAGGCAGTTTACCAGGTAGGTCCAGAACGAGATAGGATATGGTGAAAACATCTTACAAGGTAAAACATTTTTGTTATCTACTTATACAACAAGGTGTCCCTATAATAATATTAACATGCAATAATTTGCTAGAAAACTCTGCCATCAAAAGTAAGAAGGATATGTGTCTAAAAATTATTCCTAAATAAGCTACAGCTCCTAATAAGGAGCCCCGATAATGATTTTGGTTTATTGAATGCTTACTAAGTTTAATGTTTAATTTTGACAAAACCGATTAAAACATTTACTCATAATATCATTGTTCTAGCAAACTTGGTATAAACAAGTTATTACGTGTTGTATCTGCCTAAATAAATTCTATTCTTGGTAAAAAATCCGTGCATATAATTAAAATGTCCTTGTAGTTTCCCTCCCAAATTAATGTCTAATTTTGATATTTTAAAACACGTTTTTTTATTAATTCTGGTCCCAGATATTCCCCTTGTTTTAATCTAAAATCAAAATTTAACAGCGGATGTAGGAAACCAGTTTATATAAAAAATATGTTCAGTCGTAAAAACTTAAATAAGTCCAATTTTTATAAAATAAAGCAATCAATTTAGCCTTACTTTGGCCTTACTCGGAATAATCAAGGTATTCTATGGGACTCACTCAAAATACACTGACGACCCAAAATTAACGCACTACCCAAAATTTACCATGATTTTGAATTTGATTTTTTTCTAAACCGTTTGCCTGATTTTAATATTTTTTTTTTTTGGTTTTGTAGGTTAACTCTTCTGGAATATATAGCCGTGGCAATTTTAAGTAAAAATTATTATTTTTTTAAATATCTTTTTGTTGGTTAAAATAAAGACAATTTATTATTATTATTATTATTATTATATAGAGCGTAACAATAAAGATTTATGTTTTTCAAAATATCAAAACACCCTGTGGAGTTCTCTTTCTTTGCTTGATATGCATTGTTTATAAATAACTTTGTTTAGGCTTTATACAAGTGGAGATCGCCAGCAGCAAAATTAAACTCCAGTTCAGACCCAATTGTAGCGTCTCTTCTTCTCTTAATATTTACTTTTTTGGTACACTATTTTACCTTTGCTATTGAAGGAGATATACCGAGTGAAAAAAAAATTCAAAAAATTTTTATTTGTTGAAAGCCATTTCTTTTTTAATTAACCGATTCGAATAAACTTGGCGTCATTAGATAAACAATTTAGTAGGCTATAAAACTTATAGTTCAAAATGGTAGACATGTGAAAATATCAAAATGGCAGACACCTTTAAAAATTTATGTTTTTCTATCCTCGTTCTTTATTAAAATTTGATTTAGCTAAATCGATTGGTTACGAAGATATGTCCATTTAAAATTATTGAGGGTAGCTGTGGAAAACCTAAATAGGTTCAATATTATGACATTACGACCTAATTTCTTACCACACTTAGGGGGCATGCTTTAAGAGCGTCAGAACAGACATTTTTTAATTGATCAAATTTTCGTAACCAATTTATTTAGATTTAGCTCAATCAGATCTTAATAAAGAACGAGGATAGAAAAATATTAATTTTTAAAGACGTCTAACATTTTGTTTCTTTCGTGTCTACCATTTTGATCTAAAGGTTTTGGCCTACCAAATTGCCAAAACGTTTTTTCGAACCGGTTAAGTAATAAAAAAATGGCATCCAAGAAACAACATTTTTTGACTTTTTTCCCCACTCTTCTTTCTTAGCAAAGATAAAAAGTGTACCAAAAAAGCAAATGTTAAGAAGAGATGAAGCTACAGTTTGGTCTGAACTGGAGTTTAATTTTGCTGCTGGCAATTCCCACAGGGTGTTATGAATTTTCGAAAAATAAACAGCTTTATTTTTACGTCTTATATTTGAAGAAAAAATAATTTTTACTTAAAATCGAAACGGCTATCCAAAAGAGAACCTACAAAACCAAAAGAAAACGTTAAAATCAGACAAACGGTTTAGAAAAAAATCAAATCCAAAATCATGGTAAATGTGGGTGGTGCATTAATTTTGGTCACCAGTGTGGCAAAAAAATAATAGTATAATGCCAAATGACATCTCATCAACATCAGAAACTATTTTTTTCCCACGGTGCATCAATTAACATAAAAATTAATATCTTGGTTGTAGACTACCGATTCGGAAGCTCCAAAGCTCATCAGGATAACAAATCAAACTACTTGATTTTGGCACAGGTACAAAAATATTTGGCCAAACTGGGTGGAGTTTAAATCATGACAATTTGGTACCTACCGTTTTATATATCGCCCTATAAAAACTTTATTAATAGTTTTTTAAAATTCACATTAGGTAATAAAACAAGTAATTAAATTATCTAATTTTGAACACGCAAAAACACTGAAGGATAGATGTTAACTCCAGAGGAGGACTGAATTAGATTATGTATAATTTGTGACTCCCCATTAAAAAGAAACATGATGCAGCTACGGACACAAGTTTTGAACTTATTGCTCCTCATCAGCCCGAGGTTAATATTTTAATCGGTTCCGAATGATGCCAATTAAATTGGCGAAATCTGCGTCGAGTGCAATGTTACTGTTTTGGTGTTTGTGGAAATTGCGTCAGTGCTACCGTCACATCAAATGCTTCAGTTCTCTCCAGGACAGTTATAATAGTAAAACAGATATAACGAATCAAAAAATAATTTTACTTAAATATCTCCTGACATAGGATACAATTTCCCTAAGAAAAATTACACTCTTTTAATTTTATAGTTCCCAACGGTATGTAATTTATAAGCCATAAATAGAAGTACGCGATATACGTTTGCTTTTCAAAGAATTTTGTTAGTGTCAGTGTTTTGTATCCTCCAGGAAAATAACTTATCTAAGCCAATTTGTTAGCAAAATACAGTTCTTTACTTTGGATGTCACTTAGGTCTTAAATGTTATATAATTGATGATGTTCTGTACACAGAGTAGTAGCTAGAAATAGTAGGAAACGACCGCACAGGATGGACGACAGAAAAAGACATGCTGCCGAATCGTGCTTTATCTTGCTCACAATTTCTTATTTTCCTGACATAGTGTCGCACTAAATTTGGACTATCGCATTTAACAATCTTGTTGCTACACTGATGGATGGGGAGAAAATCCAAGCTTTTACTAATTTGAAACCGGTTTGGTTGAGGTAAAGGCACTGTAACAAAGGTAAAATATATGTTAGGTATGGTAATTTTTACAGAAATCATGAAAATGAATAATGTGTGAAATTGAAAAGTTATATGTGTAAAGTGGTACCTAATAAAATAAATATATAAATGGATATTTAATATTTTTAATAACTATATTAAATATATTTTTTAAATATGAGGACACACTTCTTACGCAATTTTGTTTACGCATTACAAATTATTAACCTACGTTTTATTTCCCTATTTAACTAATCGAAGGAGAGTTCTGACCTAAGCTAGTTGTGGAATTGGCCCGCTGATTCAAACGTACCACCAGCACGTGTGGTCAGTGTCTGTGAGGAAGTAGATTTTATGAGGATTAATCCGAATCTAGAAGGATGCGATGAACTGGACGGAACTTAACTGAAATATTCATTAAAATCAACAAAATTAGAGCGGAATGCCCCAGTATACCTAAAATGCATAAAATAAAACTTTACTTTTTAAAGGGCAGTTTTTTGGATCGCAAGGATTGCATGAATGAGTAAAATTTTGCGGAATAAAATTTAACCTGTCATTTTCTAAAGTAAATTATTAAGCGTTATAAATTATTAGTCTTTAAAACTAGAAAATTGCATTACCTACTGCTGAAACGTAATCCATTATTCATATTTATTATGCATGGGCACTAAGACTAAAAATGTTAGCTATAAAACGTACAGTTTTTCCTGGCGTTCCTTATTTTGCTGGTTTGGACGTGGACGTTCCTTGATGGACAATTTTACAAATAAGCAAATGCAAGAAACCACAACATGGACTAATATGGACTAAATTCTCTTTAGCGCCTCCCGAAAATAAACGCTGCAGACACTCCTTAATTCTCTTAATTTCTCTGTAGGATTCAGTAATTCTATTTCATATGTCGCTTTAACTATTGGCACATAAATAACCAGTATTTTATTGCATTACAAATTTAAAAATATGTAAGTCTTAGTGCCTAAATATTTCAAGTCTGCCCTTGAAAAAATTTTCCTACGTATGGGAAAACGGATTTAGTTACTCATAAGTTATGATTTATTAAAAATAAGGTTAATCAAATGGTTTAAAAATTACGACAAATTCTATTGAAAACACTAAATGGATTTAATTTAATGTGTATACATTGCGAATGGTTTGCGTTTTCGTATATTTAAATAAATTTGTTAGGCATTTAAGAATTTACATTTCTAGTTTAATAACAATTTGCGTGCTTGAGGAGATTAGGCACTGAAAATAAATTAATATTATAACTTGAGGCAGAAACAACGCTTTACTAATATTACTTATTTTTGGACCCAATTTTTATTCTCAGTAATCTTATTTGTTTAATAAAATAATAAACAAATACAGAATTCTTGATGCAGAATAAGTAGATATAATTTATCAATGTATGTATCTAAAGCAAAAACAAATACATGACCTTTTAAACAAAACAAAAGTAACCAAAACGCAAAAAATAATTTATTACTTTGTTGAAATAAATCTTGAATGGAGGGATTTTCTTTGAAACTGAATATGCACAAAATGTTAATATAAAAGCTATTAATATTGTATGATAGCGACATTAAAAAAAAAATTGCAAAGCGGCTTGATTCTTCCTTTAAATTTGAAATAAATTTTACCTCATTTCTGGAGCAGTTTTATGTTGCCTTTCCCTTCCTTTTAAATAGTACTTTTTTAATTTAACTTTAATTTTGACGAAGATATTAACACTTTCGATATTGAAAATGTTATTCAAAATTTATAAAAACCTACATTTTAACCCAATTTTTTTACTTTTTAGGGTCAGTGTTAAGTGAATACTTTCCAATTTAAATTTTAAATTATTTGAATTGAATTTGAATAAGTTTATGCATTAAATTTCATTTTATACTTTTTTTTATTTATTATTTTTTTAATACTAATGTAAAATACGTTTCATTCTTCGATCTTTTAGATTGGAGGTTACCTGTTTAAAAGACTGGAAAATACTTTCGACTGGAGCTGGTAAATATTTATTGCTGTGTTACTAAGAATCCAAAAAATATACATTATTGAACCATATACGCAGTTAGACAAATGTGACGAAATACCTCTAATTTGAAAGCAAAGATTTTTGTAATTGTTTCTTAATTTTAACAAAAACTTTAAACAATGCAATTCGAGCTTAGATTATTAATTACTTTGCGGTACATTACATAACAATAGATATACAAATAAAAGTGACAAAAATAAGTTGTGGTTTTCATGAAAAAAAGTTTTGTTAGTTTAGTCAACATTGCTGTATTTCACAATTAAGGGAAATTAAATTAAATTTGATATGCAATTTAGTTTTCGGTTTTTGTGTAGGTAAGTATTAAAAAAGTGCAAACATATCAACGTAATTTTGTAACTCTTTAGGTTCATATGGGGTTAAGTAGGTAGAATCAAATTGACGGCGACGTTTTAGTTGTACAAATGTGACAATAATAGATATCATAAAGCTGTGCTTGGATGGGAACCTTAATGAAGAATTGAATTAAAATATATATTTTTTTATTTGTCGATATGGTTCGGAATTCATGATAAACTTTAGGACCTTGTCTCTCTTTCCTAATACAAAATCCTAGGATTTTCAGAATGTTCTTCATTTAAATAACTCAGACACCCAAAAAAAGTCATATTCGGTAGACTACCATCTTCTCACGTATTTGCTGAATTCAAATCTGACATTTGAATTACTCTATCACGTTTCTATAACTTAAATAAAAACGCTGCCAATTATGGGATCAAAACTTCCTCACCGGGTGGTGGAGTTTATAATAAAAGTAACTTTGACATTTTGTTTATTTGACGAATTTTTTTTATTTCAACATTTGGATACAATATTATAATGGCATTGTACATCAGATCTTATTTATAATCTTGCATCACAAATAAATATGTTTGTAAAGTTAGAAATAGAAATGTTGGGGTCCTGTAGACCCAGTGGACTGATTTTGGTCATCAACGAACTTAATCTTTTACTTGGCCTCTAGAACGTGTGTACCAAATTTGAAAGCTTTGTCTCAAAAACTATAGCTGTTATCGCGACACATACACACACACACACAGACAGAACATTTTTTTTCTGAAATTTTGTGTATCGTCATAATTCGTCGAGATTTGTCCAGAAATGCAATAAAAATTTCTAAAAATTTTTTCACGAATACATACCTTTCTCACTTTTGGTGAGGAAGTAATAGCTAAAAAACAATTAATGATTGTGTTACATGATTAATAGTGATACCCGTATTTTTAACATTTATATGTAGCCAAAAACTCATTTTTTCCTGAGATTACTCACTCTTTTGCTTTCGAAAAATTCATATGTAATGGTTTTCTAAATATTCTTTTGTCTTTTTCTGGTCTTCCATGATATCGTTTTCCTTATTTCGGCGACTATCTCTTAATTCTAATTATCGTGATTTCCCTAGAAATTTTCAATGCCATTTTGAAAACTGGCCCGTGCTGTTTTTCAATACCATTCATTTTGGTAACACTATTTTTTCCCTCAATGTACGATTTTGAGGTACTCCTTCCTTCAATTTTGCACCACAGACTTTGTGAAAAATTTCTCTTTTAAGTATTTGAAATATTCACCTTCTTAAAGCTTTGAGAACTACTTCTTTGGACCGAGTTTAATATGAAGAGTCTGACTTTTGATTCATGAACTAACGGCTCGTTAATAGTGGTCATAGATCTAGGTTTCAATTATATTCATTTTGACCATATTTTTCTCTTGCACTGGTTCCTTCGATCTCTATTGTTCCAGATACATAAAAAATTGGAATTTTTAGTAAAGTCTGATTGTTGTCCCAGAATCAAATAAAAAATTTGAATCTCCACAGATTTGCCAGTTATGCGCTGCGTATTTTATTTCCTCTAGAACTATTTTAATATTTCTACAAATCTTTTTTACCATAATGGAGTGCACTATCGGAATAGGTGCGATATACATTTGTATTGTGGAACAGACGGCTTTCAGATTTCTTTACTCTTCGTCTTTGCCAAAACCTAGTTTCAATTAATTCATCCATCCGTTAACGCTGAAACACTAGTACTAATGAAGATGCATCTCGAATGTTCGACCCTTTTTCCTTTATCTTAATATAAATAAGCTTCTGCTCAAGTTTTTGTCCTTCAAAGTTGACACCAAAGATTCTGCTTCATCTTAAGGTAATTCTAATCTTAAACCATAACATTAAATTCCACTTCATTATTCTTCCTACTTTCACTACCGCTTTCAACATTATCGGTTTCACATTGTTCATCGAAAAATTCATCAATCATCATCATTTTCGGTGAAACTAGAGCGCTCCCGTTAAATGTCTCTGATAGTTTGCAGTCATTTGTTTTTGAGATATTTTTTTATGTTGGAAAAGAAACTATAACATGATAAAGTAATAACTAATTTAGTCGTCTGATTTGGTTTCTGCGATACAATATACATGAGAAAATCATGATTTCGTTTGGTTTATACAAGTTGGCAAGTGATATCTTATTAATAGTGAAATTTTGCTGAAGTTATATTTCGAAGTTAGAAAAAAAACGAGGAAAAAATATGCTGTGCTGTGTGTTGTCCTAGTTACGCTAACTAGGACAACATAATATAACATAAGACTTGCTTGTACTTGAAATTTCAACACAAAATTTTAGAACGACTGGACTTAGATCTAGATGTGGAGTTAATATTGACTAATTGTGTGAAAAAAGAAAAAATCTATAAATAAAAAATTGCAACCGGTAGATTCTTTTCATTTCTTGAAATAGTCAAAATAGTTCAAAAGTCTTGATTGTGAAAAAAAAGATTATGTCTCAAAAGTTCTACAAAAGAGTTTTGTAGGTATTGTTTGACAATTTAGAATCTAGCGTCGAAAAAGTCCTAGACAGTACTGCCACAAACATTATAGAAAAGGTAATATATAATAGTTTTTGTGAGAAAAGCTATTTGCATGAATTCTTTCAGTAGGTGAGCCCGATGCAAGGAGAGGGTAATAATCACCTTAGGAAGAAATATACATACGATTTTGTCTGCGACCATTTCAACCGAAACTCACAAAAACCTAAAAATATGCATTTCACAATTTATTGAATAATTTTCAAGTAAAATGTCACAATAAAAGGTGTTAATAATATACACACTGGCATTAATAGCAGTGTCATATTATAATATTTAATTTCCATTCGAATAGTAGAAAATGTTTCTTTTTAAACAAAATAAAATTAAAATGTTTTTATTTAAATAAAATAATATGGATTTAGGAAAGTGAGACTGTCTATTTACTATATTATTTCTATTACAGAACACTTGGTGGTACGATTTACCAGATAATTTGGGTAGATGGTACCGATAAGGGTAAGATTTAATCTCACATTTATAAAAATTTAATTACTCTTGTCTTGAGAATACAAAAATACCAATAAACTAAACAGTACCTTATTTGAAGAAATAACAACACACTGCCTGCGTTTTTGTAAAATCGATACAAATTTACCCGACTTTACCCTACATTTGTTTAATAAATTGATAATTATTGCATTCCATGGATAATTCTGAACTAATTCTAAAATATAGCCTTGAAGATGACCAATCACAAATAAATACACAGTACTGTAGTATAATTTGTTAAGACCTAAACTAAAATAAGAGATACGAATGTACAAAAGTTGATGTAGTCAAATGCATTTTTCGAAAATACTACAAATACTTTAAATAAGGGACCTACTAATTATAAATATTTGCTCTAAAAAAAATTCATGATTTAGTATTGATACGAGACAAAAATCATGCTGACGATAAATGGTATCAAAGCGATATACGGGTAGATTTGACAATATAGAAAAAATAGAAACAAATTGATCAGTCAGGATTGGAAAGTAAAATTATTCCTGCTTACAAATTAATGGAAATACAGCGGGTATTCGAAAACAATATGGAAAACTTACAGATCTTGTTTTAGTGAAATGGTAACTAATGATGAATTATACTATATGGGAAATTATATGACCAGTCAGTTGATTAAATATTTTGTCAATAGCATTGTACTATTGATTTTTGAAAGTATTAAAGACTAACAGTGTGACAGGAAATTATTTTTTTCTCTTCCATATAAACAACTATGTGTCAGAATTTAAAAAAACAACATATAAATAATTTAATTTAAGAGAGTTATCGTAGTCAAAATAAACATGGAGGCGTAGATTACACTGACCTTGATTTTATGAGAAACACTTTTCTAGTTATTGGTTGCCCTCTGTTAAACATGATCAACTTTACTGGTCCCTCATGAAAGGTATTTTCCCGATTTATTTTTGTGTGAACAAAATTTGGAAATTACCATAAAACAACGATTAATAGACATAATATTTTATGTAAAATATCTCTGCAACTAATTAAAGCTAGCATAAAGTGATGGACGACAGACTAGTGATAGATAACAGCATTGGAAATATGTAATAAAATAAAGATGGCATATTTTTATACGCCGATAACACAATAAGTGGGATTCGACCAATAATTAAAGAAACCGTTTAATCACCATCAGGCGCACAGTTTTCGAACTTCAATATCCGTATAGAAAATGTGGAGAAACATCACTTTGGATTTAATCGGAATAATGCCCTAATACATTGGAGTCAATCAACAGTAAACTCTTTTTAATTGGAATTAGGTAATTCCTTTCATCCGTTCGGTCCCCTGAGATATTATTCCTGTCAGGGCGAGTCAGATAAAGTTAAACTAGTAATAAGATTGATTCAGGGTTCCTTCTAATATTAATGCTATTTGACACGTGTAAAGGAAATGTTTTTGTGGTTGCACTGAACTAGCGTCAAGTTTTTGCGAAATATTTAATGCAACTAGCCAAAATGATACGTTACTAAAAATAAAGAAAAATACCTACAATTAGATGAAAAGAACATTGTATCCATTTTGATAAAGTTTTATTAGATTGTTTAGTATAAAATTATACTTAATAAATTTATGACTGCGCTATTATAAACGTAATCTAATAATACTATTTGTCTAAGTAGGGAAAAGCATTCATCTATTCGGTTAATGTCAGCTAAGATGGTAAAATGACATTATATTACACGTTGTCGTCAATAGCAGTAGGAAGTTAAGTACGTTACTCACCGTTGGGAGATATATAGAGATATATTAATCAGAATAGTTTAAAACAACTATTCAACAAATACTTTTAAGGAATCTTATAATAGTTTAACATGTCAAAGATTATGGAGTTGAATATATCCATAAAGAGGAGGGATTATTTTAAAAGCGAATTCAACTATTATTGTACAGATAAGGAAATAAAATATTACAGTTACTGCCCTCCTTTGATGTATGCAGGCATTTAATTTAACACGTTGTTTACATCGTCTCAGAACACAGTTAGGCATAAAATACTGATAACGAAACAAATTCTGTTTTCAAGTTTTTCTTATCTGCTGAAACTTTTGGATATATAGGCCTAAACTTTCAATGGGCCTCTCAGGGTTAATCTTGCCTACAAGTCACCATGTTTACAAAGAAATAATCTTTCTTGAAAAGTCCTGATTTTTATCTCCTTGGAAGTAATCGATGGTGTCATCTACTTCATCACAATCCATGCAATTGTATAAGTGATTTCCTCACTTACATTTGAAGTTTTAGATGATTTGAAGAAGACAAATTTCGTCTTGTATTTTAGTGTCCATATCATCAAATCCAATAGACCTACCCTAACTGAATAATGTTTACTACTACTCAGATATGTTGATTGAAATTCAGTGGTGCCCCAATAGTTTATGGAAAGCCAGTATAACAGTGTTGTTTTAAAGATCTCTGCACCCCATACCCCTCGTATGTTTATTACTCTCTTTCCGTAAAAAGAGAACATACTATGTGACCTTTTACTGTGATCGTCTAGTTTTAAAATGGTATGCAAACAGATGATTATAATAGTTTTCATTTTTTATTATTTATAAAAAAATATACAAATGTGCCAAATTGCAGACAGGGAAACACCAATAGAATACCTTGTTCGAAAAACATGTTTTCGCTTTATGTACTTGTACTTAACTGAAAATATGAAAGGGCTACAAGTGATAGTTAGCAAGAATTCACGGATCATCAGGCAGTTAAATTCGAATTAATTTTAATTTTGTTAAACCCCTTAACGATTCGCAGACGTGTAAATGTGGTAATTATACTAAAATCCCCTTGGCCATATTACGATGTTCAATGAAAGGACAACCTATATAGATAGATTTTACTAAATATAACTGCCTCTAGAACGGCACAAATGAGATTTAAATTTATAACAGTACGGTGACAAAAGGATTATAGTAACTGAGACCTCAGTATAAATATCTTTGAATTTGCATTGCTAATATAGCCTCATCTTGGTACTCTCCAGATACGCATATTGCACACAGTGAAACTGCCGAACCCGGAGGGCGCTTTTAAAATCTTATGGCTTCATCTTATTTTTCATATCACAAGGATCAGGACTCTTATATGAATTCTTTTATAACAGTAGACTTCATTTTTTCCAACCTCTTTGTATGTTTTAAGTAAAGCGTCAACAAAAAATTTATAACGTCAGATACACCTAGCTGGAGGCATTTTAATATACAATAAAACAAGGAACCTAACTATATTTTCGTGCGTTTTATTTTTACATACGTATCAAATAAACTTGTTTGAATTTCTTATATAGTCACAATGGAAAAAACGAAGTGGATATTTTGTTCTCTAAAATGAGTTCTTTATTGGCTTAGCGACGGAGGAAGAAGATTGAACTATATTCTTTACATATGTACGTATATAGAGCACACATATTACAACAATGAAATATGGAATATTTTTAAAGGGGGAAATAACCGAGGGTGCAAAATAAGTTTTATGTATTCATCCATGTCTAGATTTGCGAGCTTAACCATTTCACCTAATACATTTGAATCAAGTTATACAGCACCCTCTACATATAACACCTCTTTTGTAGTACATTGTAGTCTTTACATTTTCCCTTATCAGATTTTGGAGTGTGCCAGAATATATGATCAATGTTATAATGCATACTATCAGTTTTAGGTTTGGCAAATCTAGATGCTGTTTATTTCTAATTTTATTTTTGTAAATGTTACCTGTCAATTTCATAGCGTATTCACTTTTCTTGAATTGTGTTCTTAATGCAAATAATTTGGTTCTGTGTCTTATGGAGTATCATGTAAAAATGTCACAATGAATTAGTATCTTAAGAAATAATCGGCGATCTTCTTAAAGCAAAGATATGGAAAGTGACACTTCATTTAGTTGTTCTCCCCAAGACTAATTCATCAAACCAGCTATTTTCGTCGAAATGTTAAAAAATTCACTTTTTATAATATGAAAGAAAAATCTGTGTTACCATTATTACCAATAAGAGGGAATTTGATTCTAATCTGCCATAATTTGCTCCCAATTTTTTTTCGGAAACGAACGAATTGCCCTTCAATTGGTTATCATCTTGTAGTATTTTCATATTAGTTTTGTTTCCGTTGAAAAATGGCTGTCTTAATTCACTGTATTGATCAACATGTATAATACGCAATAAAAAAATAGCAGGGCTTGGTTTATAACGACTTGCAAGTGGACAATCCCACTTATTCGTCGTGGAAGTCGCCAAGAACAGCAGGGTTACTGCTAATTTATTTTTTTGTGATCTGTGCTTGACAGGTCCTCGTAATCCTTTTTATCTTCAGTTTAAAAATAATAAAAGTTGATGGATGGTGGCATAAAAGAATTGTTTTCAAGCACACATTCAATAAATAAAATCCCAGAGAGTCAAGTTTCAAAATTCAATTATTTGATAAGAATTACAATATCCACGCTGCACCTTTATTTCGAAACTTAAACGATTTTATTGTAATGGGGCTGAGGATATTAGCCCAGTAAGTTTTGTCAGCTTTAGCCAAATATCGAGGTAAATCGTTCAGAAACGAGAAAAATAGTTTGTGTGAAATCAGCGTGTAATTCCATTGAAACTACATGGGAGTTCTCTGCAATAAAATGGCCAGAGGCGTTACTTCCAAAAATTTCTCTACAATATGTAATAATACGGAGCATTATTCTCAGAAATTGAGTATCTTATTGAGCACAAAATAATAATTATCCTGTTCATTAACCTGTATTAAGAGACACTCATCAATAAATCCTAATAGAACTAAAAAAAAGGAAACTGTGACATATTATAATTTAACCAAATGTGAAAATGCTTTAGTTTGTCCTAGTTCAACATGTGGAGGAAAGTCCCATTTGTATTGTGGATTTTCTTCTTGTGCATGATCACAATTACTGAGTTATTCTAATTTGATCTGGTGATTCCTTCAGCTAACATTTATTGAGCAGATCTTTGAGTATAATAATATGAATTATCACTACTAACTACTCTATCTTTTACAGCTTCACTAATTCATGATCATTTGGTGCCTTATTGTACCTAATAATTTCTTTTAGTATTACTTTAGTTGCATCTGTCGTTATCTCAGGTTTATCATCCGACTTATTCTGATGGCATTTTTTCTGGTATAGTTGCCAGTTGAAGTTGAAGTCTTTCACCACCTTTGTAACCTGCAACTTAATTTGATATACCACTTTCATTTGTATTTTGTTCTATTACTTTAGAGGTAGCTTTTGTGGTACATAATCTTTCTGTTTAACTTCTATCGATGTTTCTGCATCCAGTTTTCTTCTTGATTTCACAAGCTGCTTTGAGTGCTTTGTAGGTATATTCGCTTAGTTTCTAATTTTCTCTATTACGTTTTCTTGTTCACCAATTATTTTCATAAATTTATGATGGTATCATGGGCACAGTAGCTGAATGGGCAAATACGTTAAAACCTACTTAACTGGTTAAATGGATTGATGATTTGATTCCATCCTGAAGTAATTTAAAGATTTGTGATTTGCTTCAGGCTTATATGGAAGAAGAAGAAAAATCAATCTAATTCCCTAATTATGGTCCGAACATCACCACAAAAACTGCACAGCCTCGTCTCTTTTACATAATACAAAATATTAGAATTTTCTGGGGGTTACTTTGGTGACTTGAGAAACGAACCAGAAATCATTTTAAGAAAACAGTTAGGAAACCTACATTTATTTCTCACCCCATTTCCTCTAAATTTCAAATTGTTTAACAGCAGTCCATTTTTTGGTTTATTTTATCAAATTTTTCACTGAATAGAAACAATGAAAAATGGTGTTTGAATTATTACCGGAAAAAATTTGTGCACGAGAAAAATTCCCGGTTATTAATTCAAGCACGTGGAGGATTCGGTAAGAATATTTCATACCTAAATTAAATGAGAAAATAAATGAGGTTAGAAAATTCAAAACGGCCAATTTTATGGTAGCCGTCAAAATCGCCACTTTCCGATCGTTCCTCCCGCTCCGAAAATCTCAGCGATGCAGTTCCAAGATGGATCCTCTACCTTGGAATTGTTGAAAGAACGGCGATCCGGAAGCAGTTTTTTGTTCGGAAATTGCGTTTGAAAGCAAATGTCAAATATGATCATATTTCAATAATTTGACAGAAAAATTTCCACTTATTAATTTCGATCAGGGTATCCTGAAGGATAAAAATTTCCGGAAATTTTTTGGGTTGCCATGGTAACGAAACTAAAAGCAAATTTCTGATTTGCTAAAAATGCGACGTGTGAAATTTTCAGAGCTACTTGTAATTTTTTTTTTTTTTCTAATCACTTATTTAACGTCGGCCTATTTCCGCTACCAGGGCCTATTCGTAATAATTTATATATAATATAAATTATTATATTTTACTAGAACTCTTCAATCAATCAAGTTCAACTAAGAAAATTAAGAAACATCAATTTCTATTTTTCTATAAGATACTGTACCTTTATGACTGATAAGTATTTGTTTTGCTACTATTTTTTGGTAATAATTTGATCATGGAAAATATAATCTTTTCTTACATGGGACAAAAATGATTTTGTAATACAATCCCAGATTAATTATATTTTATTATATTTAATTTTCATTTTCCATTATTACCTATCGTTACCCGACAGCACGCCCCCGTGCAAATGGGTACCCTCTGTCTCAACTCTGTGATCGACATTCACGTCAGGACAGCGACTGCTATCTAACTTTGACCATCCACATCAAACAATCACGCGAAGACTTTGCCAGAAGTCTTTTGTGATAGAAATGGCAATTCGTGCAGAAAAAATACACGCCGACACATACTTTTCTGACAGTCTCAATGCTGTTGCACTAAAATTCACATGTTACTTTGTATCGCCGTCTGGACAGGATGAAAAGCAGGAAATATGGGGGAACAAGTGACAACTTGAAAAGAGGATTCGATATTGACATATTTATTGGAATTTTATATTAATGTATAGTGTTCGCGCTTCCTTTAAGAAGATGTCATCTTCGCGATCTCCTGCTGAATATTGCCTTTTTACTTCTTTGAGGAGCCTTAAATGAAATGATGCAGAGGGGAAATAAACGAAAGCTGGAAATGCTCCGCCATTCAGGTGCAGGTAATAGAATTGTCAAATGAAGTCCATATTGATGTCTAAAGGCTTCTAAACGCATTTTCCTTAAATTCTAGGATATAATGCAAATATATACGGTGTGTGCATTTTCACACAACAGAGCACCGTTTTATTAAACGATTTATAAGAGAGCAACTCGTTTTGTTGATATTAGAGTATGAGCGAAAAATTTTCATTTTTTCAATGCCACTTCTGTCGATAGTTCACTAGTTTAAAATACCATCGTAGTTTTTTCTAAGTAAATGAAAAATTTTTGATATTCTTATAGTTAATCATTTTCGAAATATTCTCAGTTGTTTCTTGAATTTTTTCGGTTGCCAGATTTAATATCACTTTTTCATAAGATTACTTAAGAAGTTAGAATACTTTGGGTTTTATGCTAACTAACGTTCATTATTAAATTTACTAGATTTGCCAAATCAATATATTGACAAGATATTATGTTTTCCTACTTTTCGAGAAGTTTTTGGCGATAGTAATATATTATAATAAATCATACACACATATACAAAGGTAAGATAATTGAGGCTATAATATTATGTAATTAAATCATCTGGGCAGAGTGAAATCGATTTTTGTAAGCTTCAAACTTGGTGATGTATCTAATTCGATATAAGCGAATCTCCAAGTAACCAAAGTTAAGTTTCCAATATTTCAATTTCATTCTGTAATATAGACGACTGCACAACCTGTATATAATAGCAGCTCAACGTTATATTTTCGTTTTATGTGAAATGTTTATATTTTCTTTTTAAACTTGAACGTGAACGATGAAACATTTTATGATTTTGTAGTATATAAGAGTAAGAGAAGTAAAAATAGGTTAAGTTTCCTTTAGAATTTAGGATCAGTTGCTTAGATTAAAACGATTCGTATAAAATGAAAATTGGATTGCTTTAATCAGTTCGGTATAAACCGCAGAATGCAGAAAGATTCACTGAACGAGTCTTACGCTGAACTTCGTAAATCTCTTGCAACTTCTACTACCAATTATCACAAACTAATTGAAGTTTAGTTTCCCAACATACTTTTTAAGATAATGGTAATAGTTGATTAATTTGTAAAGCATATTAAAACGTTTGAATAGTTATTGAAATCACAACAATATCAAATATTAGGTAAGGATCAATACTTTGTCATTAAGATACCGAAATGTCACCTTCTCAAGGTTAGTATGCTATAAAAGTTAAATTTCTAGAGATAGCTACATTAATAATTTATTTCAAAGAGTTACTACTATTCATTGCCAAAGACGTAATTTTTTTCAGTCGTATGTTTTAGGAGCTCTGAAAGCTATTACGGGATTAAAGCATACAGACAGCTCGTAAAAGCTGAAAGCAGACTGTCCAAAACTTCAGCACACAGACGTAGACGCTATGTAATGTATATAATCTGTATAACTAAATTAAATCCAGAAATGGCAAAAATACAATGACATATTTTTAACGTAATATTAAAATTTGCAATAATGGTATTTTTTTTGTATTAATTCGTTACTTTAGGCATTAACATGAATTATTAGCACCTGTTGTGGCGTACATGCTTAATTCCACTTAGTTCTATGGTGGGCTGGGTTGATCCTTTACTTCAATACTGGTCAACAGGAAACAAATACGTATCTGTGTACCTTCTCCTGGATAGCCTGTTTCTAAAATTGGTGTTTAATGAATGTGTGTTTTTGGTATTTATAAAACAGGAATTTTTAGGATTTAGCGAAGTAACACTATCGTTTTCTTGTATCCTGAAATTTTGAATGTCATTTAGAAAGGTTACCTTTGAGTCACCATTTCGTGTACTTGGAGCTACCTTTAAAATAATCCGCTGCAGTGATTTTCAAAAAGGTCAAAGTGAATGATAAAATTGCAATTCCATAATCCCATTAGTCATTATAGTCAGTACCGAATAATAGATTCAAACACGTGAGCTATAAACAGTGTAAAATCCAAGGTTGATCATGACTGCGATTTTACTTTTGAAGGAAAGGAATACCGTTGATGTGAAATATTATAAAAATCTCCGAGGAAACCGTTAAATCTAATCGCATAGCTAGCCAGCCAGTCT